>CM039308.1:98985481-99513481 GCA_022316695.1 Camellia oleifera | reverse complement strand
GGAGAGAGAGAGGCAATGAATTTAACTACACTTTGCAACCAAGTTTATCTGTTCCTAAACTTGGTTGCAAAGTGTAGTTAAATTCATTGCTTCTCTCTCTCTCCTAAACTTGGTTGCAAAGTGTAGTTAAATTCATTGCTTCTCTCTCTCTTTCTCTGCAACTATTCATCAAAGGCGAAAGAGAAAGAGAAGAAGATGTTTGTTGGGTTGGCTTGGAACTGTGCTACAGAGTTCAAATTCCTCATCATTGCTTCGTTTGCTGGGTTGCAAAGTGAATTGTTGAGGGATTTCATGTATGTTCAGCAACAAATCAATGAAATCTGTCTTTTATTTCAGTAAGCGAAAGAGAGAAAGAGAACAAATCTCTGCTTAGAAGCAGAAGAAGCAGATCTATGTCTCTATTAAGAACACCATCGAATGAAAAGAAAAGAGAACCCTAAACACAACCTATAGGAGAAATGGGCGAGTACCCGTTCTGACCATATCTTATGAATATTTAAAAAATACTACTTAATTGATTCGATGGGTAAAAAACAAGGAGAAAATTCATATATTTGAATCAGATTTTCATGATATTTATAGGGTAGGATTCCTATTGCCATCATTAATGCTAAGCATTTAGAAAAAATTATCAAAAATATTTTTCAAAATTAAAATGTATGGTTCAGATTTCATTGATATATTGTACGATTCATGTATAAAGTATATCTGCTCTACATATTGATATTTTTATAAGTATGATTTTAAATATATTGAATTATTTAATCTAAATAAATCATGTGCTCTAAGATCATTGTATTTGCATTATTCTTGCACAATCTCATTAAAATTTTTCTAGCCAAGAAAGTCACCATTTTGGTTGGTTTTTCATAATCATTTTTTTGACTTTTTTTTGTGGGGGATTCGCTATGGCCACAAGTTTTGCAATATTTTTGAATCCTTAGTGGCTTCAAAATGGGTCTTTGTCAATGAGACATCATGGTCTCCAAACACTGGTCCTATGGCTTTTACATGTTGCTTTCCACAAGATTGGGAAGCAAAAAGTTTGGTGGATATTTTGACTTTCACTGCAAGAAAATTAAAATTTTATAACTTGTAATGTATATCGTAAAAATTCTTTCATGACATGTACATAAATGTCATTATATAACGTGTCGTAAAAAATTAATCATCATGTACAACATGTACGTAAAGTTGTATAAAATAATAAATTAAACATTAATGACATACTTTGTATATCGTATATAATTTTTAATGACATTTTTTTTCATGCCATAAATAATTATATTTTCATGGCATAAATTTACATGCCGTAAAAAGTTATTTTTTATATATAGCATACTATGTACGCCGTATATAATCTTTTACGACATTTTCTTAAATGTCACAAATTATGTTTCACGACATAAATTTGTATGCCTTAAAAAATTATTTTTAATATATTTCTAGCATACTTTGCATGGCGTATATAATGTTTTACAGCATTTTCTTGCATGTCATAAATCATCACACTTTTCATGATATAATTTTATATGTCGTAGAAAGTTATTTTTAATATATATATAGATATATATATATATAGAGAGAGAGGGGTAGAGCAAATTCAAAGTTAATTACATGAAGAAACTCAATATATGAACACATGATATCACTAAAATGCCCACTTTAGTACTTGAAAAACAAATTACAAGATCAGATAGCAAATTATATGTACAAATGAAAGCAAAAAGATTATACATAACACAAGCCAGTCAAGTCTAATTCATTATTATGAGTAGTAGAGAGAGCTAAAGAATCAATTAACTTGGCCATTACAGAAAGGCCCTGCCCCAATAACAATGGTAGGGATTCGAAGAGCAGAAGTTGCAGTAGTAGCAACAGGTGCAAGCACATATTCCAAAACAACAGAAAAGCACCCAGCTTCCTGTAAAGTCAGGGCAAACTCAACAACCTGCAAAAACCAAGCCAATTTAGCATCACAACACTAAAATAAACTAAACAAATTTGTGTGAGCATATTTGATTATATATGAAATTATGAAGTATTTCTTTTTTTTTTTTCTTTGTTAGCAAAAATTATGAAGTATTTATGTCATGTATGCATAGTAAGGAGAGATTTTGACTTAGACAGAAATTAGCAATATTCTTTCCTTGAAGCCTAAATCCTCCAAGAACATTGATGGCTTGAGGAGTAAGCCCCACATGTCCTATCACTGCAATTCTAGCCTCCACAATAGCTTTAGCTGTAGTGATTCCTATTTTATTTGGGTTGTAAGCCTATATAAATAAGATAAGAAGGGTAAAATAGGTTCAATAGATATTTTCTATTGGACCAAAATCCATTCACATAAACCCAGCATAAATAAATCATGAAATAAAAAGAGTAAAATATCAGATGCAACCACAAGGCATCAACTTAGCCCAAATCCATTATTTAAGAAAATAAATGTCACACCCCAAACCCGCCCCTAAAAGTTTGGGCATGACCACTTCAGAAACGGACACGTAACCCGATGTACGTAAGGTATGGGGCCTGAACGGAAGCATTACATGTAATAAAGTAACATAAAATAAAAATAAATTGCATCCATTGAGCGACCACTATCATGCCAGGATCACAAACAGTGCATCAGATGGTGAATATTTACATATACATATACAAACATCGTCCCTTGTTTGGGCGTATATCAAAAACATTGAAAACATGTTATAGATAATTAGCGTACAAATCAAAAGCTTAGCAACACTCCACAAAATGGGCAGGCTTCATCCAAACGCCTAGACACACAGAGGCTGACAAGAGAGGGATGAGCATCGAGGGTTAAAGCTGACCTCCAGATTTGCTACCTACAGAATCAGACAAAATACGGAGTGAGACAATCTCAGTGAATAATAGTACTTTCATAATTCAATGATCAACTTGAATTACAATGCATATCAACCCGTATATAATGCAAAATACATGTAGTTAATCTTATCCTGTAGTTGTTACCAGAACGGCCTCGGGCCCAGTCTTCAAACAGAATGGCTTTAAGTCCTTGAACAGAATGGCATTGAGCCCTTAAACAGAGCGGCATTCAACCCTTATCAGAATGGCATTAAGCCCTTTTCATATATGTATGAACTCAAGAGGTGGCTCGCACGGATTCTAGAGGTGACTCGCATGGCAGCACTTAGTTCCGTGCAGCACTTTGTTTCATACTAACAGATCATACAGAATGGCCATAGGCCCAGATGTCACAAATTGGCTATAGGCCTCATAGATGTTACAGAACGGCTATAAGCCTCATAACTTACACAGAACGGCCATAGGCCTCATAACTTTCACATCGGCTTTAAGCCCAGTTCACATATGTATGGACTCAAGAGGTGGCTCGTACGGATTCTAGAGGTGACTCGCATTGCAGCACTTAGTTCCGTACAACACTTTGTTCCATACCAGAAATCACTAGGTCGTTAAGACCGAACAATTCATATCACTTCACGGCACAAACGGAACGGTAAACAGAACATGATAAGTCCAGATATCATTAAACAAATTAGTCTTAAAGTTGTATCGAAGCACATAAGTTCTTTCATTCATTCATATGCGTTAACATAGTTATTTGCGTATAACAGAGTGCTAATGATAATTATTAGCAATACGTAAAGCATGTTTTATAGATTAAACAATTCTAGAAATACAAAGGTATTAGAATTCCACGTTGCACATACGTTCCATTTATTCATCATAAATCAATACTTTTAACTTGCAAACAATAGAATGTTCTTATTAACTATCAATAGTAAGCAAAATGTACTACTATAGTGTTAATACTGTACGTAGATTTCCCCAATGGTTTATAATACGTCGACATAGTTGTTTTGCGACTAACAGAACATCATTAATAACGATTAACAGAACTGCTTTCACAAAGACAGAGTAATTCACATCATAATGACCTTGTCGGTTCACAACTTCACAGTTTGGCCTTTTGCTTGATGGGTTCACCCATTTACAAATTGTTTCGATGTTTCCGTAATTTCACACTGTTTTCAAGTAGCATACATGTTAACATAATTTCTTGCGAAGAAACGTCAATAACAATACTTATTAACGATATTAAAGGTACATCGATAGTACTATTACTCACAGTGCATTGATCGCGTAACAATTCCTTCCGATACGTGACCTATGCACACATACAACCCACAATTTAGTCAACTTCCTTTTCTTTTAAACTCACATTTGATTCGATAACTTCCAGTACATTAATAAGCGTTTTACAAACTTCAAATATTAATTTTAGCCATCCCAGAGGGTTAAACAGATAAAACGGAGCAGACAGAAATTTACAGCACGGGCCGCACGTGTGGCAGTGGCTCCCGCGCGTGCGGCAATAGGGTCCTACACGTGCTTTAATTTCAGTGTTTTCAGCCAAATTTTTCCCTGTTTTCCGCACGTGCGGCTGTGAGCCCTGCACGTGCGGCAAGGCTTCCTGCAAGTGCGGCCATGATCCCCGCACGTGCGGCGATTCCCCTGTGAGAACAGTCCGAAATTCACACAAAGTCTAATTTTTGGGGAGCATTTACAAGGCTTATAATAGACTCCTTAATTGCTCAAACATAGTTAAAAAATCATGTAAACAAGAATTATACATGTGTATCAATCCATATATGAATTAGATCTTTCATCTTAAACTCACAACATAACTTAAGTCCAAAATAATTCCATCTTCCACACATATACCCATACACACACACATACAACCATTTATTCATGTAGATAAGCTCAACTTGATGTTAATTTCTCACTAGATACTTCAATTCAATTCCAAATCAATTCAACACAAGAAACAACAACTCTCTTAATCATTTGATGCAACAACTCTCTTTAGAAAGGATTGAACATACCTTGAGTTAAATTCCATACAACCCTCTAAATTTTCCCAATTTCTTCCTTGAAGAACTTTCCTCTTCCTCGCAAACTCTTCTCTTTTCTCTCTTTTAGGAAATTTCTTTGTTTAAGGCTCTAAGTCAAAGCTTCAAGAGGCATATATATATATATATATATAAGGTTGAATAGGACAAAACTCAATCAATTTAATCATTCCAAATTGAAATTTCACAAAAATTCATATTAGGACTTAAAAATCATGTTGATCCCAAATGTAAAATCAATTTTAGATTATCAAGCCTCTAAGGCTCTCAATTTCTGATTCACACATTTTAATTGTGACAGATATTTTCTTATTAAACAGATATAGGTTTCTACTCACAAGTTTTATTTGCTTAAACGTAAAGTCACATAAAATTCCATAGTAAACATTTAAATGTACAGAATGAGGGACTGAAAATATATCGGAAACACATGCGAGGGTCGGGTTATTACACTCTTCCCCCCTTAAATAAGTTTGGTCCCTCAAACTTGTATTACCATGTAACAGACAAGAAAACTCAGTTTCACACTATTGTCCCATTTTGGCATAGATGTTCACGTACTTCCGTAGTTCAAACAATTCACAGTTATTCTAAAGTTCTCCACATAAGCATCTTATGGTTTTAGCCAAGTAGTCGTTTCAATGTCTATTTCAGGCATGTAGAATAAAAGAATAATTCCATATATTCATTTCATGGGATCATATATCAGATCATATGTCGAATGAGATAAGAGTTCAAGAGTCCATTGCAGGACGTTCAAGGTACGAGATTCTCGGTAGGCAGGTTTATAATCACGATAGTTCCTGTTAAGTTCCATAGTATCATTTCGCCAATATAGAAACATACAATTCTCAAATACAGAAACATAATAGACATCATTTCCTTGGGTACATAATTATCTACACACTCCCATATCATTTCTTTGAGTAAATCACATAGTACAAGTCACTTAGAAGTGAGTTGTTAACCAAAATTATATATCGTTTTCCAGAGAGATCCATTCTATAGTTAAGTTCAAATCGTATTATGTATAATGAAACCGGCTATCAGAGTCCATCAACAAGGTTCTACCTATTTAACAAGGTATACTTCATTTCCACAATTTAAGGTCACCGTTATATTGGTTCAGTCCAATATGTAATAATTCTTCACAAAGTCAGTACATTAGAAAGAAGGATCACAATACACATCGTTATTTCCTCATAGCATCACTTCTAACTACAGTAACACAAAGAGAACCATGCTCCAAGTCAAATAGTTACGACACTCTTAAAACTAGGATCATATACGTTTGCACACTCATGCAGATGTGCCATGATAGACACTTAATCATACCATTATAAGTTCGGATCTGAGTAATAGAAATAGGTAAAGTAACCATTTGTTTTTTTGTTTTTTTAGCAAAGAAAGCCATCCAAAGATAGGGCCAGAAGTGAAATTCAAAATCATATTTAATTAATCGGTCATAACAGTAGGGTACTATATCCTCTCTTATTGGGCATTCCTCTTGTTATAAGAGCAACCACATTGTTCTGTATTCACAATTTGGAAATGCAGTAATCAGCAGACGACTATACAAAAATCATAAATCCCATTACATATACAACAATCATACTTATCACATCTACCCAGATTCCATAAGGTCAACACAACATATGCAATGATATAGCAAAATAAGTCACAGTTAGTAATTCTGGGCAAGGTTATTGTAGATCAATGTGTAACTACGTAACAGGTATCGTATATAGCCGTAAAAGCCTGCAATCAAAGGTAGATGCCCAGTACATATCTTTTTTTTTTCAAAAGTTACAATGTCATGCAGAACAGTTTACATTTATTTTTCAAATATGCAATGACGACCTAGTTTGTAATACCCAACATTTGCATGTTTTCACAGAAATAGCTCACAGAAATGATTTCTCAATCTTAAGTCATGCATATACATAGGCAAGATCTTAATTCGTGCGGTAGGTAATCAGATTGTCAATCATTAAGTTTCGGTCTCAAGGTAGTCAATAACTACCCATATTTTACAAGTATTATGTGAGTAGCCACGTAATATAGGTGAGATCCTTCATGTCGTTCAATCATTCCCTATAAAAAAAAAAAATGCTGATTACGGCTTACAGATTACACATAAACAAAACAGGTTACAGATTACAGACTACAGATTGTGGATTACAGATTTCACCTTCCCGATGATAGATTCCAGATCACAGATTTCACAAACAAATCCCGATTACACGTAAACAACACTCATCCGACACCATCAATAATGCCCTCGGTTCCCCGTTAGGAGTTGTCAATAATTTTCTCCGTTCACGAAATCACATTGATTATATGCCGTTTCAAGGTCAATCAGTAGGAAACAAAATCACATCCACTAACTTCTTACACCATTCTAAGAGGGATCACTATAGGCATAACTTCTTCTCACAGTCAGTTATGCTCAATACAATTCAAACTATCCTGCAAAACACAGCTTATCAAATATCTAAACACAATAACTTCTCAAAATCACAAATCTAAACATTGTTATGGCAAGGAAGATATACTTAGAGTTTGATCACTTTACCTACATAGAATCATCATTTTCCTACCGATAACTATTAATCGATAAGACATGTCCCTTTTAACCATTTACATATAAATCTTCTTACCGACCAGCTCAAACCCTCACCACGCTTCCGCAGTGCAATGTCGTTGTTGAATCCCATCGCAATTCATTTCACTTATGTTTCACAATTGTCCTTTTCATTTTGTCCAGCCAGGCGGGGGTAAAACCCTGGATCTCCCATCTTTATGCTCATCACGTTCTACATCACTATCAATCACAATATGCATAAAAATATATAATAGGCATAATTCAAAATCGTTAGCGTTAGCCGAGTACATTTAACGTTGCTATCAATCCTTCCGTTTGCATTCAAAATACTATGCATGATGCCTAAGTCTTTTCTAGACATCCTAAAGCTCAATGGATCCGTGTGTGAGATAGCAACTTGTGCTTTGATACCACTTGTCACACCTCAAACCCGCTCCTAAAAGTTTGGACATGACCACTTCAGAAACGGACACATAACCCAATGTACGTAAGGTATGGAGCCTGAACGGAAGCATTACATGTAATACAGTAACATAAAATAAAAAGAAATTGCATCCATTGAGCAACCACTATCATGCCAGGATCACAAACAATGCATTAGATGGTGAATATTTACATATACATATACAAACACCGCCCCTTGTTTGGGCGTATATCAAAAACATTGAAAACATGTTATAGATAATTAGCGTACAAATCAAAAGCTTAGCAACACTCCACAAAATAGGCAGGCTTCATCCAAACGCCTAGACACGCAGAGGCTGACAAGAGAGAGACGAGCATCGAGGGTTAAGGCTGACCTCCAGATTTGCTACTTACAGAATCAGACAAAATACGGAGTGAGACAATCTCAGTGAATAATAGTACTTTGATAATTCAATGATTAACTTGAATTATAATGCATATCAACACGTATATAATGCAAAATACATGTGTAGACACCCCATTTTTGACCGACCTTAAGACTCAGACGTCACCGATTGACCGCTTGGTGATGTTGCATATTGTGCTCGTTCTGAGGTTGCGGAGTCACGGCTACGAGCCTTACCTCCGGATTTTCGGACTCTTTTGTGCCTCGCCTCGGTTTGCGAACCAGGCCCTGTTTTCTTTGTTTTCTCTTCCCGAAGGGAGGGAAAGGTCTCGTAGATCATCTCTCAGTGGCCGTAGGCTACGCTTCATGGTCGTAGGCCATTTTTCCCGTTTGGAGCCCGGTTTCCGGTTTGCGGAGCCGTCGGCCGTGTGCCTCGGTTCGGGACCGCTTAACTACCTCCATTTGTTCCGATTTTTGGCATACACCTTATTTCCTCCCTTTTGAGGGACACTGTGGTCCAAGAGACCAACTTCGTGGTCGAACGCCACTTTCGGTGCCTAACAGCCTGTTTTCGGGACCCCGAACTGCGTGTTTCGACCCCCGAACCTCCGTTTTGTATCTGTCTTGGTTCATTTTTGGTGAAGACCTTATTTTCATTGTTAGAAAGGTTGTAGGAGAGTGGGAGGCCAGCAATTTTTTTGAAAAACCAGCTTTTTTTGGTCAAAAGTGATTCAGCATGAATCCGGGAAGGAGGAAAACATTTGCGCGGCTTCACCGAAACGAGCATAACTCTTTGCACAGGAGGAATTAAGATATGAGGCCACCACCGTTGGAAAGCTTACTTTCGAGTCTTCATTTTTCACTGAAGAATCTCCTAGAGCCAAGTCCGGGTGGAGGAGATATGGTAAGATAAAATCCTGTTGGAGCTTTTGTATACAACTTTCCCTCTCCCTCTCATCCAAGCCTCCAAACACCTTGGTTCTTCACCATTTACACACCAATCCATAGCACAACACCTCCATCACTCATTCCAGCACCTTGGAGGACATTCGAAGAGGTTGAAAGCTCAGAAATTTGGTCCAAAAGCTGCTGGTTTGCTGCTCTTCAAGGGTAAGCACCTATTTCCCTTAAACTTGCATTTTTTTGCTTCATTTATAAGCCATACTTGCAAGAATTTATGGACTTTGTCATGAACTGAAAAGGATCATATTTTGAGCTCCTCTGCATGTTTGATTAAGAACTCTTTGCTGTTTGAGGTCTTCTACTACCTCTTGTCTCCTATCTCTCTTTTAGGGCTATTTCTTGCATGATATATTAGCCCTGTTTGTAAGCATTTCTAGGCTTCAGTCCAAATTGTAAAGTGCCTTATTTTGAGCCCCTCTTCAACTTTGTTGAAGGGGTATTCATTGTTTGAGGCCAGATACTACCTCTTGCTCTCTATCTCTCTTTTAGGGCCATTTTTGCATCATATTTTAGCCTTACTTGTGAGCATATTTGAGATTTTCCATAAACTGTAAAGTATCTTTTCTTAAGCCCCTCTTCAACTTTTTTGAAGGGCTCTTTGCTGTTTGAGGTCTTTTGCTGTCCTGTTTGTTCATCCTCTCTTTTAGGGCTGTTTTTGCATGATATATTAGCCCTATTTGTGAGCCTTTTTGGATCTCGACATAAACTGAAAAAAGTCTTTTTTTGACATCATGTTCATGTTTGATTAAGGTCTATTCTATGTTTGGGGTCATCTTCCCCTATGCATGCTTCATTCTTTCATGATTAGGGCTATGCATTAGAGCACTTGCATTGGCCATGGTTTGGCCTCTTAGCCACTAAAATCCAGTGGATTTTTAGTGGCTTTGATGCATTTTTGAGCCTCAAAATCAGAGGGGGGTGACCCCCTCTCACCTTGTTTTGTTTGATGGTCTTTTTGGCCTTCCAAAGAGGCCCTATCTTGCATGCTTAGTTGACTGATTTCAGGGCCAATTTGGTGAGTTTTAGGGTTATCATATTTGATTTTCAGAGTTAATTTTTCCATGCTTCAGGTCTATCTTGCATGTGCTTAATAAACTCTTGTATGGCCCTTCAAAGGAACTCATTATTTGTGCACATGTTAGCTGCATTTCAGAGGTTATTTGGGCATGTTTTGGCATATTTTATTCACTGATTTTTGTTGGTTTTATGAGTTCTCACCTGTTTCACATACATGCCATGTAAACCATGTTTGCTAATCAAAATTGCATGCCATTTTAGTCTATCTTGCTAGCATCTTTTGGCCATGCTTTGAACTAGAAATGTTCATGTTTTGGGACTGCCTTGGTTCTGTCTTCATACTTCATGATCAAATAATGCATGCTTTGTATAGCTATAGGTCAATATATGTGCCTAGTTTCGAGTTTCGAGGCTCATCTCATGCATCGGGTGCTATGTTTCCATGTTTCGGGATCATTTTGTATCACATTTCAGTGCTGGAACTTTCATGTTTGTATGCCATATTTCATGCTTTGCCATGCCTTGTTAGAGTGGCATTTGTGCCTTAGGATCGGTCCTCGGTTTGCGTGCATGTGTACACGCATCTCGGTTGTCTCATTTTCATCTTATGGCCACTGATGTGAGTGTAGCTGAGGTCCACTCATGTTGGTGTAAGTCCATTATGCATTGTGTATGCCATTTCAATTCATAGCATTGCGTATGCTAGGTTGTATGATAGAACATCATGTATGCCATATTACATTGAGCATTGTATATGCCATCTTAGTCTAGAACATTGTGTATGCTAGGATGTATATTAGTCGCATTCATGCATGTCATGCATATTGCATAGTCTTTGGGATAGGAGTTAGCCTAAGCACGGGAAACGAGGTACGTTTCGTACTCCGAGTGACGGAACATGTCTCAATTCCCAATCACCGACACTCCGGATTATCCATGATGGAGTCTCGGTTTTGTTGTGTTTAAACGTGCATTCATTTCATATTGAGTCGTGCAATTCGACTCCTCGGCCATCATGCATCGAGATGCGTGATTGGTGGCACGAGGATCGAGGCATGCATACATATGTGAAAATACATTGTCATGCCCCTTTCTTGTTCTCTGTTGCAGCAAATTAGAAACCGGTAGTCTTTTGGAGCTGCGTGCAACATTCTGGGCTTAATGGTAAATAGAGGCTAATTGGGGCATCGCAACGGATTTCTGCACGAAATAACTCAACCATGCATCATTCATCATCCGGAACAGAGCCGAGGCAGTCCATAGCTTGCATGCTAATTTATCCGCTTTCCTAGATTAATTTGTTAATTAATTAGGGTTTCATACTTATTCGGACTGTAATTATTCATTTGGGACTGTATTATTTATTCGGACCCTCCAAGCGAGGGCAATGTTGTAATAAGTGTGCGTGCGTGTGATGTATGTCTTCCAACCCCACGTCTTTCTCCCTTTTATTTACTAGCTTATGATGGTTAGATTAGGGCATGTTTCAATTAGCATACAGTATGATAGCATGTTTGCATTCATTCATCTGTTTTGCATGCACCGGGCTCGGCGCATCATACTCACTGCATTGTATTTCAATTCCGAGTTGAATACATGTTAGCTGTAGCATTCCATATGCCATGTTTAGAATAGCTGAGCCTATTTTAGTTGCATTTTTGCATGTGTTGCATTAGGCATTTCTGTATAGTTAGGATCATGCATGGATTTCTAACATAGCTTCTGTTTTGGCTTGGAATACTCGGTAAGTTTTATGCTTTAGCATCCTTGCATGTGTGTGAGTGACTACCATGATAGCATGCTTATCATGAGGCTATGTGCTTATGTGATATATCTGCCTAAATGCCTGTGGGTGAAGGTTGGGTTATTTGGATTAGAACAAATCATCAACTGTGAGTTTTAAGCCCACTAGATAGTGGCAAAACCATCTTTTCTAAGCCTACCCGAGGGTGGCAAAATCCGCATTTTAAGCCTACTTGCGAGTAGCAAACCACTTTCAAAAATAAATAGGAAATGTTTCGTTCCAATTCAAGCGCCCCAGTCTATACTTGTATGCTGTGCGCATCACATAGTAAATCTAGGCTAATAACCGGAATAAGAACGCATAATGTTTTCAAAACTAGATATCATGGTTAGTAGAGGCCGATCTTTGATCGGGTGAGCGCGGGTGCTCACGAAGTGACCTTCCCCAATCGTACCCAAGTTCCCGAGCCGAGGCAACTTTGATGATGACGGACACGTGGCCTTAGGCAACGAGTTAGGGTTTCCTAAATTTCCCCAAAATAAAATATTTAGGTGGCCACTCTGTATCTGGCAAAGTAGTCCATGTTTGGCACTTCTTTCAAAAAATCTGTTTTCAAAAACAATTTGCCAGATTTGTACTCTTTAATGATTCATCGGTCTTGCATTGCACTTTGTGAGATTAGATACAGGACCGTGACTTTGAGTCCTGAACTGTAGTGAGCCCAAATCGAACAAAACGAGACTCATCCCTCCCGGGGCGTTCGGGGACGTCTACAACATGTAGTTAATCTTATCCTGTAGTTGTTACCAAAACGGCCTCGGGCCCAGTCTTCAAACAGAATGGCTTTAAGTCCTTGAATGCATTGAGCCCTTAAACAGAGTGGCATTCAGCCCTTATCAGAATGGCATTAAGCCCTTTTTCATATATGTATGAACTCAAGAGGTGGCTCGCACGGATTCTAGAGGTGACTCGCATGGCAGCACTTAGTTCCGTGCAGCACTTTGTTTCATACAAACAGATCATACAAAATGGCCATAGGCCCAGATGTCACAAATTGGCCATAGGCCTCATAGATGTTACAGAACGGCTATAAGCTTCATAGCTTACACAGAACGACCATAGGCCTCATAACTTTCACATCAGCTTTAAGCCCAGTTCACATATGTATGGACTCAAGAGGTGGCTCGTACAGATTCTAGAGGTGACTCGTATTGCAGCACTTAGTTCCGTACAACACTTTGTTCCATACCAGAAATCACTAGGTCGTTAAGACCGAACAATTCATATCACTTCACGGCACAAACGGAATGGTAAACAGAACATGATAAGTCCAGATATCATTGAACAGATTAGTCTTAAAGTTGTACGGAAGCACATAAGTTCTTTCATTCATTCATATGCGTTAACATAGTTATTTGCGTATAACAGAGTGCTAATGATAATTATTAGCAATACGTAAAGCGTGTTTTATAGATTGAACAATTCCAGAAATACAAAGGTATTAGAATTCCACGTTGCACATACGTTCCATTTATTCATCATAAATCAACACTTTTAACTTGCAAACAATAGAATGTTCTTATTAACTATCAATAGTAAGCAAAATGTACTACTATAGTGTTAATACTGTACGTAGATTTCCCCCATGGTTTATAATACGTCGACATAGTTGTTTTGCGACTAACAGAACATCATTAATAACGATTAACATCACTGCTTTCACAAAGACAGAGTAATTCACATCATAATGACCTTGTCGGTTCACAACTTCACAGTTTGGCCTTTGGCCTGATGGGTTCACCCATTCACAAATTGTTTCGATGTTTCCGTAATTTCACACTGTTTTCGAGTAGCATACATGTTAACATAATTTCTTGTGAAGAAACGTCAATAACAATACTTATTAACGATATTAAAGGTACATCGATAGTACTATTACTCATAGTGCGTTGATGGCGCAACAGTTCCTTCCGGTACGTGACCTATGCACACATACAACCTACAATTTAGTCAACTTCCTTTTCTTTTAAACTCACATTTGATTCGATAACTTCTAGTACATTAATAAGCGTTTTACAAACTTCAAATATTAATTTTAGCCATCGCAGAGGGTTAAACAGATAAAACGAAGCAGACAGAAATTTACAGCATGGGCCACACGTGCGGCTGTGAGCCCCGCACGTGCGGCAGTGGCTCCCACACGTGCGGCAATAGGGTCCCGCACGTGCCTTTTTTTCAGTGTTTTCAACCAAATTTTTCCCTGTTTTCTGCACGTGCGGCAAGGCTTCCCGCACGTGCGGCCATGATCCCCGCACGTGCAGCGATTCCCCTGTGAGAGCAGTCCGAAATTCACACAAAGTCTAATTTTTTGGGAGCATTTACAAGGCTTATAATAGACTCCTTAATTGCTCAAACATAGTTCAAAAATCATGTAAATATGAATTATACATGTGTATCAATCCATATATGAATTAGATCTTTCATTTTAAACTCACAACATAACTTAAGTCCAAAATAATTCCATCTTCCACACACATACCCATACACACACATACACATACAACCATTTGTTCATGTAGATAAGCTCAACTTGATGTTAATTTCTCACTATATACTTCAATTCAATTCCAAATCAATTCAACACAAGAAACAACTCTCTTAATCATTTGATGCAATAATATGGAGGAATTCC
This sequence comes from Camellia oleifera, assembly GCA_022316695.1. Taxonomy (NCBI): domain Eukaryota; kingdom Viridiplantae; phylum Streptophyta; class Magnoliopsida; order Ericales; family Theaceae; genus Camellia; species Camellia oleifera. The sequence continues at coordinate 99,498,730 of CM039308.1, read as the reverse complement.
TATTCAATTCAAAGAGAGGGCCATTAGAAAGGATTGAACATACCTTGAGTTAAATTCCCTACAACCCTCTAAATTTTCCCAATTTCTTCCTTGAAGAACTTTCCTCTTCCTCTCAAACTCTTCTCTTTTCTCTCTCTCAGGAAATTTCTTTGTTTAAGGCTCTAAGTCAAAGCTTCAAGAGGCATATATATATATATAAGGTTGAATAGGACAAAACTCAATCAATTTAATCATTCCAAATTGAAATTTCACAAAAATTCATATTAGGACTTAAAAATCATGCTGATCCCAAATGTAAAATCAATTTCAGATTATCAAGCCTCTAAGGCTCTCAATTTCTGACCCAAACATTTTACTTGTGACAGATATTTTCTTATAAACAGATATAGGTTTCTACTCACAAGTTTTATTTGCTTAAATGTAAAGTCACATAAAATTCCATAGTAAACATTTAAATGTACAGAATGAGGGACTGAAAATATACCGAAAACACATGCGAGGGTCGGGTTATTACAATAAACTTCAATTAACATTGCAATAGTATCCTTTGCACAATCAACTTACCATCAGTCTGGTATGCCATAACTAATTATTCTGAACTATATTGCAAACCAATGCAGCTGCAAGGCGCTGATGAATAAATTTACTCGAGCCTTAACAAATACTCAAATTTACTTGAAAAAGAAGAACAACCTAATAAAAAAGCTATAAATTTGACAAATAAAATTTGATTAGGATGAGAAATTAGACAAACCCAACATAATTATTTCAATATGTCTATCTCAAGAGTGTGAATTCACTATTCTATTAGGAAGCATATTATAGCCTATAAAAGCCATAATACGGAGTAAAATATTCTATAACAGATCTCACCCAATAGGACTGTTCAAAAATCTGTTCAAACCGGTAATCCGGACCGAACCAGACCGAATTGTACGGTTTGGTTCGGTTCTATTAGTTCGGTTTCGGTTTAAGAAATATGAGAACCGGTTCGGTTAATGGATTTTATGAAAAAAACCACGGTTCGAACTGAACCAAACTGAACCGAACCGAACTGAATTTTAAAAGATATATATATAATATCAAGTTTTATTTTTATTAATTGGTTTTTTATAATTTTAATGATATTAAGATGATATAGATATGTAATGTTGAGTAATGCCCTAATATTATTAGTTTTTATCATGAGTTAAATGTAATTAGTTTGAGTAATTATTTTGCTAATATTAATAATTTATTCTTGTAAATAGAAATTTTTTGAACCATGAACCAAACTGAAACCGAACCGTTATTTCGGTTTGGCTCTGGTCCGGTTTTACAAGTGTAATAGTCTGGTCTGGTTCTCAAAATCACAATACCGTTAGGATCAGTTTGATTCTTGGATTTTCTTAGAATCGAACCAATCCGGACTGTGTACACCCATATCACCCAACATCATGACGTAATATGACCTAATTTATATTCCTAAGACCCTGAAAACTTCTAATAACAAAACTTCTAATATGACATAATTTATATATATGCCCACCAATTGAGTGCAATAGTCTTCATCACCCTCCAACATAAAAATCATTTTCCCAAATTCCTTGATTTCATAGTTCAGTTTACTTTTGATGATAAAAGATCTAGCATAAACACTTGCAAATCCAAACATCTTCCTGAAAACACATCCAAGTCCTGCATACAAATCTAGTATAAATTTCCATTCCAATTACTCTTCCTGTTAACATGCATTTTTTAACCCAATATTATACAAATCCAAAAGAATGATAGCAATGAAACAAGTCAGGCCTTATCAGATTAGATTCCTTCTTTGAGTGTATCCCTTTTGTTTGTGATTCACACCAACATATAAGAACCACTTTCACAATGTTAACTAACAAGCAAAAGAATAAAACACCCCCTTTTTGAAAAAAATAGTAAAAAAAATTGTTTCCAAACTAAATTTTCATCAAAACAGGAGCACAAATAAACACCAAGCTGTCAAATACTGATAAGCACTTAATTTCCAACCAAATGACCAAACAAATGGAATTCAACATACGAAAGTTTCCATTTCCAGTTTCTCAAATGAACAAAAAGTTCACTTAACAGTTGCCCTAACTTTATCCAAACAATAAAGGGTAGTGAGATAGTGAGAGATTGTAACTAAGACAGCCATTTTAGCACAAACCTGGAACCTAACAGAGGCAGAGAATGAGAGAAGAGTGGGGTGTACCTCAAGGCTGAACCTAGAGCTGGATTGAACCGACAAATCTGGTGTAGAGTTGTGATTAGAGAAGATCGAGGGGTCGATTGAACAAAAATGAAGAGAATAATTAGGGCAAAGATGAATTATCCATCTTCCGATCTCGTTTCCAACGCATTGATGTTTCTTGCCGCATGATCTTTCTCATCACAATCAGCCCGTTCGAGATCGCCGTTCTAACAAGTCCGGAGGCAGTCCTTTGTAAACGAAGGTTCCGAAACGGTTGAGGGAAATGTAGGGTCTGAATTTGAACATGTGGCTTGTGAAGGGATTGGAGAAAATCGAAGGTAAGGTTAGGGTTTTGGAATCAACGGCGAGAGTGGAGAAAACGAAGCCGATGACCGATGAAGATCGGTGAAGAGAGTAGGGGAGAGAGAGAGAGAGAGAGAGAGAGAGAGAGAGAGAGAGAGAGAGAGAGCGGCAACCGAGGTAGCGGTGACGACAGTGGTGGTCGCCAGTGGCAGAGAAGGAGGAGACGACGTAGGAAGTAGAGGAGAGAGAGTCACCATTTTGGTTGGTTTTTCATATCATTTTTTTGACTTTTTTGTGGAGGATTGGCTATGGCCACAAGTTTTGCAATATTTTTTAGGAAAATGTTAGAAATCCCAAATAATCTGTCAAATGTTTTACCAAACCTCTCACATAGCTGTGAAACCCACACAAACCTACATGGGTGTGGGTCTCACACCCATATGAAAGATTTGATAAAATATTTAGTAAATTATTTGAGGCCTCTAGCATTACTCTATTTTTTAATCCTTAGTGGCTTCAAAATGGGAATCGGGATCCTCTCTTTACATTTCCTCGTTGCATTTCCTACTTGCAGAGCTATTAGGCCCAATTTTGATAATCTGAACCGTTCGTATTTTAAAATTTGTTTAGTATATCATACCTATAAAAAATCAAGTTGATCGGATATCAGAAAGCATATGTTCAGAAAACTCGAACTAAAAACTATTTTTTTAAAGAATTTAATAAACAGTTTTCCGAACACATGCTTTCTGATATCCGATCAACTTGATTTTTTATAGGTATGATATATTGAACAAATCTTAAAATATGAACGGTTCAGATTATTAAAATTGGATCTAAAAGTGGGCCCAATAGCCCTGCAAGTAGAAAATACAAGGAGGGGATCTTGATTCTCAAAATGGGCCTTTGTCAGAAAGACATCATGGTCTCCAAACATTGATCCTGTGGCTTTTATATGTAGCTTTCCACAAAATGGGGAAGCAAAAAGTTTGATGGATATCTTTAACTGCTGAATTTCTCTTAATGATCAATACAACTTTTAAAATCACCAACTCAGGGCATATATTGTTCATCTAGAATTTGCTTTTCCTTCACATTTTGTTGTACCTTTCCTTTTTCATTTTGGGTTTGGCTTTGGTCTAGTCCAAGATCGGATTGGACCGTGCTATTGGGCCCATGGGGGCCCACCACGGGTCTCGTTTTGATAATTCGAACCATTCAATGTGTAGAAATCATCGAGTACTATATATTTGTAAAAAATCACGTTGATCAAATATCGATAGCTATGTAATCAAAACAGTTTTTTTTCAACCGTTAATTTGTTCATCGTCATTTTTTTTTAAAAAATACAAAACTGATTTGATCACATAGCTATTGATATCCGATCAACGTGATTTTTTACAAGCATATAATACTTGACGAGTTCTACACATTAAACGGTTCAGATTGTCAAAACGAGATCCGTAGTAAGCCCTCACGGGCCCAACAACACGGTCCAGTCTGATCTTGGATTGGACCAAAGCCAAACCCTTTGGTTTTATATACCACTTATCCAAAATGCAAGCTTTTTTGGTTGTGTGTTTATGTGTATACATATAATGAATATTTTATGAAATCAACTAAAAAGTTGTTTTTGAGTTTTTAAAATAATTTTTGTACAAAAATTAAAATAATATAAAAATGATGAATGTTTATAAAAAATTTATTTCAAAAAAAATGAACAACAAACCAAAAGAAACCAAAGACACAACCAACAATATTCTTCAAATATCTCATGTTTTAGGCTTTGAGCTTACATTAAGTGTATTTATTTAGGTCGCATCACTTCTCTATTTTTCTATACATCTTTTCGTAAAAAATTAAAAAGTACATTAAATAAGTAAATCCTAAACAACCCTTTAATGGTTTTACATGAGGATCATCATTTGACTTAAAAGTTCATTGGACTTTCAAGTCAAATGGAGTTTGAGTTGGATCTGGACCTAGGGTTTGAAGCCTTACTCATTGGTTTGTGAGAGATGTCACACTCGGTTGGTTTGTTATCCCGTCACACAATGTGAAAAATATGAAAAAAAATTAAAAATTAGTTCTTAAGTCTTGGTCCATTGGGCCAAGCTCATGGGCCAACTCACAAGCCCAACCAATTAGCTTATGAGAAGTGGCAAGTTGGCCCTCTCATTTGCCGGACCAGCAAGCCCGTTGGATAGGCTTTGAGCCTAAGATTTTGGCCCGTAGGTAAACTTGGCCTCTAATTTTGCGTGCCAAACCCAGCCTGATGTTGACCCTTAGTTGTACTCTTTGGCTTTGAAAATTAAAGTTTGGGTTCAAGCTTATGGAGATTAATCAAACGCTCATTCATATTCAGGTAATTCTGACATAACATGACATAGATATAACGTTACTACAACAAAAAGTAGATACAACCACGTTGGTTAGACAACGTTTTTTGAAAAACGCTGTGGTACACTTAAAGTAAAATTAAAATACACGCGTTATCTTCTCTTATAAACACGCGTTCACTTTTTTAACGGTGCTCCGTCTCCTCAGTATCCATTTCTCTTCCATCAATTTGTTTTCTATCTCCGTTTCTCTGTCTCTTATCGTTTTCTCTCACTGCTCTAGATCTAGGGTTTTCTGTGTCTCTCTGCTCATTCTCCTTGAGAGATTCACCAGGTTCGATTTCGATTACTTGTTCAGATCTAATTCTAAATCCATCGATTCTTGAATCGATTTGGTTGAAATTTCTTGACGGTATTTTGTTTTTCTTGATTCTGATTCTAATAATTTTGCAGAGGAAGATGGACCTGTTGAGTGAAGAAGGATCAACATCATCGGGATCGAGATAGGGTCCGGAACCGAAATTGGTCGTGTCGGAGCAAGAGGAAAGGAGATAGGTTGATTTACGGGAGTAATAGAGAAGATGGTGGTGAGGACAGTTCAGAGGAGAAGAGATAGCAAATATCACCAGACTAAGTCAGGTATCCTCCTTTATGTCAACAGTGAGCAAATCAACAGTGTCTATCGTTACAGATGTGATGATGCTCCTCAAGATCGCATTTTCTCCATTTAGGCCTTACATGTCCATTGTTTGATATATATGCAATTGGACCATTTTCTGGGAAGTAGTTGTGCATATATGCAATTGGAAACCCAATTTTGTCGTGTTTATGCGTTTTGTTATCAATGTTGTCTTATTATCCCATCTCCCCACTCTCACTCTGCATTGCAATTGTATTGTTGTAATTTTCTGCTTCTCATGTAATACTTGGCTTACTTGCTAGTATACGAGTAGTTCTAACATAAAAGTTTGCTTAGATCAAGGAAAAATTATTTGGATTTCTAACATAAAAGTTTGCTTAGATCAAGAAAAAATTATTTGGATTTCCATAAGCTTTAATCTGCCTTTACAGTTCATTATTTGATGCAATTACTAGCATGAGTAAAAATGTCTCTTTGTGTTTCAGATGCATGAATGCTTTTCAAAGCATCTAAAGTTGGTCCACAATAGTCTCTTTTGGTACTTTAACTTCAACTTTATATAAGGCTTCTTTTGTATTGCTAAGTGGCTGGTTATCGCCTAGCTCAAATTCTTTGATTTAAACTTGAGCTCAGACTTGGGCAAACAAGTTTGGGCAGAGGTTAGGCTCGGGCTTGATAGACCCCTTTAAACTTTCATTTTGTAACTAAAGAAAGACAATTAGGCAAGCTTGTTTAAAAGGCATCCCTGTATTTCCTCCCAACCTAGTAATCTATGTAACTGTTCAGATTTGTTTTACTAACAGCCCTCCATTTCTGAATGTCTCAGGCTAAAAACAGAGTTCATCACCACTGTGCAGCAGCGAGGTGCAGCCATCATCCAAGCTCGGAAGCTATCCAGTGCATTATCTGCTGCAAGCTTTGCTTGTGATCACATACGCGATTGGGTTCTTGGAACTCCAAAGGTTGAATTTTATGTTGCAATAATCTGTTTCTTCTTCTTCTTTCTATACTACATTAGTTGCATCTACTTATTTACTTCTTTTGCTTCTTTTTTTTGTTATTTTTTTCTACAACAATTTAGGGAACATGGGTTTCAATGGGAGTGTATTCTGATGGATCTTATGGAATCCAACCTGGCCTTATTTACTCTTTCCCCATTACTTGTGAGAAAGGAGATTGGTCGATTGTGCAGGGTAAGTTTTTTGATGTTTTATAAAATGCAATGTGTCAAGTAGCATTACATTCATCATGGTAGAGTGTGGGCTCCATTCATGATAAATGCATTGCTGCCGTGCCGACATTGCATTTTGTAATAGAAAAAATTATGAGTTTTTTAATTTGCAAATTCATCCTCAATTAGTTAAAAAATGCAATTGGCTGATATTATTTTGGCTGTGTATGTTTCATATTGTTATACTTTGATATGGTAATAGAAGGGCGTTCAAATTTTATAGTATTGCAAGCTGTGTTATTAATGAAACTAATTCGAATGGCAGGGCTCAAGATCGATGAGTTTTCAAGGGCAAAGATGGATGCCATGGCAAAAGAGCTCATGGAGGAGAAATCATTGGCCTATTCATGCCTCAAGTGACAACATGCTCGGATTTCCTTCGAAGAACAAAACACAATAGACCAAAGCATCTAAAGTTGAAAAGGTAAAAATGTCTTTTGTTTCAGATGCATGAATGCTTTTCAAAGCATCTAAAGTTGGTCCACAATAGTCTCTTTTGGTACTTTAACTTTAACTTTATAGAAGGCTTCTTTTGTATTGCTGAGTGGTTGGTTTAGATTGCTAACTGAGGATTTATTTTTCTTGTCCAAGAATCAATTGGATGTTATTTTCGATGTTGCTAATATTTTGAACAATTTGACAATGTAATTGTTAAATCTATTGGTTGAATGAAGTATTGCACAAAATATGATCTCAAAATTAGTAATGAGGTTGTGTATTTAACGTTGCTATTTTAATTGGTGGCTGCTGCTGTTAGATATACTTTTATATGGGATTACTTTGCGGTTGAATTTGGAGTTGCTGCTTTTTTTTTTTTTGGTATTGAACATTTGGAATTATGTTGGTTTTAGTTTTAAATTCTAATTTAATTTCTCACCATGTTTTTGACAGTTATCATGTGCTTGAATAAAATTCACTTCGGAAGGTTTGAGGAATATTGGATGTTATACTTTTAACCTATCATCTATAGGAGATTTGAGTGATGATGGTGATCTGTTTGGTAGGGTCTCTTCACTTTAAATCACCGGATTGGTTGATGCATTCATTTACTATCCTAATAACTGCTACACTTTATGGTGAAAGACACCACCCTCTCTATATATTTGATGTCCCTGCTTAGTCTTTCTGTTTTTCCTTGTTTGAGTCTTCTAATTGTGATTGTTGTCATTAGTAGAGCAATGCCTTTAGTGATGCTTTGGTTCTTTTCTTTGTTGGTAAGTGTTGGGAATGTACCATTATTTGTGGTGGTGAATTTAATTGCTAAAAGGTGGGTAGCAACTAGTGGTGGTTCAAGTGCTTCGAGTTAATAAATCATTCTTTTCTTTTTCATGTTGCTTCGAGTTAGTCTCCAAGAAGTGGGGGTTTAGCAACTAGTGGTGGCTCCACTGATTGCATATGTTTTTTATTGCAGTTTATGCTGTTGTTGGAAGGTCATTCTTCTCTCCCATGTTGGGTGAAGTTGGCGATCTTGGCGATGGTTTACAATATTGGAAAGGTTTCTATCAAAGCCTTCGCCCAACCCAAATGGGTCTCTCCCTTAATATTGGTACGAATTTCTTTAATTGTTGGCCTTCATTTCTTTTTATATTTATTTTATCCTAAATTAATAGCTAAGAAGCACACACTTCTAAGAACGTGGTGTGTTCGTGTCGGATATTGACAATTGTTGGACACTTCCCGACATGTGTCAAAATGTGGCATATTTTTTAAAAAGTTTTTTGGATCCGTATACTCTTTGGATGCTTGTGGCCATTGCTTAAACACATGTGAATTAATTATAAGTTTGAACTAATTAACTTTGGATACAATAATAAAAGAAAAAGTAATGTAAATTTATAAAAAAAGTGTTATATTACATTTTTTATTATTTTTGAATGATATATTCATATATATATATAATATTAAATATATAAAATTATATATTTCGTGTGTGTCCTTCACGTGTCGTGTCTTGTATTTTTTGAAAATCAGCGTGTCCGTGTCGTATCTGTGCGTGCCTCGTGTCTGTGCTTCTTAGATTAGTAGTAGTTTTACTACTAGCTGCTCCACTATGATTATATAGCTTCCTTTTCTAAAGCATCTTATTCATTCTCTTGTTGCAGACATGTCAGCGAGAGCATTTTATGAACCAATTCTGGTTTCTAATTTTGTTGCAAAATATTGCAATGTTAGAGATCTAACGAGACCTCTGTCTGATCAAGATCGTATTAAGGTATTTTCTCTTAACTATCTAGCACAGCATACAGTCATTCAGTGCTATTTTCTGTGGATGGGAACACCTTAGTAAATGGCTGTGAAGCAGGGATTAAGTAGCTTTTTCTAGAAGTGAGGGTTTGGTTTTTAATGTTGTCATGGTACAAGATAGTGGTCTGTTGAATTTTTTTTATAGTAGTACGTTTTCCACCACAACCAGTCATTATATATATGCTTTTGCTTTGATATGTTATGCTCCATACCCACATTTGACCGTTATGCCCTTCTACTTCCCCTCTTTTTTTTTGTGATTACAGGTTAAGAGAGCTTTGAAAGGTATTCGGGTAGAACTTACCCACAGGGAGGATGGCAAATGGTACAAAATATCTGGTGTATCGGCTCAACCAACAAGCCAATTGACGTGAGCTGGCTATTTTTAGACTTCTTTCCCTTCTCGCAAATTGCTTTATTTATTACCGGTGCAAAACAGAAGTTGCTATGCTTATAGATGGATTATATCAAATTTTCCATTGGCAGAAACTGTTTTTCAGGATTTTTAGAAGCAACTCAAAATTAGATGATTCAAAAATTTAAAGCTGCAAGATAATATTTATGTACCAGTTAAAATTGCGTATATGTTATTTCTCTTTAAATTGTAAGCTTGAACACAAATACACTGTTATTGAAATTGCTTTATTGTTTATTGCTTTATGTCTGTTGGCTTGGATGACAAACCAGATGGAAATATGATGTTACAAATATATAGTGCACCATTTGACTTTGGTTTGGTTGTTATCATGTATTTGTTGTCTTTCTATTCCACTTTCTGTTTATGACCATTTTTTTAATAGGTTTGCCCGCGATGACATGGATGCTAAGATATCAGTTATTCAATACTTTCGTGAGAGATACCACATCAATCTAAAGTTTGCGTACTTGCCTGCACTTCAAGCTGGCAATGACTTAAAGCCTGTTTACCTACCAATGGAGGTTTTCTCATTTTTAAAACGTAATTTTTTGTTTTAAGTTATACAGTAGGGATCTTAGCTTGCATTGTTTTGTCTTCCACTACAGCTTTTTAAGATTGTAGAAGGACAAAGGTATTCAAAAAAGTTGAATGAAAAGCAAGTGACTGCTCTGCTAAGGGCGACCTGTCAACGTCCTTTTGAGAGAGTACAAAGTATTAGCAGGGTATGAATATGTTAAGATCATCGTTAGTTTTGATTATTAGAGTTCTCAATCATTTCATAAATCTCATAGTATACATCTTTTAGTTTATGTCCAAAAATATAGGGAAATTGTTTTCTCCTACTTTGTTCACCATTATTTTACTAGATGATGCTGCTCCATTGCAGATGGTTGAGCGTAACAATTACAACAATGATAAGTTTGTGAATGAATTTGGGCTTCGAGTAAAGACTGAACTTACATCTATTGATGCTCGTGTCCTTCCAGCTCCAATGGTAGTTTTTTATCTATTAATTTCTGTTATGAATAAATATTTCACTTTCATATGTTTTATTTATTTATTTTATTTTATTTACTTTAACCAGTTCTTCAATTATTGCAGCTTAACTACCAGGGTACACAAGAGGTCCCACGAGTGGGGTGTTGGAACATGATTGATAAGGTTTAGTATTTGGTTGTTGATTTGATATTTGTCTCTGCTGCAAGCTATTATGAATCTTAAAGTCAATTGATAGTCAAATCTTCTGGCATTATTCTCTCTTAAAGAATTTATGAACTAGAAGATGCTAATGCCTTTTGTACTTTAGGATGACCCTTCGTTAGTTTGGTTGTGCAGAAAATGGTTAATGGTGGCAAGGTGGAGTTTTGGACATGTGTGAGCTTCTCACGACTAAGGCAAAATAAGGTTTTCAAATTTTGTGAGAATTTGGTCGACATGTGCAGGAATAAAGGGATGGTATGAGTTTCTCATCCTATAGAAATCACATCTTCAGGTTTGTTGTTTCCAATTTTTTTGTGTGCATACAATTTGATATTGTTCTCTAGTTTTGTTTGTTTGACATGCTCACATGTCAAACCTCCTTCCCATGACCCTACCTATTCACAAGCACAAAGGAAAATACGAGAAAAAGAAAAGACTCTTTGAGCTTTCCTGCTGGAAGGGGTTGAACATTTGAATACCAATTTGAACCAATCTTTTTCAGTTTCATTTCTGTTGATTTGTTACTAGCTTTGCTCATTTGCTGACTCTATAGATAACAATCTTTAACGGATTCACAGGCGTAGTATTTGGTGTCTCATTTTTTGCAAAAATATCGTTTGGGGAAGCAATCTTGCAAGGAGTTACCTGACAGCTCTAAAGATGGTATCAACCTTGTGCTCACTATAATGCTTAGTAGTTTGTACATTGCGTTATTGATAAACCATATGAAATTTAGCCCATCTACTACATTTGTATGTTGAATTTAAGGTGATCTTCAAATCAAGCTAATAAAAATAAGTTAAAACTACTTGAAAATTTAAATGCACACAAATGTGACAGCACAGAAATCCACCTAAAATTGGAAATGTCTAGGCATAAAATATGAAAATCTTTAGCATGGGGTACCTAAACTTGTACTTGGAACATGAAGTTTCATGAAGGGGCTATGGAATTATTTGGTATTCTTTTTCTGCATACAATCTTCTGACCTGTCATCTCCTCCCGTGCATAACCTGAGAACTTTTTGTCCTTTGGTATTAGGCATCCTAATTTCCATTAAGTTCATATCTTGAAGGTCTGGTTTTGGGGTGTGTGTGGTGTATGTGGGATATGAGGGAGCATGTCGTTGAAGAGAGGAAGCAGATGAATATCTGATGCATCAGGGAGTGAAAACGATGGATGCTTTATGACATTAGTATTAGTAGTTGAAATTCTTATTGATTCATCGCTATTGTGTAATTGGAATTGCAGCGTCTTGCATTGCTGAGAGTCAAGACACTGGTTCATGTATATCATCATCATCAAAACTAGCTCAAGATTTAAATGAGTATGTCACACACTTTTTCCTTCTTTTTTTAATTTTTATTTTTAGCAAGTCCAAGACACATAAGCACTGAAGCCGAGCAGTTATACCTTTCTTCTTTTTTTTTCCACGAAAGTTTGTCTAATTGCTTGCCATCACATTTTGCTGTTTTTGCATCTTTTAAACAGTGGCTTCCAGGTTACTGAGGCTTTGCGAGTACAGATGGAGTTCCAGCGAAGATTACATGAACAGCTGGAGGTTAATTTCTTGCATTTTGAAATTTGTTAATTTGCATCCATAGGGGATGCATTCGAACTTATGTTGCACAACACTGATCTTGGAAATCGTTGGAAGCCATTAAGTAGATCTCAAAATATGTTACTCAGAATGTAGTGGGCAAAGGGCATGGTATGAATTCAAATTCCTCTATTCGACCTTCGATCCCCTATTTACTCTATTGACCCTTGTTATACTAGTGTTGCTTCATTTATTTGTTTCCCTTTGTGAGGAGGTTGAATTTGGGGATATATATCCCGAGGGATAGAGAAATTGGTGAAGTTCCACTCTGCAGAGGGCCTTTTTTTTTTTTTTTGTTGTAAGTTTGTTTATTTGTTGATCGGGTATATGCTCACATTTTCATTTTGTTTTTGAATAGGCTATTATAGTGTCAACAAACTTGACTTCTGCTGGTTGCAAAGTAAAGATTTGGAGGTTTGCACTAAACAACAAAATAGGGGGTTGATTTGACGAAAATTTAAACTATTTGACAGTATGTGATTAAGATTTGGAAAGTTGTAGGATTAAATATCTCTGAGGAGGTAAACTTGAATTTTTATGGTTTTTAATTTGACATTGTAATTCAAATTTGAGCCAATCTATGTTCTTTTATATTAATTATCACTTAATTCTCAATTTCTGTTCTTAGTTAAATTTATATAAATTTTCAGCTAGTTTTCGATCTCTATTCCTAGTTAAATTCTCAATTAATTGGGCTGTTTTGTTTAAAAAATAAAAAAGTGGCGTTTTTGAAAAAAATGTCACTAAATGTTGTCATCATGACATCATATCTGATGTAAGGATTAAAAATGAAAAAAGAGGCGTTTTTCAAAAAAACGCCACGGAATGACGTCATCATTACATCATATGTTAAATGTGACGGAAAAGTAGATGGCTGTCAAAGGTTTTGCGACATTTTAAAAAACGCCGTATAATATTTTTAGCGACGCTTTTGAATCGCTGCTAAGCTATTGCGGCGGCCGTATCTACGACGAAAACATTAAACGCCGTAAAAACTTATTGCGACGTTTTTCAATCATATAGCGGCGTTTTTGAAACGCCGCTAAAAGTCAAATTTCTTGTAGTGCGTATAGTGTTTTACCTTGTATTATATATATATATATATAATTATCATGTCTGATTTGTTTGGACCTTAATGAACATGATCGCAAGTAATCATATGTATATGTCAAATTAGTTTCGATTCAAGAAGGATAAAAAATTACGTAATTTTCAAAACAATAATTTAGTGTATCATATGACAATTTTAAATTAAAATTGAACACTATTTATTTATATAAAATTCATGTTAAATAAATGATGTTAAATTCATTTATACCATCATTACACAACAATCAATAATTTTCTTGCCCTGAGACTGTCTCAATATGCCCTTGGAGCATTGTTGACACCGAGTATCAATTTCATATTATTTTTTAAAATAACAACCAAAAGTAATGGGTTTTTCAATAAAAAAATTTAAAAAAAATTCAACTTGTAGGTGCATATATGCACACATTATTTTAATATTAACATTACATTTATAATTTGTGCAGAGTCTGCCATGAAGTGTAATAGAGCTTCGTCATATAGATTCATGATAACATAAAATATAAGATATGAACCATCCCATGAGATTTTTCTTTGTAGGAGTGTTTGTTTAATCCGTTAAAATTGTATCAATCATTGATCTGTACTGTTTTATTCACTAATCGCAGATTAAATTTTAAAATTTATAATTCGCATTCGAAATAGCTCTACTCCACTATAGTTAATATACATATATATTTTTTAATCTCTAATGAAATATTAAAATAAAAATGAGTGTAAGATATATTTAAGATATAAAATTTGTTACAAATTAATAATTATATATATGAAAAATATTATGTTAAATTAGTTTGTATTATATATATGAAAAATATTATGCAAATTAGTATTATATAACATGTAAATGCTTGATAATTGGTTAGAATTAGAATATTCTTTAATTTATTAATCTATCAATCCGTCAATCTATTATTTGATTTATAATTTTTCTCCCAGACACTGCACACAATGCATGGCACCAAACTATGAAAAACACTTTGTGGTGAATTGAAAAGTCGAGAATCCAAAGGAAATGAGAATGAATTGCTCTTAATTATTGATATATTGTGAGCAGTAATGGAGCCAGAAAATTAAATTAGAGGGAGCACTTATTAATTATAATATTGAAAATTTTTACAAAAATATTTTATGCAAGTTTTTATAATTGATTTTGAGAAATATCAAAAAAATAATGTTATTTATAACTAGTGTATCATGAATAATATAAAAAAATATGGATATAAGTCTTAAAATAAATTATAGGATAAATTACAAATACACTTCTGAGGTTTGATTAAAATACGAATCGCCCCCTGTGATTTTGGAAATTACATTCCACCCCTTGAGATTTCTAATTTCATAACAAATAGCTCATTTAATTAATGAATCATCAAGTCAATTAACAGTTTTTAATGATATTAGAAATATATTTCAATTAATAATTTAGGTAATTTTATTATTGTATAGAAGATAAATTATAAATTTCATTTGTTTAGTTAATTATTTTAAATAAAAATACTAACAAAGAGGTATTTGTAATTTTCTAAACAACAGGGACAATTTATATTTTAAGTAAATCTCATAGGGTGTATTTGTAATTTATCCTAAATTATATAATGATAAATTATTTTTTCATACAAAATTTGATTACAAATTCAATATGATGGTAATACAACGTCATCATTAGTATGTGATACCACCAAATAATAGTAAATAATAGAGAGTAAACCTCCATATCAAATGTAACTGACAATCCAATAAATTTCATATTTTTATAGTAAGATTACTTATACTTGCATGTCAATAGTAATGACATCACCGTTACATTCAAAAAATTTTATAAAGTTTTCATAGATATTATGATTTATAGTAATCTCTTCATTTTCAATCAAAACAATAATTATGGTTTTCATAATTTTTAAAATGTCATTGATAATTCACTCTAATAATATTTTTATAATTTTTTATTTAAAATATTTTCTTTATATTTATATATATAAAAAAAAAAAGTCTAAAATCCAGGGGGGCATGTGACCCCCTGGTTCCCAAGTACCTCCGCCCTGATTGTGAGTATGGGTGACAATTTTTTAGATGACTTGAATTGTATAGGAAGTTAGTGAATTAATGTTGATAATTTTTCTTATATAAATACAAATATGACACAATTTGATAATACAAATATTAAATAGTGTCTAACACCTTATAAGACTCACACGACAAGATCCACATAAATAATAGTGTTAAATCTGTATATCACATTGCCTATTGAATAATTTTTGGATCTTGAATCTCGCTTGGCAACTTAACTTTTTAGCTAAAGTAGTTAAAAAAAGTTTGGAGAAAAAAAGAAGTCAAAAAGTGTCTAAATTTTTTTAAAATATATTAAAAAAAATCAAACATTTTAATATTTCACCATTTTTTATACGATTTAGAAAAATCATTCTCTAACACATTAACTTTTTTCCACCTCTTAAGAAAATCAAAAATTTTAAAAATTACTAAAAAAACATCAATTCTCAAGCAAGACCTCAATCCTCATATAAGCATATGGTGACAGCCTTCACTGGCTGTGAAAAATTTATGTTTGGTTGTGGTTTTTTTAATATAGTTTTTTGAAAATTTTATACAACTTGTTTGGCTATTCTGAAAAATGAGTTATGTTTTCAAAAAAATAAATGAGCCATCTGATTCTTCACGTGTTGGGAATAGGTAGGCTTTAGTAGAATCTACTTCTGCTCCTCTTCATAGCCTCTGCCTTGCTCTTTATTACCTTTACCAAACATTTTACCACATCTTTACTTTCGTTGATATGCGAAGGTCGGCAACACCAAAGCAACGACGACGGCCAGCGACGAAGACACTGTTCAGGTATGGTCGCTTCGAGCTCAGGATGACGAAGATCCGACAACAAAGAGGTTAGTCGCACTATTTTTGGTTCATCATGTTTTAATTTTGATCTCCATTTCCCCCTTTCATTTTCAAGTGTTCTTCTTCATAAATTTGTAGGAAATGAAATTTTGTTCAACAAATCTATTCTTTACAGTAGCAATTAGATGAAAATGGTACTTGAATCTCGGAACTGAAGTTTTATATGTAAATCTAAAACTGGTGTGGTATGTTTTATACACCAAATCCCTAGTTGAATCTGAAAATCCCTTTCAGATTATGAATGTTTAGTTCGCTGTTTTGCTTTTGGAAAATAATTTAATCATTTGAAACCGAAAGAAATTTCTCTACCTTCGGGTAACTGGTTTTAATTTCAGAATGTATTTTCCACATTTTGGACATACTAAGCACAGATTTTATGCTTTCCATTTGTGAAATTAGCTTTATCATATTTTGTTAAGCACTCGTCATAGTTTCCCCTTTCCCAACTGTGGTTCCAAAATCGGTATTGAAGTCCTTCTCTTATATGAAAATGAAGCAGATTTTTTTGTTGTTTTCACTCTTCTGGTTTGGTGTACAAAATGGGGGCTTCAGCAAGGTTAAAAAATTCCCATTTTACTTAGCAAAAATCAAATTAGCAATGGTTAGCTAAACCATAATTTTGACGCCATGATTTATTATTATGAAAGGGTCCAAAGGGTCTAAAACATATTATTTACCAGTGCTTAAATAATTTTAACTCCATGATTTATTATTATAAACTGGTCCAAATGGTGCTTCCAATATGCATATATGCATATTATTTTGGATTTTTTGGGTAAAAATAAACAAAGTGACAATGCCAAACTCGTCACCTACCTGTATGCCTGAACAATTGAATAGCTTGCATAAATCTTATCAATGAAATGTAAGCACTTCAAAGAACTTCAAAGAATTGTATAGAATGATTCCTAAGTTAAAAGGCATTAAATTATAGTGTACTACACTAGCATCAAAACCGGTATTATGCACAAAAGATTTGAAATTTAATTACAAAGTGTTTTTAAAGATTTATTAACAAGTATGGTGGGTTTGTTCATTTTTTTCTAATCATAATCTGTATTAGATTTTAATTAAAAATAAAATGTGAATTGAGAAGGAGAAAAGGATATGTAATTTGTCTAACTCATTATTTTTTTGTTTTTAAAATGTAAAATCTTATCAATAGTTTGCCTTAGTATAAACAAAATGAAATGTGAAAAGTTAGAGAAGAAGGATATGTGCAGTTGATGTCATCGTTGTTGATGTAGTGATGTCATCTTTGTCTCCTCCAACAGGAAGTTTTACTTATTTCTGTACTTTTATTATTGTCATTGTTGTTGATGTAGTGACACCATCAGTTTCTTGTGGTCGATTCGATCTCCGCTGTACCAAGATTCGTGAGGAAAGGAGTAAGGTCTTTCAGCCCTTGTAATTGTATTAAATGTATTTTTCCTGAACAAGGCACGTTGCATATTGTTAAAGTGCACTGTGCAGTTCATTTAGGTACACCCCCATTTACTGAAGATGCTTTGAAGACGAAGCAAAAGGCAGCACACACACCAGACTCTATTGCATCTTCTTTTGCTGAAAACGACGTGGAAGTAAATATTACTTTGCTACATTTCGTAAATGTGTTACATGCAATGTTTACCGAAACAGGAATGCATTAAAACATCATAACTCTATTCCTTGTGAATTTATTTTATTTTATTTTATTTTATTTTTTTTGTGCACAGCATATTACATTATACCAAACGTGCTTGTTTACACATACGAAATACCTGTATACATGTAACACATTTCTAGTCAATTTGTTTGACTTGTTGCAACTTATGCTATGAAATTCGTAACCATGTGCAACATGTCAGTACTGTAGTACAAAAGAAATCAACTGTCAGTCAAATGGAATTTGTAAGTTGCTATTTTCACCATGGTATGTAAGACCTCATCACTTAACATTTACCCATGACACATGAAAAATTATCACATGTGTAATATGTGTATTTCATAGATGGACAGTGAGGGGTTCGTTGAGGATGCGCAAGAACTGAAGCTGTGGCCAAATAAGATTGAGTTGGCCTTCATCCAACTGATGGTCGAGGAGGTGAAGCAAGACCCCTCGTTAACCAAAAAAAACTCTTTCACCACAAGGCATTGGACTCGAATTGATGACGAGCTGTACAGTCAGTTCAAAGTTAGGTACACAGTTAACTGTTTGAAACAAAAGTACAACCGCATCAGGCAAGCGTACAACACATTTGTGAAATTGAAAAACCATACGGGGTTCGATTGGGATGAGCAGAGGAAAACGGTCATGGCCCTGGATGATGTCTAGGATCACTATGTTAAGGTAACAACCACCACCGTAGGATTGAGTACAACCTTCATATTGCAGTACGTTAACTGGAAAAATTCTTATTTACCATATCTTTGGTTGTCTTATTTTTGTAGGCACATCCCAGAGCAAAAGTGTTCAGGAAAAAGGGTCTAGACCACATTAACTTGTTAGACGTCCTCTTTGCCAACTCCTAAGCCATTGGCGCACTTACCCTTGCTTTAACCCAAGGACCCCCAACCTCTGATGAAGAAAGGGATATCCAAAGTGCATTCTTTGGTGTTGGAATCAACTCAAATACCGATTCTATCCCTATTGATGACGACCTTGACGGAGATGATGACCCAAAGGTAGGTGGGAGTAGTAACCCAAAGGTAGGTGGGAGTAGTGGCAATGATGATGGGCGAAAGGGTGCACAGTTTGATTTCGCACTTGATACATGAACTGCCACAAACCTTGCAAAAAAAGAATTTTTTGCTCGCCAAAACAAAATGGCTGAAGCGAGCCAGGCCGAGAAAAAACAAAACTCCATTGCAGCATGTATCCAATGTTTGGCACCAATGGACGAAATCACTCCTAACCAATACGTTAAGGCGTGTGAGAGTTTCTGCGATAAAGCAACGAGGAAAATGTTCATGCTGATGCTACCCAACATGCAGCTGCATTGGGTTCGTAAGCTTGCTTAGGAATGATGGACTTTGTACTGATGCAATTTTGTTTTGTTCAGCATCCAAGTTGTTGTATGTCAACGTATGTAGCTAAAACACTAAAAATCAGCGCCTACTTTTTTTTTTCTGTAATCCGTGTATTTCATTTGTCAACTATGGTTATGGACTTGTATAAATTGTCATGCATAATTGTAGACACGCCCGTGGGCTTCCATCTAACAGTTCGGACTCAATTTGTGTCACGGTTCTTAATCTGAACCAAAGAGTCCAAATCCGGCAAATCGTTTTGAAGAAAAATAGATTTTTGAAAAGTAGTGCCAAACATGGACTGCTTTGCTAGATTACAGAGTCGCCACCTAAATATTTTAAAATGGGAAATTTAGGAAACCCTGACTCGGTGCCGAAGGCCACGTGTCCGTCATCACCAAAGTTGTCTTGGCTCGGGAGCTTGGGTACGATCGGGGAAGGTCAGTTATGAGCACCCCCTTTCGCCCGGTCTGATGACCGGCCTCTACTAACCGTGATATCTTATTTTGAAAACCTTATATGTTCTTATTTCGGTTATTAGCCTAGAATTACTACGTTATGCGCACAGCAAACAAGTATAGACCAAATCGCCTAAGTTGGAACAAAACACTACATGTTTGTTTTGAAAACGATTTGCTACTCGTAAGTAGGCTAAAATGCAGGTTTTGCCACTCTCAAGTGGGCTTTAGAAAAGATGATTTTGCCATTAACTAGTGGGCTTAAAACTCACAGTTTTTAATGCATTGTCCCAATTTAGGTAATTCAACCTCCATCCACAGGCATTCAAGCAGTTATATCACATAAGCAGCTAGCCTCATGGTAATCATGCTATTATGGCAACACTCACACACATGCAAGGATGCTAAAGCATAAAAGCTCACCTAGTACTCCAAGCCAAAACAATAAACTAGTTAGCAAACATGCATGTCCTAGTTCATGTTAAGTGGCTAGTGCAACACAAGCAAGGATGCAATTTATAGTAGGCTCGGCTAACCCTAAACATGGCACATGGAATGCTACAAATAACACTGTATTCAATTTGGAACTGAAAGTACGATGCAGTTTGTATGATGTACCGAGCCCGATGCATGTAAACAAATGCATGAATGCACGCATGTATTGCATAAGGTATGCTAATCTTAAAAATGCCCTAGTCTACCATCATAAGCAGGTAAATAAAAGGGAGAAAGAAATGGGGGTTGGAAGACATACACACCACTCACCCACACTTATTACAATTACGCCCTCACACGGAGGGACCGAATAAATATTACAGTCCGAATAATAAATAAATTAATTATTACAGAAATTTCTATTTATCAAATTAAAAACATATGTAAAAAGAAGGGGGCTTCAACCCTGCCTCGGGATGTGCGAATGATGCATGCTCGATCCGACTTGCCCGGGAAACCCGTGCCATGACACTGTTGCTTCTGTTTCTACTGCCCTGCCTCTCCAAAAATTCCCAAAGTCCCAGAATACCTTCTAAATGAACTAAAGTACCCCACCGGCTGGAGGAAGTAACCACCGGCTGCTTAAATTGGCCACCGGCTTCTTGTAGAGTTTATCGGCACAAAAAATGTGCCGGCCGGCACATTGTACTGCCGGTCGGCAGAAAGTTCCTGCAGAGGACAGTTTGACAGCAGCAGCAAACCAGCAGTGCATGGCATGGATTTTGAGCCTATGTAAGCATGGCCAATGCCTCCTATCATGCTCGGGGACTCAAGGAGACATGACTCTTGGTTCTTGGGCCATCAATTATGCATCTTGATGCATGATGGCCTAAGGAACCAAGGTTGCATTTTTATGGTAATGCATGCAAACAAACAAATGAAATCCAAGGCCTTATCATGTGTTAGTCAAAGGTCTTGGTGACCAAGAATTGAGACGAGTTGCACCACTTGAAGTGTGAACTCTTCCCAACCCTATGCTTGGCTTGACAATCCCCAAGCCAAGCCATGGAATGCATGTATGCAACATAGCTCAAATGATGCAACAATGGGACTAAGATGCAAGGCATACCAAGCGTCATGCAACTATCACAATAGGCATGCAAAATGCTAGAGCATGCAAGGTATAAGTGGCATGCAAACATTGGCCAATCAAGCAATGGGACCAACCTACTACAACACTCGATGAACCAAGCATGCATCAAGCATATAATGAACATACAATGGTGGCCTTGACTTCAATGGGGCAGCCCTCAAACCACCCCAAAACAGTGGCAAAACAAGCCCTAAATGATGACCAAAATACTACACAAACATGCAAGTTCATGGGCCTAAACCTAAGGCACCAAAAAGAGCACTTTACTACCACTTACACAACCACTCATGGTATGAATCTAACAATCAAAAACAGGTTTTTAGTATGCAAAATGACACCCAAATCCCCTCACATGGCACCCCCAAAATGCATTAATCATGGAGGCATACACAAGGCCTATTCATAGGCATAAAAGGACACACCCCTAAAGCATGAAAGAGATGACAAGTACAAACCTATGAGCATGGATTAGGGTATGAAATAGCATGTCAAATGATCCCAAATCATCTAAATAGACTATCCAATGCATGTACATGGATCACCTACCTAAGGCTTACAAGCCACCATGCAAAACAACCATGTCAAGCATGCTAAATATGACAAAAACAGTGGCCCACAGCCCTTATACATGGCAAAATGATGTTAGTATCTCCATGAAACTAAGCTAAAACATGCAAGGAAACATGGCCTCAAAGCATGGCATATTTCTAGGCATAAGAGAGCATTTCAAAGCAAACATAAGAGGCATGTTAAGGACCATAAAACCAACCTAAAATAGAGGCATAACATGTCATATGAACCACAAATATGCTCTGAAATGCAGCCAAAACCAACCATGCATACATGCTATTATTTGAGCCTAAAACAAAGGCAAACAAGGGGCCAAGGGGAGAGGGGTGTCCCTCCCCTATCTAAGACTTGAAAATACCTTCCTCACCACTGAAAACCCACTGGTTTTTAGTGGTGAGAGGATCAAAAACACCAAGTAAACAAGGCCTCAAGAAAAGGCTCCAAAATGGCCAAAACAAGGCCTAAGAGGGTGAGACTCTACCCAAACCACAAAACAACCTTGATGAATGTTCTTAAGCAAGGAAAAACAAGTCTTTTTTATGTTAAACACAAATCCAAAAACACAAAGCAAGAGGGGTAGAAAGCTAGTGCAAGAATGGGGAAACTAAAGTAACAAGCTCACCCTTGAAGATCCTTTGAAGAACAGGTGGAGCAGCCACTCTCTAGTGATCAAAGTCAGTCCAAAATCACAACAATCAACCTCCCAAGTCCCTCAATCTCGAGCTAAGGTGTACTAGTGTGTGTAATGGTGCAAAAATGAGGCAAAACTACACTTTTTGGCCCAAAAACACACACACAAGAGAAGAGAGAGGAAAAATATAGAGAGAGAGAGAGTGTGTATCACACAGATATATAGATATAAGCTCTGGTTTTTGACCTAAAATGGCTAACCTCCAACTCAAGGGGAAGAGATGAGCTTATATAGGCAAAATAAAGCTCTTAACTTAGTGGTTAAGCAAAGAGAGGGGGGGTCAAGAGGTGCAAGAGGGTCTTGGCTTCCAAGGGAAGCTAAGACAGCTGGCCAAGCATCTCCAAGAAGCTTGGCCAAGGGTTCAACCTTCTAGAAGGTTTATGGGGTTCAAGGGTGCAAAGGGTGCAAACCCGGGCATGGGGAGTGGTGATGGTGCACTCCAGCTGTCACAGCTGGCATGCACCATCCCTGGGGGTGCAAAGGGGTCACACCGACCAGCCAAAACAGTCACCGGCACAAAAGAGTGCCGGTCGGCATAATACAGTGCCGACCGGCCAAAGGTTTTGAGAAATAAGTGCCGGTGGCCACTAGGTGGTGCCGGTGGAGGTGTGGGGCAGCCGGTGGGCTTCAGGGATGGCTAACAAGCCTCTCCCTACCCTCAGATAAAAAAACACACAAGTCTTGGTACAAAACCAAGCACAGAACAAACCGGTTGAGAGGTCCTGAGGCACGGCGCGCAGCCAACTCAAAACAAACACCAACATGGATAATCACCGAATGTTCAAGCGGTGACGTCCAAGTCTTGAGGGCGGTCAAAAATGGGGTGTCTACAGTTGCCCCTCTTTGACAGAACTCGAAAGTCATAACAATGACGGGAGTGAATGTCAAAGCCCAGAGACGACCCATTTTTGACGAGGCCGAAGACTTGGACAGACAAACAAACAAAAATACAAATGAATAAGTGGTTGTGCCCGGAGGCTGCCTACGTATCCCTTTACAAGGAATCAAACCAGCGTAGTTCAGGGGCAGGATGCAAAGTGATGCACAATGCAAGTGCATAACTTATGATCATGCAAAGAGAGCTGTGATGAAGCAATTATGCAAAATAAATGCAACATTTTAAGCGAATGCTATGCCAGCAAGTAGACATGAACCAAACTACATCTCATGCAGGAAGGATGTAAGAGAATTATGCAATTCTCACGAACATGTGCGTTAGATACACAAAATCGAACAAAGCGTGATAGATACACTAAGTGGACAAACATGTGTGATGGATACACTATATGAATAAAGTGTGATTGATGCACAAGGTGAGTGCAGTGTGATGGATACACTGTATGAAGCAAAGTGTGATGGATACACAAGATGAGCATAGTGTGATAGATGCATAAAGAGAAAGTGTGTGATTGATACACAAAGTGAAAGTGTGTGATCAATACACAAAGCGAGCGTGTGATAGATACAAAGCGAGTGTGTGATAGATACACTATATGAACGAAGTGTGATTGATAAACTAAATGAATGAAGTGAGCAAAGCGTGATGGATACACAAAAGGCAAACACAAAGTGTGATAGATGCACTTAGTGAACAGAAGTATGATTGATATACTAAAGGTGAACACGAAGTGTGATAGATGCACTTAGTGAACAAGTATGATGGATATACTGAATGTGAACACGAAGTGTGATAGATGCACTTAGTGAACAAGTATGATGGATATACTGAATGTGAACACAAAGTGTGATAGATGCACTTAGTGAACAAGTATGATGGATATACTGAATGTGAACACAAAGTGTGATAGATGCACTTAGTGAACAAGTATGATTGATATACTAAATGTGAACACGAAGTGTGATAGATGCACTTAGTGAACAAGTATGATTGATATACTAAAAGGTGAACACGAAGTGTGATGGATGCACTTAGTGAACAGGAGTATGATTGATATACTAAAGGTGAACACGAAGTGTGATAGATGCACTTAGTGAACAAGTATGATGGATATACTGAATGTGAACACGAAGTGTGATAGATGCACTTAGTGAACAAGTATGATTGATATACTAAAAGGTGAACACAAAGTGTGATAGATGCACTTAGTGAACAAGTATGATGGATATACTAAAGGTGAACACGAAGTGTGATAGATGCACTTAGTGAACAAGTATGATGGATATACTGAATGTGAACACGAAGTGTGATAGATGCACTTAGTGAACAAGTATGATGGATATACTAAAAATAATGAAGTGTAATGGATACACTAAAATATATGACGTGTGTGATGGATACACTAAAGTAAATGAAGTGTGTGATGGATACACTAAAGTAAATAAAATGTGTGATGGATACACAAAATGAGAATGTGTGTGATAGATACACTAGTGGACAAGTATGATTGATATACTAAAGGTGAACACAAAGTGTGATAGATGCACTTCAGTGAACAAGTATGATTGATTATACTAAGCGAATGAAGTGTGATTGATACACTATGGAATAAAGTGAATATGTGCGTGATAGATACACAAAAGGTATGAAGTGTGATGGATACACTAAAGTAATTGAAGTGAATATGTGCGTGATAGCTTACACAAAAGGTAATGAAGTGTGATGGATACAGAACAATGAGAATGTGTGTGTCGATACCACAAAATGAGAATGTGTGTGTTAGATACACAAAATGAGAATGGTGTGTTAGATACACAAATTGGGAATGTATGCGATAGATACACAAAAATGAGAATGTGTGTTTTAGATACCAAATTGGGAATGTATGCGATAGATACACAAAATGAGAAGTATGAGAATGAAGTGTGATTGATACACTATTCTAGCTTGGTGCAGACTTGATCTTGAGCTTGAGGTAGAGATACACTCATACTTCGGAGCATTGGCAAGGCCTGAAGAGGTACACACGGGATGTAGTCTCGGAACTTACTGAAATTGAAACAAACTCAGATACTCGACGTTTTCCTCTTTTGCTTTTACTTTGCAGTCCGGAACCACATAGCTTCAAATAGGTCCTGGTTTTACTGTTCACACTTATCGGGGGTGGGCCCTGCAGTTTTATGAAAGAACGAATCTGTTTTGCACAAATGTGGAGAATGGCACGGCACTCTGAGCACAAGATGATTTGATTTCTTTTTTTTGAAATTAAGGAATGAGTTCTTAACCGGGTATTGAGCCTACGACTGAACACAGCGAAAAAGACTCAACAAACAAAAACAAAGGTAAACAACCTAAACACATCTATTGACACTCGAAACGACTCAAAACAAGAATCGAAACAGACAAAACAAAACACAAGACTCAAATGTGCACAGGGAGCCTGTTTCACCGGGTATTATTTCCCACCCTTTCTCATTTGTGATTCTCACATCACTCGGCCCTCAAGCTCTGTTTTTCTGAAAAAGCCCTTTTCTCACTTTTTCTCTCAACGCACATCTCTCTATTCTTCAATCTCTCAATTTTTTATCCCTTCCAGAGTGGTTGGTAGATAGACAAGAAGTTGCGGGCTCTTGCCCCTAGCATTCTGCTAGATTCTTTTTCTTCTGCACACAGCAGTGAACTTTCCCACAGAGAGATTGTGCCACAACTGGATGTGTAGCAAATCTGCAGCTAACAGCGGTTGATGATGCCTTGCTGGGGAGTTTGGACGTGGTTAGATCTGTCCAGATGAGGAAGTGGAACATCTCGCCCCATTCCAATTTATGCTTCGCGCATGGCTTGATACCTCGCTGCTTGGAGGACGAGAGAGCTTTCAGCCCTTTTTGCTAACTTCAGTTGTGCCCTCTTCTGGCGGGTAGAGTGCCTTTCTTGGCAAGTATGTTGAAAATGGGGAAAAGACAGGAAGCCTGACTCAACTGTGCCCGTAGTTCATCATTTCGACCATTTTTTGTTTTAAAACAATTTTGACCAACAAGAAAGCTAGATTAACATGCTTATTCGATTTTTGATTTGAAATCATGCAAGTCAGGTTGTAAGCACTGAAAATTTTCCTTTTTTGGGTCCAAGAAAATGGTCCAGTTTTGGAAAAATGGAATGATTTTTGAGAGAATAGTCAACCTCAGTAAAAATTCTCAAAAACTGTTTTTGCAAACGGCCACCGCTCAACAAGCAGGGAACCAACTCTTTGAGATGCACAACCTCGGACCCATAGCAATGGAAAATTGCCCCTTGTCTGAAGGACACTGCATGGCAACGGAAAGTTGCCCCTTGTTTGGATAGCATCGCAGCGTATTTGTAGTCAGTCCTCAGAGCGATGATTACAACCGAACTCTCGGATACAGAAAAGGTAAAGATGATCAAAACCATTTCATGGACATAATTGAATTTGAAGTGTTTTAGGGCTGGACTTCAGAATGAAGTTGCCTACGTATCCCAAACATGGGAATCAAGCCTTACGTAGTTCAGGGTTAAGGTACACTCGGGTATTTAACCTCTCATTTTTAGGCTCTAACTTTTGCCAAGGCGTCTATTGCAGGTTTTCGACCTTGCGAGCTTTGTTGTTTTTTTTTTTTTTTCATTTCTTTTCATTCTTTTTTTTTCTCCTTTTTTGCTTTTTTGCTTTTTTGTATTTTTGTATTTCTTTTTTGTATTTGTATTTTTTTCTTTGCTCTAACTTCTGCCTGGGTCGCCCTTCTAGGTTTTTGGCCCAGCGAGCCTCTCAAAGGGTAAAAGTGTAACAAGTCCATGCCAAATGGTTTTGAGATTGAAGCCCTCTGTATCCAGAAGAGTGGTTGTTGTATTGATTTGCAGAAAGATCCACCTTTGGCTCTTCGAGCACATCGGATATATTTTTTTGCCCCTAGTTCGAGGGGTGCTTCTGATCTAGCTTTGCAAGCTTCTTCTGATGAGATCTGATCTTCTTGATCTGACTTTGGTGCCTCTTGTTCGAGGGCTGCTTCAAATCTGGTCTCACAGGCCTCACGTTTGTAGTTAACCGTTGAACATTCTGAGTTTGAGTCCAAGGTTCGAAAATGAGGGGTCGAGTCTCGAGGCTGAAAGCGATCCTAGGCTGCACAATCTTAAGAGCGATTCCACACATGTCTTCGCAGGACCGCGCAAAACATTTTTTGAAAGTTTTTAAGAAAGCGACAAATCGCTCGCGCTGAAGACAGTGTAGGACTAATCTGGATCAAAGATAGGGTCCTTCTCAGTACTCATACTAACAAGGATGATTTCATTCATTAAGGGCTTAGCACGCCTCTCTTTCTCTTAATTGATCCAATTTTTGCAAATCCGAAGGAATTCCTTCCTCTTCGTTTTCACCACAGTGTTTGAAAAAGTTTTGAAAAACTTAGGCCAATGCAATGACTTCAAGGCACAGAAAAGACAGAGTTCTTAGTCAAATACTTCCATCTCATTTAGAATTTCTGGCACAACTGGCACACGGCAGAAGCAAACACAAGAGTGTGAAAGTCACTGCTGTTCCATTCAAAATCTGTTGACATAACTGACTCCCTGGCAGAAACAGACTCAAAACAAAATGAAAAGACAGACGCAAAACAAACAAGTGATGTCCGAGGTAACTCCCCCGAAATCACCCGACTCTGACAAAACAGGACTGACTTGATACAACAAGACAGACCCTTAATCAAAAAGACTGACTCAAGACAAAGAGACAGGCTTAAAGCAAAAACGACAGAACTGACTCAGTACCCAAGCCAGAGCATACAAAAACCAGCATTCGCAAATTCTCAAAACAGTGCGTGCCATACGCCACATCTGAAATAAACTGAGCACTGCCCGCAGGTGGTTTGTCCCCCGATCACATACTTGTACTATCCCCCAAGTTTGCTGATCCAGTGACGATAGACTTTACTGAGCTGGTGCGGCGATGACGTTGTTGTCAAACAAATCTTGTACATCATGGCGCAGACGAAAGCAGCTATCGGTCTCATGACCGGTTTGTTGATGGTAGGCACAGTACTTAGTCCGGTCATGCTTTGAAGGGAGAGGATCAGGTAAAGGCCGTTGTTCCAATGGTTTCAGATGTCCTTTCTGGATTAAGACCTCTAGAGCCTTTGACAAAGGCATATGAAGTGGGGTGAAAACCCTCTTGACTCGAGGTGGATATTTGGTTTTCTGTGAGCTACTTCCGGACGCACCGGTGAATGGGGTAGCTTTTTGTGATGTGGTGTTGGTGACCATGCCCACTTCAGAAGGTCTTGCAGTTGCATCACCACTGGTGGTCACATTCGAACTGCGGGTAAACGTCCTCCTAGGCTCCTCCTTCTCCTGGTCAATGAGGCCCTGCTTTATAGCATCCTCGATTTGTACCCCAATCTCATGGAGGTCTGCAAAGGTGGGTAGGGGGAGGACAATCATCTTCTGCATTAGCCTGGGTTGGAGATTGCGCCCAATCATCTGTATCTGGTCCTTGTTGACCGGCCTGCTGGTCATCGAAGAAGCTTTGGCTCTCCAACGAGTTACAAAGTCAGAGAAGCCCCCTTTCGGCTCTTGCCTGGTTGTCTCAAGATCACGGGTTGTGATCTCGATCTGGGTATTGTATGAATATTGTACGACGAAGGCCTCGGACATCTCCTCCCAGCTTCGTTTCACTGAGTCCTCTAATTTGGCGTACCAGATGGCCGCGATACCCGACAGGGTCCTGCTAAAGAGGGAGAGCTTCTGTAATCTTGTCAAGCCCATCGGGCGCAGAACATCTGAAAACAAACTCAGGTGGACCATGGGATCTCCTGACCCGTCAAAACGGTCGATGTAAGGCATCTTGAACCTGTCTGGCAATGTCACAGCTGTGTCCGTATATCCATCTTCAATGTCAGGGATGGTCTTGACTCCTTGGGATTTCTTGAACAACTTTTCAAGCTTGCTCAACTTCAGTGCTGTGGGATCCGTCTCGAACTCAAAGGGAGAGTCCGGTAGGTTGGTGGGTGTTTTTGATAACTGGGGTAAAATTGGGGGCGGAGCCGGCCCTACCGGAATGTCTGTACCTTCCTGGACATTTGGCGTCTCCCCAGGTGCTGGAGCTCCTACTGGGGGAGGAACTTGTTGTGAAGCAGACTGCACCGCTTTGCTGTTGCAGCCTGGTGATGAGCTCAGCCTGCTGAGCCATGATTGCAGCTTGCTGCTTGGAAAATTCCGCTTGGCGGACAGCGTCTTGTTGCATGAGTTTCATAGTTTCCTGCATTTGACGCATCATTGCCTCCATCCCTGATGTATTCTGCTGATCCATCTGACTTCCTGTTCACTGGAGGGGTGGATAAGGGCCACTGATTTGGTAACTGCTGAACTGGTGATCTGTGCCTGACTAGCCTTCTCTAGCCCTGATTACCCTTGAACTGAGTCTCGGACCTGACAAAGTCTATCAGTACAAATCCAATGTACCCGGGAGATAGTGGAGCCTTCTGAAGCTATGGTTCCAAGACTACCCTAGCAAAAGGGAAAACAGACAGCATCTCAGTTCAACTTTACCAAAACAGATACGAGCAGAGCTGAACGACTGTATTCCATTACTGATCACTGTTCCCCGAAATCGTTGCCCCAAATCTGAATATGATACCCGCAGATATAACTGATTCTCAAAATACTGATACTGGTGTCCGCAGGCCGGATACCCAGACTCGTAAACTGGTATATGCATTCCTTGTAGAGATACTAAAAGAACATAGCAAGTAAATGAGAGCCAATACACCCCTATGTTGGGGTAGGGTTTCCCTGTCCTATTTTGTCAGGAGCTAGGGTTTCACTACGCACACAGCGGCTTCAAACAACCTATATCGGGTAAGCAACCTGTCCTAGTTTGGAATGGTCACTATGGATTCCGAATATGCACTAGGTCGAATGGTCAAAAAGGGTGCCCCAGGTAAAACTGGGGGTTTGTGTTCCCATACTGGCAGAGCCCGCAACCGGTCAGCCTTATGGTCATGCCTTGACAAGACAAGCCTCCAGCAAACCGCTCAGGAATAGCAGATGGCCAACACGGTGTCCTAGGCGCACCAATGCACATGCAATGCAAAGAAACACATAAGTGTAGTCAAAACAGGATATCACAAGTTCGAGTCAAGCTCTCTAAAATCCCCAAGCAGAGTCGCCAGAAACTGTAGACCGTCCGCGGAGGGACCTTCATCTACAGTTCGGACTCCCCTTTTTGTTGTGCCTGTTCTAATCTGAACCAAAGAGTCCAAATCCGGCAAATCGTTTTGAAGAAAAACAGATTTTTGAAAAGTAGTGCCAAACATGGACTGCTTTGCCAAATTACAGAGTCACCACCTAAATATTTTAAAATGGGAAATTTAGGAAACCCTGACTCGGTGCCGATGGCCACGTGTCCGTCATCACCAAAGTTGTCTTGGCTCGGGAGCTTGGGTACGATCGGGGAAGGTCAGTTATGAGCACCCCCTTTCGCCCGGTCTGAAGACCGGCCTCTACTAACCGTGATATCTTATTTTGAAAACCTTATATGTTCTTATTCCGGTTATTAGCCTAGAATTACTACGTTATGCGCACAGCAAACAAGTATAGACCAAATCGCCTAAGTTGGAACAAAACACTACATGTTTGTTTTGAAAACGGTTTGCTACTCGTAAGTAGGCTAAAATGCAGGTTTTGCCACTCTCAAGTGGGCTTTAGAAAAGATGATTTTGCCACTAACTAGTGGGCTTAAAACTCACAGTTTTTAATGCATTGTCCCAATTTAGGTAATTCAACCTCCATCCACAGGCATTCAAGCAGTTATATCACATAAGCAGCTAGCCTCATGGTAATCATGCTATTATGGCAACATTCACACGCATGTGGTATGCTAAAGCATAAAATACTTACATCGTACTCCGTGCCAAAACAATAAACTAGTTAGCAAACATGCATGTCCTAGTTCATGTTAAGTGGCTAGTGCAACACAAGCAAGGATGCAATTTATAGTAGGCTCGGCTAACCCTAAACATGGCACATGGAATGCTACAAATAACATGTATTCAATTTGGAACTGAAAGTACGATGCAGTTTGTATGATGTACCGAGCCCGATGCATGTAAACAAATGCATGAATGCACGCATGTATTGCATAAGGTATGCTAATCTTAAAAATGCCCTAGTCTACCATCATAAGCAGGTAAATAAAAGGGAGAAAGAAATGGGGGTTGGAAGACATACACACCACTCACCCACACTTATTACAATTACGCCCTCACACGGAGGGACCGAATAAATATTACAGTCCGAATAATAAATAAATTAATTATTACAGAAATTTCTATTTATCAAATTAAAAACATATGTAAAAAGAAGGGGGCTTCAGCCGCCCGCCTCGGGACACGCGAATGATGCATGCTCGATCCGACTTGCCCGGAAAACCCATGTCATGACACTGTTGCTTCTATTTCTACTGCCCTGCCTCTCCAAAAATTCCCAAAGTTCCAGGATACCTTCTACATGAACTGCAGTACCCCACCGCCTGGAGGAAGTAACCACCGGCTGCTTAAATTGGTCACCGGCTGCTTACAGAGTTTATCGGCACAAAAAGTGTGCCGGTCGGCACATTGTACTGCCGGTCGGCAGAAAGTTCCTGCAGAGGACAGTTTGACAGCAGCAGCAAACCAGCAGTGCATGGCATGGATTTTGAGCATATATAAGCATGGCCAATGCCTCCTATCATGCTTGGGGACTCAAGGAGGCATGACTCTTGGTTCTTGGGCCATCAATTATGCATCTCGATGCATGATGGCCCAAGGAACCAAGGTTGCACTTTAATGGTAATGCATGCAAACAAACAAATGAAATCCAAGGCCGTATCATGTGTTAGTCAAAGGTCTTGGTGACCAAGAATTGAGACGAGTTGCACCACTTGAAGTGTGAACTCTTCTCAATCCTATGCTTGGCTTGACAATCCCCAAGCCAAGCCATGGAATGCATGTATGCAACATAGCTCAAATGATGCAACAATGGGACTAAGATGCAAGGCATACCAAATGTCATGCAACTATCACAATAGGCATGCAAAATGCTAGAGCATGCAAGGTATAAGTGGCATGCAAACATTGGCCAATCAAGCAATGGGACCTAACCTACTACAACACTCGATGAACCAAGCATGCATCAAGCATATAATGAACATACAATGGTGGCCTTGACTTCAATGGGGCAGCCCTCAAACCACCCCAAAACAGTGGCAAAACAAGCCCTAAATGATGACCAAAATACTACACAAACATGCAAGTTCATGGGCCTAAACCTAAGGCACCAAAAGAGCACTTTACTACCACTTACACAACCACTCATGGTATGAATCTAACAACCAAAAAAAAACAGATTTTTAGTATGCAAAATGACACCCAAATCCCCTCACATGGCACCCCCAAAATGCATTAGTCATGGGAGCATACACAAGGCCTATTCTTAGGCATAAAAGGACACACCTTTAAAGCATGAAAGAGATGACAAGTACAAACATATGAGCATGGATTAGGGTCTGAAATAGCATGTCAAATGATCCCAAATCATCTAAATAGACTATCCAATGCATGTACATGGATCACCTACCTAAGGCTTACATGCCATCATGCACAACAACCATGTCAAGCATGCTAAATATGACAAAACAGTGGGCCACAGCCCTTATACATGACAAAATGATGTTAGTATCTCCATGAAACTAAGCTAAAACATGCAAGGAAACATGGCCTCAAAGCATGGCATATTTCTAGGCATAATAGAGCATTTCAAAGAAAACATAAGAGGCAAGTTAAGGACCATAAAACCAACCAAACAGAGGCATAACATGTCATATGAACCACAAATATGCTCTGAAATGAGGCCAAAACCGACCATGCATGCATGCTAATATTTGAGCCCAAAACAAAGGCAAACAAGGGGCAAAGGGGAGAGGGGTGTCCCTCCCCTATATGAGACTCGAAAATACCTTCCTCACCACTGAAAACCCACTAGTTTTCAGTGGTGAGAGGATCAAAAACACCAAGTACACAAGGCTTCAAGAAAAGGCTCCAAAATGGCCAAAACAAGGCCTAAGAGGGTGAGATTCTACCCAAACCACAAAACAACCTTGATGAATGTTCTTAACCAAGGGAAAACAAGTCTTTTTTATGTTAAACACAAATCCAAAAACACAAAGCAAGAGGGGTAGAAAGCTAGTGCAAGAATGGGGAAACTAAAGTAACAAGCTCACCCTTGAAGATCCTTTGAAGAACAGGTGGAGCAGCCACTCTCTAGTGATCAAAGTCAGTCCAAAACTTCAACAAACAACCCTCTAAGTCCCTCAATCTCGAGCTAAGGTGTATTGGTGTGTGTAATGGTGCAAAAATGAGGTAAAACTACACTTTTAGGCCCAAAAACACACACACAAGAGGAGAGAGAATGAAAATATAGAGAGAGAGAGAGTGTATCACACAGATATATAGATATAAGCTCTGGTTTTT
Organism: Camellia oleifera; assembly: GCA_022316695.1. NCBI lineage: Eukaryota > Viridiplantae > Streptophyta > Magnoliopsida > Ericales > Theaceae > Camellia > Camellia oleifera. The sequence goes on along the minus strand of CM039308.1, from coordinate 99,464,840 downwards.
GATCTAAAATGACTAACCCCTCACTCAAGGGGAAGGGATGAGCTTATATAGGCAAAGTAAAGCTCTTAACTTAATGGTTAAGCAAAGAGAGGGGGGTTCAAGAGGTGCAAGAGGGTCTTGGCTTCCAGGGGAAGCTAAGACAGCTGGCCAAGCTTGGAGAAGCTTGGCCAAGGGTTCAACCTTCTAGAAGGTTTATGGGGTTCAAGGGTGCAAAGGGTGCAAACCCGGGCATGGGGAGTGGTGATGGTGCACTCCAGCTGTCACAGCTGGCATGCACCATCCCTAGGGGTGCAAAGGGGTCACACCGACCAACCAAAACAGTCACCGGCACAAAAGCGTGCCGGTCGGCATAATACAGTGCCGACCGGCCAAAGGTTTTTAGAAATAAGTGCCGGTGGCCACTAAGGGGTGCCGGTGGAGGTGTGGGGCAGCCGGTGGGCTTCAGGGATGGCTAACAAGCCTTCTCCTACCCTCAGATGCAAAAACACACAAGTCTTAGTACAAAACCAAGCACAGAACAAACCGGTTGAGAGGTCCTGAGGCACGGCGCGCAGCCGGGACCTCCGGGAACTCAAAACAAAGACCAACATGGATAATCACCGAATGTACAAGCGGTGACGTCCAAGTCTTGAGGGCGATCAAAAATGGGGTGTCTTCAATAATGAGGTGGGATTCTATGTTATGTTGACTTTTGTTCTTTACAAACACCTTTTTGATTGATTTTTTCATTATATTGTTCCCTGTACCTTTATTTTTTTCCTAGGTGGCTGAAAAATTTGAAGATCCCTTAAACCTTTATTCTCTTGAAACGGTTCAGCTTTTTAATGCTATGTGGTAGTTCCTTAGTTTGCTTGGACATATAAAACAAATCAATGTTTAATTATTTACTTGAATGGAAAACCATTATACCGCCTCCTTAAAATGTTGTTAGCTTCAACAGAAGGGTTTTTAAACAAAGCCAGATTTATGTTCATCTAATGTGCTTCATGAGATGGTGAATAGCATTCTCCCAAGAATGACTTAAAACATTTGCCATCGGGACCTTTCTTCATTACATGGGTCCTGACTCTGGTGTAAGTATGATTATTGGATTCATCTAATTCTCTAATCCAAGAACACTGGATCATAACTACATTTCTTTTTTTTTCTTTTTCTTTTTTTTTTTTAATCTTTCTCGGTCAAAGGTGAAGACTGCTATGTTGACTGCTATGTGGACTCTGATTTCACCTCTTCCTGTTTCCGTTAGTGAAAGGTGAAGACTGCTATGTGGACTCTGATTTGGCTGGATTCCACCATAGTTGATATTGGTCTTTGGGATTTTTATTGTGGCACATCAATAAGTTGTCTATTAGTTTGTTTGGATCATATAGACTCCACATAGACAAAATCCATAGAAGTTGTCTCTACATAATGTGCATCTTGAGACCATTCAACAGTCCAAGAGGTCTGTTGTACCAACTGTATAAGTTAATAACAGTATAATAAATATGTACACTGATGTCCTTGAAGGTTGTTGTCTTGTTAATGTCATAGAAAATTTGTGCATAGAATGCACAGAAATTCTCAGAAGATCCCATATAAATCTCACATGTGTGCACCCACTTTCATGTGAGTTTCTTTGCACAAATTTTCTGTGCATATAACACTAGTGACAATTTGCACCTAATATATTTCAGGAAAAAAAAAATATGAAACTAATTTCTCTATGTTGAGCATGAACTTGAGGGAAAAGAAACAGAGGCCTTTACCTATGTCTTTATGTGTTTGTACATGGAGCTTCTTCTATGATCTATAAAATGTATCTTTCGTATCTAATTTTCTATTAAAATTATCAAAGTTAGTTTATATATTTATAATTAAATTACATAAAAATATTATATGATTAGTTAGGGTTTGGATCTTCAATGGGAAACAAGGTCAGGATTTTCATAGATGATAAAAGAAAACCACAGAAGATAAGAGTTTTGGTTCATATAGAACAGATAAACAAACTGACCAAACCAAACAGACTACTAAATAAAGAGCATAGGCAGCAACAGAACAGTAACAAAACAGAGTAGCATTCAACCTGCGGAGACATGTGCATGAGCTAAGTGTATTAATGACTGTTTAATTTGTCAACGATAACGATGAATGATATTTTCAAAGCTTATTCCCCAACTGTTGTAATTTTTATTTTCTGGTGGAGTTTTTGTCATACACCAACTGTTGTAATGTTTATTTTCTTGTACTACTCAAATTTCTTTTCTTGCACTTAAAAATCCTAGTGAAACAATGTGGAAAATTAGAAATTTGATACTATAATGTTATGGATGGATAATATTATGGATTTATGTATCGATGTGAATTACATTTTCATGTTCATCTTACTTTCTTCGTGTTTACAGAAATGGACCCCAGTAACTCAACAAATCCGTTTCATATGGACGCCGCAATAAACAGCCAGTCAAATGAATTTCCCAACTACGACAACATCACGACGGAGATGGATTCAAGTGGGGAAAGCTTGGAGACCGAGGACAATGCAGACAGCGAGGACAGTCCGGACAGCGCTGATCTTGAGGACAGTGAAGATAGTATTGCAGCGCAGCTGAGGTCATCATTTATTGCATTATACGATGATGACATGGACTTTGCCATGGTATGCCAGATGTGGGAATCAATCAATGGAATTCCAGGGAAGCAGCCCCAACGGACATGTCCGTACACTGGAGAAATGTACACTCAACATTTATTGAATGGTCATCCGCGCACAATTCGTGAGGTCTTGCGGATGGATGCACCAACGTTCAGGTCCCTTTGTGATGAATTGAAACGCAGAGAGTTCATAAATGTGGACAAGAACAGGTTATCTATAGAGCAATCCCTTGCTATATTTTTATATGTATGTGGACATAGTGAAAGACATAGACTTGCAGCTGATCGTTTTCAACACTCAACGGAAACCATTCACCGACATTTCAAAATTATGATGAGAGCATTGTGTCGTCTTGCTGTCCTTATCATTCGACCTCCTGACCCGAATGTTATTCTTCCTGAAATTCGAAACAACTCGAAGCATTACCCATGGTTTAAGGTTAGCTTGGGATCCCTTGTTTGTTTGCAATTTTCTGATGAGTATGCAATGAAATTTGGGTGCACACAAATGTAATAATTATCATATTTGCGTAATGTAGGACTGTATTGGGGCAATCGATGGTACGCACATTGCGGCGCATGCACCTGCTTCAAAGAGAACTGCATATCGCGGTAGGAAGGTTGCACTAACACAAAACGTTCTTGCAGCATGCTCATTTGACCTCAAATTTACTTTTGTTTATCCCGGTTGGGAAGGTAGTGCAACTAATTCACGAGTGTTATCTGATACACTTACACGGCCCGATGTATCCTTTCCGCTTCCTTCTACAAGTAAGGGTTTTGGTTTGTAATGACGACGCTTTTAAAAGTTTACTTGAAAATAGTTTCTAATAAACTTGTGTTAATGTGACATACTCATGTAGGTAAATATTACTTGGTCGATGCGGGTTTCACAAATATGACGAGATTCCTCGCACCATATCGTTCAGAATGCTATCATTTGGACCAATTTCATGGATGGTCGACGTGTCCAAATGGGTATAAGGAGTTGTTTAATTATCAGCATTCATCACTAAGAAATGTGATAGAACGAAGCTTTGGGGTGTTGAAGAATCTTTTTCCTATATTGAGATCTATGTCGAACTACATGCAAGTGCGACAAGGCACAATAGTTACAGCATGTTGTGTTTGTCACAACTGGATTCGCATGCACTCTGCAAATGATCCATGGTTCAGTAGGCGCAGTAATGCATGTGCGGGGCAAGCAGCACGCGCAACTCCTGCGGCAGGAATTTCCAACGAAGCAGATGAAGTCATGAATGAAATGGTTCAACTTCGTGATGAAATTGCGACAGCAATGTGGAACAAGCATAGGGTTCATCCATAGTACCACATTAAAGTTGTCATTTGTATTGTTCAGTTGGATAATCTTTTGTGGTTAGAATTATGTAAGACCTATGTGTAACAAGCTCGCGGGAGACCTCGCTACAGTTCGGACTCAATTTTGTGTCACGGTTTTTAATCTGAACCAAAGAGTCCAAATCCGGCAAATCGTTTTGAGAAAACAGATTTTTTGAAAGAAGTGCCAAACATGGACTGCTTTGCCAGATATAGAGTCGCCACCTAAATATTTTATTTTGGAAAATTTAGGAAACCCTGACTCTTTGCCTAAGGCCACGTGTCCGTCATCACCAAAGTTGCCTCGGCTCGGGAACTTGGGTACGATTGGGGAAGGTCACTTCGTGAGCACCCCCGCTCGCCCGATCAAAGATCGGCCTCTACTAACCATTATATCTAGTTTTGAAAACATTGTGTGTTCTTATTCCGGTTATTAGCCTAGATTTACTATGTGATGCGCGCAGCATACAAGTATAGACCGGGTCGCCTGAATTGGAACAAAACACTTCGTGTTTGTTTTTGAAAGATGGTCTGCTACTCACAAGTAGGCTTAAAAATGAAGATTTTGCCACCTTCAGATGGGCTTAGAAAAGATTGTTTGCCATTATCTAGTGGGCTTAAAACTCACAGTCAATGATTTGTTCCAATCCAAATAACCCGACCTTCACCCACAGGCATTCAAGCAGGTATATCACATAAGCAAATAGCCTCATGGTAAGCATGCTATCATGGCAGTCACTCACACACATGCAACGATGCTAAAGCATAAAACTTACCGAGTACTCCAAGCCAAAACAGAAGCTACTTAGAAATCCATGCATGATCCTAATTATACAGAAATGCCTAATGCAACACATGCAAAAATGCAACTATAGCAGGCTCGGCTATTCTAAACATGGCATATGAGATGCAACGACTAGCAAGTATTCAACTCGGAATTGAAATACAATGCAGTTCGTATGATGCGCCGAGCCCGGTGCATGCAAAACAGATGAATGAATGCAAACATGCTATCATACTGTATGCTAATTGAAACATGCCCTAATCTAACCATCATAAGCTGGTAAATAAAAAGGAGAAAGACGTGGGGTTGGAAGACATACATCACACGCACGCACACTTATTACAGCATTGCCCTCGCGCGGAGGGTCCGAATAAATAATATACAGTCCCTAATAAATAGTACAGTCCGGAATAAATACAAAACCCTAATTAATTAACAAATTTAACTAGGAAAGCAATGAATTGGCATGCAAACCAGGGACTGCCTCAACTCTGATCCGGATGATGAAGGATGCATACTTGGGTTGCTTTGTACGGAGAATCCCTCGCAATGCCCCGGTTTGCCTCTGTTTGCAATTGTTCTTGGAATGCGTGCCAGACTCTGGAAGGCTGCTGATTCTTGATTTTCTGCAACAGAGAGCAACAAAGGGGCATGGCGAAGTATTTTTGCATATGTATGCATGCCTCGATCCTCGTGCCACCAATCATGCATCTCGATGCATGATGGCCGAGGAGTCGAATTGCACAACTCAATATGGAATGAATGCACAGGAAAACACAACAAGACCAAAACTCCATCATGGATAATCCGGAGTGTCGGCGACAGGGAATTGAGACACGTTCCGTCACTCGAAGTACGAAACATCCCTCGTTTCCCGTGCTTGGGCTAACTCCTATTACAGGCACAATGCAATATGCATGACATGCATGAATACAATCCTAATATGCAAACCTAGCATACGTAATGCTACGAACTAACATGGCATACTCGATGCTCGATGTGACATGGCATACACAATGCTTTAATATGCAACCTAGCATACACAATGCTATGAAATGAAATGGCATACACAATGCATAATGGACTTACACCAACACAAGTAGACCTCAACCACACTCACATAGGAGGCCATAGGATCAAAATGAGAAACTCGAAATGCGTGTACACATGCACGCAAACCGAGGACCGAACCTAAGGCACGAATGCCACTCTACCAAAGCATGGTAAGGCATGGGACATGGCATACAAACATATGAATTTCAACACTAAAATATGATGCTAAACGGCCCCGAAACATGGAAACATGGCACCCAACGCATGGAATGGTCCCGAAACATGAAACTAGGCACATGGAATGACTTATAGCTATACAAAGCATGCATTATTTGATCACGAAGCATGAATACAAAAGCAAGGAAGTCCCAAAACATGCATATTTCCAGTTCAAAGCATGGCCAAAAGATGTTAGCAAGATGGCTTAAATTAGCATGCGATTTTGGCTAATAAACATGGATTACATGGAAAGCATATAATGCACATGGAATCTGACCAAACCATCAAAAATTAGTGAATAAATCATATGAAAATAGGCCCAAATAACCATGGAAATACAGCCAACACATGCAAAAATGAGGGGCTCCTTTAGAGGGCTATGCAAGAGGTTATTAAGCATGTACAAGATAGACAAATGGCAGCCCCAAATCAACTTTGAAAATCAAATATGATAGTCTCAAAACCTACCAAATTGGCCCCAAAATCAATCAACAAAGCATGCAAGATAGGGCCTCTTTGGAATGCCGAAATTACCACCAAACAAGTCAAGGCGAGAGGGGGGCACCCCCCTCTGATTTGGAAGCTCAAAACAGTGGCCAACCCACTGAAAATCCGCTGGATTTCAGTGGCTAGAAGGCCAAACAAATCATGCAACAAGGGCTAGGATATAAGGGTCAAAATGGGAGGCAACCAAGCATACAAGATAGCATATGTCCTCAAACAAAAATGGAAACTTAATAAAACATGGAGATGATGCCAAAAAAACCCTTTTTTCAGTTTACAACAAGTCTCAAAAATGAACACAAATAAGGCTAAACCATCATGCAAAAATGGCCCTAAAAGAGAGAATAGAGACAAGGGGTAACAGCCGGCCCCAAATGGCAAAGAGCCCTTCAACAAAGATGAATAGGGGCTCAAAACAAGGCACTTCACAGTTTATAGAAAGCCACGAAAACAATCAAAAGTAGGGCTAAACAAGCATGCAAGAAAAGGGCCTAAAAGAGGGGTAAAGAGGCAAGTGGCAACAGATGGCCTCAAACAGATAAGAGCCCTTCAACAAAGTTGAATAAGGGCTCAAAAAAAGCCACTTTACAGTTTATGACCAAGCCCAAAACAGTTCAAAAATGAGCCTAAAATACCATGCAAAAATAGGCCTAAAGGAGGGTTTAAACACAAAGGGTAAGGAGGAAGCCTCAAACCGGGAAATACCCTTAATCAAACATGAAAAAGAGCTCAAAATAAGACTATTTCTAGTTTGGGTCGGAGCCCAAAAATATAAGCACAAGGAGCTAAGATATAGACCAAAATAGTGCACAAAAGAGGGAAAATGGGACTCACCCTTGAAGACTAACTTTCCAGTAGCCTTTGGTCCAAATTTCTGGACTTTCAACCTCTTCAAATGTCCTCCAAGGTGCTGGAATGAGGTGTGGAAGTGTTGTGCTATGGGTTGGTGTAGAAATGGCACAAGGCTTGAGGGGTTTTGAGGATTAAAGTGTAAAGAGAGAGAGATTCAATCCAAGAGCCTTAAACCAATCTTTTGTAACCCTCTTTTCCTTCCTAAATGCAGCTGGAGCTGCTGGTTATATAGGCAAAGGAGTGGAGGAAATGGGGGGAAATTCAAATTCAAGTTTCCCTCCCAAAAGGCCAAACCCCGGACATAGGACTTAGGGGAAAACAAAATACATAGCTGGAACACACTTGGGAGGGGGAGAATGGCCGGCCAGCTCAAAAGGGCAAAAAAGGTCATTTGACCAGGTAGGTGGTCGGCCCGCCAGAATTTCTGGCCGGCCTGTTACTTTTCAGAAAAAAAATGGGTCTGCCGGAAAGAAAGGTGGCTGGTCAGTGATAGGGAAGTCCAAGGGTGGCCGTTCAAGTATCCAAATTGAAGCCCCGGAAGTTATCTTTCCAATGGCACAAACCTTGCATTAAAATTCCTCCTATGGAAAAACTTATGCCCTTTTTGGTGAAGCCGCGCAGATTTCGGTTCAACCGAAGTGATGCCCTACTTCAATCAACCATATCTCCCCCATCCGGAATTGGATTTAGGAGATTCTTGAGTGCAAAATGAAGCCCCGGAAGTATCATTTCCAACGGTGGTGGCCTCATAGCTTGATTCCAAGTATGCAAATGAATAGGCCCGATTTGGCGAGGGTTGCTCGACTCTTTCTTAACGGTTCATGCCCATTTTCTCCTCCAACTGGATTTCTTCGCTCTTCTCCTCTTTTCTTCAACTCCAAACCCCTAAGTAAGGTGTTTTAAAAGATTTTTCAAAGATTTCATCTCTCTTTCATTCATTTCCACTTTGTCCTTGCTCGGTTTACCGAAAAGCGCAACATTTAACGAAATGCGAGCGTTGGAACATCGTAGAAACTTTATTTCAAAAACGTTTTGAAAGAGAGGGTTTTAAGACTAAAATCTTTTGATCGAGATTGTTTTGGTCCAAAAAAGGGGTATCAAGTTGAGCTTTGACTCTCTCTCCTTGCCGAAAAAATTGAACCTTTGCACTGCACAACTTCCAAAACCATCAGTCGCGTCCAAGTCTTAAAGGTGGTCAAAAACGGGGTGTCTACACTATGAAGTTTGTTTGACTTATGTGTTGCGGTAGAACATATGGATATATGTAATGACCCTTGTTGATGTTAGTGCACTGAATATTGTATGGATGCTTGCATTGCCTAAGTAAGTTGTCAACTTCTCTTATATAAATTTCGATTATGAATGTTTAGATTTAAAATTTGTTTTACATTTTCATAATTTTAGCAGGACAAAAATTCACACATATTCCTTTATGCATTTTCTGTTATGAATGTTTAGTATAAAATTTGTATATGGATATTGGCTTTGGTAACAAAAGGTGTATTGTCCCACCCAAACGTCTTATATTTGCTTGTTTATTTTTTTCCCTAATCTGTTTGTCTCTCTGTCTATCATCCATGGAAAGACTATGGTACATATAGGTACATTTTTCTTTTTTTATTATTTACACGGACAACCCATAACTATTTTTCAGTTTGACTATTTATTTAAATTTCATGGAAATTCAACGATTTTGAAAATAAATATAAACATAAATATATGATGTTTTAAATCGTAAATTTGTAAAAAAATTTATGATTTCATAAATAAATTCACACATCGATTCACATTTTTTTTTAATGCCAATTTGAAATAATTGGGCTTTTTATGAAATTACGGTTTTCGAAAATTTGTACATAAATTCACTGTGTTTTTTGGAAACTTGTATAAATTTACGTTTTTTCGAAATTTCTATAAATTTACCATTTTTGCAAATTTGGAAATAAATTTTGGTTATTTTGAAATTTTTTACATAAATTTGCCAAGCGTACAATTTTGCAAATACAAATTTATTATTTCATTTTGTGCATAACATTTATGAAAATTTGATTATACGAAATAAAATTTTTAATGCCAATTTAGAAAAAAAAATTACGTTTTCTATAGTTACAATGAGTGAAAATTTTATAAAAAAATGATACAGTTAATGATAAGATATATACTCATAAATGGGTACATGGCATATTATGTTTTCATAGGTTCAAGCATGTATATATATATATATATATGTATGTATGTATATTTATATATTTAAAAAAATGAGAGAATGTTTTGATGTGATTTTTTTGTGTTTTTTTAATTGTTTCAATCATTAATTTGGAGGGAAATTTGAAATTGTAATGATGTATTTTTTGGAAAATCAAACAAGCATTTTTTTTCAAAAAAGAGTTTTCAAATCACTTTTTCAAAAAAAATTTCAAAAAAAGGCAACCAAGCTTATTATAATTGTCACTGCTACATTTTATATCTAAATACTAATATAAAAATAAGGGTAAGTTATACTGACTAGTCCTAAAGTTTAGAAATCTATATATATATATATATAATAATTTCCATAAGCTTATTATACTAACTTTCTCTTTTCATAAGATTGACATGATTTAAATTAATACAAGTCATGTGTAATGACATAAATAATTAAGAGAATAATATATATTACAATTTTAAGTGAACACAATGTAATTATATTATATTTATAAGACTCACTATATATTTTTTAAACTTTATAAAATGGGAAAGACTATCGTACACACCTGCACCTTATAATTACAGAAAAAAATGACATAATTTGATATTTTCTTAGTCATAATTGAAAAAAAAAAAAATTATAACCAAACACAGAAAAGTCATAACCAAATATCTCAAAATAATGTCATAACTAAAGAAGAAAATTGATTATAATTAAATAAGAAAATAGCGTAATTAAGAATGCATATGTTATGAGATGTGCATAATAGAATTCTCTTTATAAAAATTAGTGTAATTTACTCTAATGATAATGGCTCTGATTGTATCAACTAATTATATTCAAATTATAATATAATTATTTTGAATTTAATCAGTAGTACCAATATGACATGACATAATCTAATGTTAATATTTATACCAGTAAACTAAAGAAGAACAGGAAGATACCCTAAACACACATTGTATAAAGTTGCAAATTGGACACCAAAAAGTACAAGGATTGTCCCACTATATCATATTATATAAAATAAGATCAAATAAAATACCCTTAACTATGTTGCAGCTGTCGAGTTTGGTTCATTCTTTGGAAGAAAGTATAATTTGGTCCACGAGAAGTACACGTGATGCTCTTACTCATTTTCATTGGTTAGGTTTGTGTTGGTAAGATCATATCAAGATATAATTATTCATTGGTCAAACTATTTACCAATTAATTGATTATTGGAGCACCAACTGATATGATCTTGAACCATCCAATAAATTCTCATTGTTTGGACATGTGTGCATGGGATGAGCTCTCCTCTATACATTTATTTCTTCGTATCCCTCTTATGGGTCTCAATTCAGATATGTATCAATAATCTAAATCGTTTATCTCGTAAATTATAAAGGTCATTTATGTAAAAAATGAGTTTTTATCGAAAAATTACAAAGTTAAGAAAAACTCACATTTGATTTAATAAATGAATGACAAATGTGGTTGTAAATTTAAACTATTCATTTTATAAAACAAACTATTTTTCATTCTTAATTGTATTTATAATGTTTTTAGTGAAGCTTATTTTTTGTATAGATAATTTTTATTATGAAACTTACCAAATAAACGATTCGAATTATCGATACGAATTTAAATTGTGATTCACAAAAAATATATGAAGAAATATAAAAAAATGAAAGTATTGAGGGAACCTACACCCATGTACACTTGGCTCATGAATATATAGAAACAAGTGAGAGGATGATTTGTTTAATTGGCGCAACTCTAGAGACGTCTACTTTTAATTTTGCTTTGGACCCCATAATCATTTCACACATAAAGTTTGAGATAAAGCTAGTATTAAATTTTGAAAGAAAATATATATTTTTTCAAATTTTTGATTCTTTATTTTTTATTTTCAAAATATACTATCAGTTATACTTTAATTACTCACATCAACACAAAGAGAAGGTATATTTTAGAATGACTAAATTTACATATGATTTCAAAGTGTGTATTTTATAGCATTTTACTTCCTAAAATATACATTTTATTTTATTTTATTTTTAGTTTTCAAATTATGCACATTATTTCATCCTCAATCTTTTAATTTTATTGTAATTTTTCAAAAATACTCCTCCTTCCATTACTGATTTTGGATAGTGCTGATGTTTAGGACTAAAGTGTAACATATATTTTGAAAAACAAAATGGAACAATTAAAAGATTGGGTTGGGACTAAAGTATCACAAAATGTATATTTTGAGAAGCATTCGTGTAACTAACCCTAAATCTTATACATGAAATTCATTGAGAATGGTATATCAATCGCATTTTTATAATTATAAATCACAATAATTATTATTGTAACTTCAAAATTAAAATACAAGGATCGTGAGAGGACACTTTATTTTAAATAAATTTGTTATAAAAAAAATTATTTGTACAACATTACTCTATTTCAAACAAAGTTTAATGTCACAATTAGAAAAAAAAAAGTTTGATGCGTTAATTTATGGGAGACTTACATGGCAGAATTTTTTTTTTTACACAAGCATGAAGGGTGCAAGTCACGGTTTTTCACTTGCACCCTATAAATTTTTGTAATTTTCTCCTTTGTCCCACTGTAATGTAATTCTCCCCTAATTTATTTGGTTTAATGCTCCACTTTTAATGCCTCAAAGTAATATATTAACGGATAAACTCCCCTCCATACTTGCATCTCTCCATACTTATCTATATTTCTTTTGTGGGCCCAAATTCGAATTCACATCAATGATCCGAACCGTTAACTTTGCAGGTCCTGTAATAAATGTTATCCATGTAAAAAATCAATTTTATTGGGCATCTATAAACACAAGAACAAATCACACTATTCATTTTGTAAAATAAAGCATGATTCGTTTTCGTGTTTATAGTTGTTCAATAAATTTAATTTTTTATACGAATAACCTTTACTATAAAGCCTACAATATAGGTGGTTCAAATTATCAAAGTGAGTTCAAATTAAAACTCACAAAAAAAATATATATACATAAATATGAAAGAGAATTTATCCCATACATTAGTTACATAATTAGAAAAGATCGTATCTAAAATTTTATGTCCAAATCTAATAACCCATTGTAGAACTGACAAATGGTGTCACAAAATTCAATGGTCAATAATCTTATTTGATTCTGCTTCTATTCATTTTTTAATTGCACCCAATATTGAGTGCAATATTAATAATAATATTATTATATAATATCATTGATCCATATATAATTTTAAGTAAGATTAGCTCAGACACTTAATTGGTTATTTGAGACACAAAATCAATTTTACACCACCATTTAATTGACCTTATTAATTTAATATTATTCATACTTGTTATCAATATAATATTTATATATGATATGATTTTGATTTGTTTTCAATATAAATAATTTATCTAGTTTTGTTAAGTAAGATTGTCTAAAAAAAATTATATTTTTATCATTAAAGTTAATGAAAACAGATTCTTTAATCATTGAGGTACATCTATATTTAAGAATTAAAATACAATTTTTTCTAACAATTTACTTAACAAAAAATATACAAATAATATTAAAAAATAAAAAAGTGTAAATTGACAAATTAAAAGATTTAATTTTTTTTTTTTAATTACAAAGTTCAAATCGTGATTTTTTTGTTTTTGTTTTTTTAATTTCTAAAAAAAAAAAAGTGCACACTGGCCCAAATTATCATTGCTGAGACCATCTCCAATGGTTTAGCAAATTTGATATCAAATTTAAATTTTGATGAAAATGGTACTATTCACAGCTCCAACCGTTCACCAAACGTGATACTAAATTGAGATTTCATCAAAAATTTTATCAGATTGAGGACGAAGTAATGAATTCACCAAAACATTGTTGCGGACCGTTGGAGAGGAGGATCCGGTCGACCAACCGGTTGCCCAGCCGGTTGACCCAGTAAAAGATTCAAACAGTTCAGCAAAACAAGTTCAAACCGTTAAAAAAAAAAAAAAAAAAATTTTTGCCTAACCGGTCAACCGGCCGGTCGATCACTCGGTCGTCCCGAAAAAAGTTCAGAAAGTTCAAAAAAAAGTTCAAAAAATTCAAAAAAAAAAAAAAAATTTTTTTTTTTGGCAAACCGATCAACCGGCCGGTCGACCCACCGGTTGACCAACCGGTCGCCCCACTAAATTTGATGCAAATTTGATGCAGCGTTGGAGTGAGTGATTTGAGATTTGGTGAAATGACTCATTTTGAACTCAAATTTGATGAAAAATCAAATATACCGTTGGAGATGCTCTGACATGTCAAGCAAAGGTCCACTTTACAATCACTAGATAGGTTTGCCCCAAATCTAACCTTGCATTCCCAACACACTCTCACCACATCACACTCTCAGACAAAGAAAACTGACTTCTCTCCCCACTTTCCCCCTCTTTACCTCCTCACTTGCCTCTTCTCTGTCCTCATACACATCAAACACACTGTACAAAAACTGAGATTCTTGAAAGCTCAACAACAACCCATCAATGGTGCACCTCAAAGGCGGGTCCAGACCTCCATGGATGGGTCTTGTAGCTGCTGTTTGGCTCCAAATTGCATCTGGCAACGCCTATAACTTCCCTCTCTACTCTCACTCTCTCAAATCTGTTCTGGGTTTCTCTCAACAACAGCTCACAATGCTCGGAGTCGCCAACGATATTGGTGAGAATGTTGGAATCCCTCCTAGGATCGCCTGCAACATGTCCTCCATTGTTCTTTGATCGGAGCTTTTGCTTCTTTTTTGGGTTATGGAGTCCTCTGGCTCGCTGTTAGCCAAATTATTCAGTCCTTGCCTTATTGGCTGGTAATTTCTGGCTTTCTTTGTCTAGATTTGAATTTTTTGGATACCCATTTAAGTGTTTGATTGTTGTTTATAGTTTACATAGTGTTGTTCTTCGTAGTTTTCTTTGCCGACAATTGAATTTTTTGCATACCCATTTGATTGTTTGTTTGTTGTTAATTGTTACATGGTATTGTTCTTAATTTTCTTTGCCTAAAATTGAAATTTATGCATACCCATTTAATAGTTTGCTTGAAATTTATTGTTATTATTTTGTGTTCTGACTAGTTCAGGTAATTACTGGGCAAGCGCTTTATGGGATTCGAATTAAACTAGTTTAATAGATTGCTTGTTAATTTTAATTTATTATATGATTAGTGCTATAAAGATGGTAGGCTCCTCTTCTTTTCTTTCTTTTTCTTTTTCTTTTTTTTTTTCCTCTTCTTTTTTTTTTCAGATATAATATAAATTTATTGGTCTTTGGATAGATGAGGATTGTTATTTTCTGATTTGATTTATTGGGAATTTTTGATGTGATGTATACTTCAGACTAGTTTACTATTAGTTAGTTGTTTTTGTTCTTGCACACAAGCTTGGGTTTGTAGATCTCTATATAGAAGTTCGGATTTGATCTAGTCTTGCTTGTTGCTTAAAAGTAAAATGGAGTCTTGATTGCTCATATAAGCATTTTGAAAGATTGAACCCTTTGATAGATTGTGACGCTTGAAGGACTCTGTTATGTAGTCAAACAAATCGTATGGATAAATATATCAATGCTATATTTTATTTACAAGATTGTTTTGTTAATGGAGCTTTTTCATTTGTTAACAACACTGGGCATTAGGCAACAACATAAATTAAATGAACTAAATAAACCAGATTATTATATAAAACAATTTGATAATGTTGATGCATAGTCAAATCATTCTGCCATGTGGGTTTGACAGTTAGCTTGAATCAGTGTGGTTTTAAATTTTATGGTTTAAAAAAATTAGCATCTGCCAATCAGATATGTTCCTATGACTGAATTCAGACTTTGATGTAGGAGTTTCATAATAGGTAATGCTGTTATGGTTTCCCCTTACTGTCTGAAACATATACGAATATCAGATGTCAATTTAACATTTGCCAGTTGTTGCATCACCCCTGCATAAAAAAACACAGCATTGATTAATTTTTTTTTAAAGAATGTGTATATGCTAGGTTTTGGATGTAATGCCCATTCTTGTTGCTGATTTTGCTTGTCCTCCCCATGTACTTTGGCACCCCAGTATCTACAGAAACATTTCCACTCAACAGTTCCAGTTTTGTTTCACTACTCTGTTCTATTTCATTTTTTAAAGTAGCATTACCTTTCATGATTTACTTATCTATGCCACTGATGGGTGCTGAGCTTAGCCATATCAACACCATCTCCCTATTATTTCTTGTTCAATGGACATCTTAATATTGAAAAACATTTTTTTGGCTCAATGAAGAATAAGAACCCATGAAATCCTCTTGGTCTTGATTGGTTACATTTGTCATTTAGCATTTACGATCCCATGTCTCACTACGCCAAAACAGGGCATTAACGGCCGTTTTTTTAACGGCGGTAACGAAAACCGCCGTTAAAGGTACTATTAACGGCGGTAACGAAAACCGCCGTTAATACCGCCGTTAATGTATCATTAACGGCGGTTTCGTTACCGCCGTTAAAAAAACCGCCACTAAAAGTGTCTTTAACGACGGTAATGAAACCCACTTTTAACGGCGGTAAGGAAACTGCCGTTAATGCCCACTTTTAACGGCGGTAACAAAACCGCCGCTAATGCCTAACCATTATCGCCGTTAATGACGGCAGTCTTTGCCGGCGGAGCACCGGTGAAACTCCGGCGTGCTCCGGCGAAACTCCGGCGAAACCATCTACAATAAAGTAAAAGTAATGTTTAAATATTTATTTAGGGAATATATTTCATGAAGAGTGGCTGTGGCAGAGTGGTTGGTGTGGGTGGATGAGAGGTCTTGGGTTCAAAACTTGGGGAGTGCAAGAAGAAAGAACTATTTTTTGAAAAGTTTGAACCTATTTACGGCGGTAAAAAACTGCCGTTTTTGGTCGACTTTTAACGACGGTAATTTGCCTTTTTACGACGGTTTCACTTTTTCCGACACGCGCATAAACGGCGGTAACGAAACCGCCGTTAAAGGCTTTAACGGTGGTTTTACAGCCTTTAACGGCGGTAAAAAACCGCCGCTAAAGCCCAATTTTGGCGTAGTGTCTATCCCACCTAATTTATGGGCAAAGGACAGTTGCCTAACCTAAGAAATCCTGAGTAATAAAACTAACCCGAAGGTTATATAAATAATTCACTGCCTCCGGTTTTTACACTTGCAAACATACTGAAAAGTCATTTTGTGAATTTAGGATGCATGAAAATGAACTAGCAAAGAACTGAAAAGTATCAACTAGAAGTTAAAGATCATGCAAACAGAGGATCACACCTTACACTGCCCTTGTCGTTCTCTTGATTTTATTTTATTTTACTTTATTTTGGCCAGTGTTTATTTTTCTCTTTTTTCTTTCCTTTTATTTCTTTTTCGTATTTTTGGGCTTTATGCTTCTGGCACATCTCTGAATGCCTAGAAGAATAGTTTTGAAGTCCTGGCAAGTTTGCTATGCTTTGTGCATTGACAAACTTGTACTGTTTTGACGCAGATGTAGGTTGTTGTAAATTGAAACTCCTGAAAATCTAGACATGGGGATACATCTGTTTATTTGTATGTGTGTTTGTGTATATACATGTGTGTGTGTTGGACCAGTACAACAATTCATTTCGTCATGCAAAAGAAATGTAGAGAGCATGAACAATGATGAATACAAATACTTCATTATAATTTTGTCAACGAAGAGAACACAACAATCACTACTACATGTTTTTCCATGTCAGTAAAGTGGGACTCTTTTCTAAATGCCCAAATGATCATTGAACATGAGTAGACACAATGTTTTAAAAGCCGCGCACTTAGGCGTGAGGTGCCTCGGACATGCGTCTCACGCTTAGGCTCCAGGAGACCTTAATTGGCTAGGTGGATCTCTTTTTAAAGCCTATTTCTTTGCGTATATATGCATACTATAAAATTATAGCAGAACACGAGATGGTCACAGTTTCTGGAGTACTTTAGTTCTTCCATCCATATAATCAAATCATTCTTATTGAACACGTCGTATATACGCACTTAACAAACATCCCCCTTCCATCCAGTTTACCTTGAATTTTCATTTTGGTCGATCGCCTGAGAAATTTTCTACTGACAATGTCTAATTTTTAATTCAATGATAGTTATGGCTTGCATTTTGTGTTGCCACCAATAGCGGTGCTTGGCTTGGCACAGACGTGCTTGTAACAAACATGAAAAACTTTCCTGTCAGTCGGGGCACTGTCGCTAGTATTCTCAAAGGTTATGCGGGGCTGAGTGTTGCAGTGTACACGGAAATTTTCGGCATCTTGCTTCACAATTCCTCTGCCAAGCTCTTGCTCTTTCTCACTTTAGGGATCCCAACTTTATGTATTGTAATGATGTATGCTGTTAAACCTTGTACCCCCGCTTCCGGGGAAGACTCTGCTGAGCGTGGCCATTTTCTTTTCATCCAAGTGGCCAGTGTTTTGCTTGGCTTATATCTTCTCACTACCATAGTATTGAGTCATTTTATTCCTTTGAGTGATATTGTTTCCTATACTTAAATTGTCATAATGATTCTACTTCTCATGGCTCCACTTGCTATCCCTACAAAGATGACATTATATCCCTCAAACCGGAGTAAGTTAGGAACACTTGGCCGACCAGTAGGGTCTTCGGACCAACTTATTCAAGTAGAAGGTGATATGGACAAATCGGAACCGTTGCTCACACCATCTACATCAACAACAAATATTGGAAGTTTTAATGAGAGCGATAGTGTTTCGGAGGTGGATATGCTTCTAGCTGAGGGAGAGGGCGCCGTGAAGAAGAAGAGACGGCCCAAAAGAGGGGAAGATTTCATTTTTCGTGAAGCTATAATGAAGGCTGATTTCTGGCTTCTGTTCTTTGTTTATTTCGCCCGTGTTGGTTCGGGTGTTACTGTTCTCAACAACTTGGCTCAGATAGGGATAGCTCAAGGTGCAGAAGATACAACCGTCCTGTTATGTCTATTCAGCCTTTTCAATTTTGTGGGTCGGCTCGGTGGCGGCGTTGTTTCCGAACATTTTGTCAGATGAGATACCCATTATTCCTTGTTGATTAATTCCTATTTTATACAATCTCTTGGTAATTCCTGTTTATTCCTTGTTGGTTTTTCCTATTTTACAGGTCAAAAACAACCCCTAGGACAATTTGGTGACATTCACACAAATCATAATGATCATTACATACCTTTTCTTTGCTTCTGCTCTTGATGGTACACTCTATGTCGTAACAGCAGTACTTGGAATCTGTTACGGCTTTTAGTTTTCCATAATGGTCCCAACCGCTTCCTAGCTTTTCGGATTAAAGCATTTTGGGATAATCTTCAATTTCATGTCACTCGGGAATCCTCTCGGTGCTCTCCTCTTCTCTGGTGTCCTTGCAGGGTTCGTACTTTTTGCTTGGGCCCAAATTGCTTTAGGCTTACCTTCATTGTTTTGGCCGCTGTGTGCGCCAGGGGCATTGTCCTGAGCGTAGTTCTAACAAAGCGAATCAAGCCGGTTTACAAGATGCTTTATGCTGGGGGATCCTTCAGGCTGCCTCAGAGTTCAAATCATTGATGAGAGAAAAATGAAGTGTGAGAATGTAGGATATATATATATTTTTTTTTTGAAAATGCAATTAAATGGACTGCTTTTTTTCTTTTTGTGTGTGTGTGTGTGTGTTGCTTCTTGAGCCTTGATATGTTGGTTCTTGAACTTCCATCTGATCATTGCACATGAAGTTTATAATTTGTACAATATGATCCTTCTTTTTAATGTTAAAAAGAAGTTTTAGTAACATATTTATGTCAGATTTGAACAATCTAGCACTTATTATTCAACACTAGAAGTGGTGCCACACATATTGGGTGTGAAATCATCTGTTTCATTCCAATTCTTCTACTCATTGATTTTTGAAAATCCTAAGTGATTCATGATTAGATCATGATTAAAATATTCCAATTTTCCAAATATTCAAAACACGCAATTTAAATCATCAAGTACTTACGAAAGTGATTTAGATTGTTATTTTCGGAATAAACAATAAATCGACATAAACGATTTTTACGTGGAAAAACCACAATTGAAGAACTTTCAATTGTAATAAAAAATCACGGGCGAAACGTCACTAATCAATCCACTACTGAAGAAAGAAAGATTACAAAGATAACACACAAATTACCCAACTCAGTCAATTTGCCTTCAAATCTTCTGTAACTCTTTCACCAAGCCTTCGTCTCAGAACTGATTAGTCTGAAGTTGAATCCACAACTTCACTTGTCGAATCAATGACTACGTACAGAATCAAACGCCTTTGAAACTCTATGTTTGAATCTTCGGAATCCACCGAATAATAACATTGTTGTATGTATTCGATCAACCTCCTTGATATGTGCTTCTCAATTCATGAGTTTAATACTCATTCAATTTTATCAAGGAAAACTCACAAAAACCATCCAAAAGAAAACCTTAGAAAACCTCAAAGTAGATCTAAAAAAAGTAATCCTAGTTTTGGAGTAAAACAACTACTTATAGAAATCCTGGATTTTGAGAACTTTAACTTGCGTGATTTCCATAAGTGCCTTCGCTCGAGCCATGAAACCTTTGCTCGAGCGAACAATAAACTCTTTCAGGTTTTTATGTAGACACAGTCCTTCACTCGAGCCATACATGCTTCGCTCGAGTGCACATTCATCTTTTTCAGGTTTTAAGCCAGACGCAGTTTTCGCTCGAGCGAGTACTTCTTCGCTCGAGCGAGCAAGACAAAAATAGTAAGGAAATTACAACTCAATGGCTTAAATTTTGTTTGTGGATTTGACAAGACTAAGGGACCTAACAATCTCCCCATTTGTCAATTCTCAGACAAAACTTTCTAATACAATTTCCTAAACAAACGTGCTATCTAAACACCACATAATTCAGGCGCAACATGATCAAAATCAACACCGGACCGAGTAAGAAATGGAAAATGAAAATTACCAACATCAGGAAGATCAAGAAAAACCCGAAAAACATCACCAGTGATAACTAGAGATTTCTTCCTAACCCAAGTGGTAAAGGAGGCCGGAATTTCTTTTCAAATGGAATGGATGTTGCAATAAAATTCCCGGATAATACTCAAATTTTGTGGCCCTGAAAAATGCAACACTTGATCACCGCCTAATGAATCAAATAAGGACCGAATGGTAAGAACCTCAAAAGCACTAGGAAGGACATTTCTTTCTAAATGGACTTTCCGAGTGGCAAACGACTCCCTAAACAACTTAGACTTTTCTTTAGACTCGAATTTGTCAGTGTTGAAAGAAAGACGGGAAACAGTGGTTTTACGACGCTTGGATGATTCAGCCATGACTAGACAACCCAATAACAATAACAGAAAAACCCCAAAAACAAACAGAAGTAGTCAACAAAACACATTAGTTCAGCATGGTTAGAAAAATAAGCATAAACCTGTAGCAAAATCTAAATGTTAAAAACAACAGACTAATCATGAGTATCCCAGACGCATATAAAGCACCAAGAGAATAAGTAGAAAAACAGAAAATCAAAGGACGAAACCACAAATTAAACACTAAAAAAATAAAACTCTAAGTAAACAAATTAATACAACTTGCAGAAATGAAAAACCCCAAATGTTAAACTCTAGCAAAAGAACCTAGCACAATGCTCCAACTTACTAACCCTAGAGACAAAAGATAGACACAAAAACAGTATGAAATAATCAAAAGCAACAAGAATGAACCCTAGATGATAACAGAGCATAGTCACAGTCAAATTGCAAATGAAGTAAAAAACAAAGAGAAAAGAAAAACTTACCAACTTCGGAGAATGCAGATGAAGGAAAGGAAAAAATGCCCCAAAACCAAGAGAGGAACAACTTGAAGATAGCAGTAATGAAGACCACGAAAACCCTAGAGGAGAGAGAGGGGAAACACAAAGGGGGGAAAAAATGAACTGAAGAGACACAGTTTCAGAATTTGAACCTTGACATGTCGCTCGAGCGAAGACTTTCTCGCTCGAGCGAGGTTAAAAATGCGCAAGAGTTCGCTCGAGCCAAGAACTTGTTGCTCGAGCCAAAAACACACGCTCTCAGGTCTAATGCAGGAGCAGAAGCACGCTCGAGCGAGTACTCCGTCGCTCGAGCGAAGAAGAGAAAAAAAAAAAACCAAAAAAACCTTTTTTTTTTTTTTTAAAACAAAAAACAAGATACTCAATATTATGAAGTGAGACCTGGAACACAAGTAGATGATCACATTTGGCCAAAATTGATACTAAGATGAAATAATCCGCACATGAATCTTGTAAACTTGCAATTTAAAAAAAATAACACTGGAAATCATGAGCAAAGCAGATAAAATATAATCAGTGATCATAAGCTACATGAGAATGTACAACTCAAAATCCAACATGAAATCTCACAAAATAAAGTGTGTGTGTGCAATCCATGAGAGTCCACTGAGCTAGAGTTAATCCTCGTAGTGATCGGATGGCTAGACCTCCGGCAAGAGTAATTGAACATCACAGAGAAAAGTCAAACCACTAGAAATCATGGGGTATTTGTTGAGTAAATGAGGAGGCTCCCCCTCAATCAATTAGTCCTTTTTTTTAATTATTTTTTTTAGACTTTTTCTTTCTTGTGGGCACTCACTAGTGGCATTCACACTCAAGAGTATGGAAACCAAACCAGAGAAGAATGAAATAAAAAAGGATGGCCTGGTTAGTGCCTCTGAGGTAGCCTTTTCCTAATGCCCGGACTTCAAGGAACTGAGGGAGAAACCGTGGAAGTGAAAAATGATGGTAGATGGTTAAGAGACTCAACATCACCCATGATATACTAGTATCGGTCAATTCCACTGTAAAAGTACAAGAAACACTGTTAGTGGTCTATAGAGAACTTTGATCACTTGTGCAGAAACCCCTGCAACAATTTACCTCAATGATGTGTACAGAATGAGATCATGAAGTTAATGAGCATGGGCATTCAAAATGAGCTATGAACAAAGAATAATGAGATCTTGTAAGCAACATGAATAGTGTATATATAAAGATGGATGCAAGACAAGCAGCGATCAATGACAAAGAGATTATAGCACCCAAGCACACATAAAGCCAAACATTCACACCTACTCAAGGAACAAGTAACGCTCTAGTGATCGAGCATGACTCCCAAGGTCTTTCTAAGGAACTCAAATTGAAGAAGATTAAGGGGTTTTGTAAAAATATCAACTTTTTGATGCTTAGTGGGAACATGCTCAAGAACAACAAGGCCCTCTTCCACTAACTCTCGAATAAAATGATAACGAATGTCAATATGTTTGGTGCGAGAGTGTTGGACAGGATTTTTTGAAATATTTGTGACACTTGTGTTATCACAGAAAAGTGTGAGAGTGTTCTGTTCTATTCCATAATCATGAAGCATTTGCTTCATCCATAGCATTTGTGCACAACTCCCTATAGCTATGTACTCAGCTTCAGCAGTCGAAAGAGAGATGGCATTTTTCTTTTTACTATGCTAGGAAACGAGATTATTCCCAAGGTAAAAACACCCCTCGGATGTACTTTTCCTATCATCAGCACACCCTGCCCAGTCGGCATCAGAAAAACCAGTAATTTCAGCTATAATATCAGTAGAAAACCAAACCCCATACCCCAATGTCTCATTAACATATTTGATGATGCGTTTGACCGCAAAAAGGTAAGACTTTTTAGGACTGGCTTGGTAACAGACATAAACACCGACACTGAAGGAAATATTAGGATGATTGGCTGTGAGATACAGAAGACTCCCTATCATACTCCTATAAAGGGTAGGATCTACATTAATACCAGAGGAGTCTTTGGAGAGGTGAAGACTGGTGCTCATGGGAGTGCGTGCATGTTTGGCAGACTCAAAACCAAACTTTGACACAAGATTTTTAGCATATTTAGTCTGAGAAACAAACATACTCGAAGGAGACTGTTTAATTTGAAGACCCAAGAAATAAGACAACTCTCCCATCATGCTCATCTCAAACTCATGTGTCATGCAATCCGAAAAATATTTCACAAGATGTTCAGTAGTGGGTCCAAACACAATATCATCAACATAAATCTGAGCAACAAGAATATGAGACTTAGTAGGTTTCACAAATAAAGTCTTATCCACACTACCCCTTTGAAAATCATTATCAAGAAGAAAGGTAGTAAGTCTATCATACCAAGTCCGAGGGGCTTGTTTCAACTCATACAAAGCCTTGTCTAACTTGTAGACATGATTTGGACATTTAGGGTCCTCAAACCCTTTTGGTTGTTCAACATATGCCTTCTTCTTTCAAGTACCCATTCAGAAAGGCACTTTTCACATCAATTTGAAACAATTTGAAACCAAGATAACAAGCAACACCAAGTAAAATACGAATAGATTCGAGACGTGCAACTGGGGCAAACGTCTCATCATAGTCAACACCTTCTACTTGAGTGTAACCTTGAGCAACCAACCTAGTTTATTCCTAACCATAGTACCATTCTCATCAGATTTATTTTTAAAGATCCACTTGGTACCTATCACATTCATGTCTCTAGGTCTGGGAACTAGAGTTCAAACATTGTTACGTTCAAATTGACCTAATTCTTCATGCATAGAGTTCAAACATTTTAAAAACATTTTTAAAGACCTAACTATCATCTAGCAAGGCCTCTTTGAAATTCTTAGGTTCAATTAATGAAACATAGCACATATGTGATATCTCATCCCGAATCTGTCTTCGGGTTTTCATTCGATCCGATACACTTCCAATCACCTGTTAAGCTGGATAATTCAGTTTCACCCTTGCTGATGGTTTGAACTTAGGACTTGCGATGACAGAAGCATTAGGAGTGATGTTTCTTTGTGCACTCTTTGGACTTTGACTTATCTGTGAGGATGGTGCTGTCTTAACTTCTTGTGCTTGGACCTCAGCTTCTCTTTGACTTTGTGGTTCAGTATCCAAGATTGGAGACTCACCAGTGTCATCCTCATTTGTTGCTGGAGTAGGGGAACCTGTGTCATCTATAACCACATTGACAGATTCCATTAAAGAAGAAGTTCACAGGTTATAGACTCGAAAAGCCCTACTAGTGGTTGAATACCCTAGAAAAATACATTCATCACTTCGGGAGTCAAATTTGCCCCAAGGCTCTCTATCTTTGAAAATGTAACACTTACTCCCAAAAGTTTTGAAGTATTTTACATTAGGTTTCAATCCCTTCCATAATTCATATGGAGTTTGTAAAGTGTCGGGCCTTAAATATACGCGATTTATGACATAAACAGCAGTATTTAAGGCTTCAGCCCAAAACTTTGGAGGAAGTTTGTTACTAAGGAGCATGACCCTAGCCATCTCTTGAACAACCATGTTCTTCCTCTCAACAACTCCATTTTGTTGTGGAGTAATAGGTGCAGAAAATTCATGCTTAATTCCATGCATATCACAAAAATTCGAAAACGAACTATTTTCAAACTCACGACCATGATCAGTTTGGATTCTTATGATACGCCCAATGGAAATACCCTGTTCATTTTGGATTTTAAGGACTAAGGCCTGAAAAGCATCAAATGTATCAGATTTTTTCCTTAAAAAATTTACCCACGAAAAACGAGTAAAATCATCAACAGTTAAAAAAATATATCTTTTACCTCCAATGCTTCAGTGCGAGTAGGACCCATTAAATCCATGTGAACCAATTCAAGAGGACGTTTGGTTGTAAAGTTTTTCACCTTTTTATGAGGGGCACGGGTTTGCTTTCCAAGTTGACATGGTCCACACACGGTTCGGATTCTTAGCCAGTTTAGGTACTCCTCTCACAAGCTCTTTGTTGGCTATCTTAGTTAGATCTTTGAAATTAATGTGACCTAATCTTTGATGCCACAAATCAATGTTACTTATGATGGCTGAGTGACAAGTGAGATCATTGGTAGTAACAATCCCATAGCAGTTATCAGATGTGCGAACCCCATGCAAGACAATATTTCCCTTTTTATCCAAAATTTTACATTTATTTTTTGAAAACAATACTTCATGATGAGAATCACACATTTGACTAATGCTCAAAAGATTTGCTTTAAGACCATCAACAAGTAAGGCATTTTCAAGCTTGGGAAGACCAGTAACACTTATAGAGCCCTTACCAATGACTCTAGAAGTGCTGTCATCTCCAAAGGTAACAATTCCTCCTTCATATTTTTCAAGGGAGGTGAAGTAGGATTTGTTACCAGACTTGTGACGAGAGCACCCACTATCAAGATACCACATGTGTGAGTCACGTGCTTTTAGAGCAGTGTGAACAACTAAACAAGTCAAATCATCTTTTCTCACCCAAATCTTTTTGGTCTTAACAAAATCAGGTCTAGCAGTCTTGGTAAATGTCTTGGTGTTGTTAACACCCTCATGAATCTTGGTATTCTGCCTAGACAAGTAAGGTTGTCTCCTAACACAAAAAGTATTCGAATTTCTACCCTTTTGAGACACCTTACCAAACAATTCAAAGCAACAAGGACGAATGTGGCCATACCTACCACAGTGATGATAAATAAAAACAGGTTTTACCTCCCTTTTGTTGATCTTACCCCCTTTAGGTAGATGAAGAGAGGGATCACCCTAATCTACCTTCTACTTTCCCTTTGCTTGAGTCTTCAGGTCATGTGAAGTAGAGGCT
This sequence comes from Camellia oleifera, assembly GCA_022316695.1. Lineage (NCBI taxonomy): Eukaryota > Viridiplantae > Streptophyta > Magnoliopsida > Ericales > Theaceae > Camellia > Camellia oleifera. The sequence goes on along the minus strand of CM039308.1, from coordinate 99,438,614 downwards.
TGTCCCTTGTGAGCTGTCGCACCATAACATAACCCACTTTTGTCACAATCCATTTGTTGAGACCCGAGGATGTCTTCTAAAGATTTGGAACCTTTGTTCCACATGGCAATTGTGGCTCTAGCAATACGAAGTTCTTCATCTTTCTGACAGATTATCTCTTTCAATGTAGCTTGTGACATCTCAAGGCTTTCAAGCTTCTCTTCATATGTGGAATACACTTTCGAAAGTTCATTCCTTTCAGTTTCACAGGATAGGAGTTTTCTACATAAGTCTTGCTTGTCACTTGAGATCTTGATGACATTCTGCTTTGCTGCTACAAGTTCTCCTTTTAGCTTGATATTCTCACTTTCACATGCTTTGAGCTTGAGAGAGAGTTTGTCATTGATTTTGGACAAATTTAGAGATTCCTCATAAAGCTTTTCATAAGCTTGTTGTAGTTCATCACCATCAATCTCATCATTGTCTTCTGATGTTTCATCATCCTCTTTTTGCTCTTCATTTTACTTGACCTCATCCAATCTAGCAACTAAGGCAGGAAAGTTGTTGGATGGCGGTGAAGGTGAATCTCCTCTTTCATGAAATTGGCTCAGAATTTCCCATGCATCTTTAGCCTTTGTGCAGTGAGCAACCCGTTGCTGTTCTTCATCAGAAATTGCTCCACGAATAGTAATTAGGGTTCTTTGATTGCTCGAATTGTTAGCACTTTATGTATCTTCTTCAATGGCCTGCCAGCCTTCTGGATCAAAAGCTCTCAGAAAAGCCCTCATTCTGATCTTCCAATACAGGTAGTTACTCCCATCAAAGGTGGGAGCATGATGCAGGTTCTGACCATGAGCTAATTTCGCTAGCTTTGGAAGAGGTTGAGTGAAAGTGGACCAAAATGCCATGAAAGCACTATCCCTGTCTTCTCCAAATTCAGGTTCTTCGGGTTATTGCTCCGACCCACTTTCATCATCCCAAGTCATAGTGTAGACTTTCTTTCGATTTTTTTTCGAAGGGCATTCAAGGGCAATATGACCAAACCCTTGACATTCATAGCACTTGACCCTTTGCCCATTTACAATCTTCTTTTCAGTTTTTGGAGCAAGTTTTGGTGGAAAAGTTTTGGGTTTTTCATTACTCTTGTCTTTTGAAATAGGGTCTCTGAAATTAGGCTTCTTTTTCTTCAATTTTTTTTTAAATTGTTTAGTAAACATAGCCGTCATCTCAGACTCTAAATCAAATTCAGTCTCTGGAGTTTTTGCAGTCTCATGAGCACTAGTGAAAGCCACACTATCTTTTTATTTTTTCTTTGAAATCTGGTGGACTTCATAAGTCTGCAAGTTTTCAACCAACTGATCAAGCTTGAGAGTATCAACATTCCAAGCCTTCTCAATAGCTATCACTTTTGATTGGAACCTCTCGGGTAAAGACCTCAAAATTTTTCCAACAACTTTAACTTTAGGGATTTTTTCACCGAATGTGTAACAGGAATTCACGATATCACTAAATTTTGCATAGAAATCATCAAACGTCTCATCTTCGCGCATAAAAAGGATTTCAAAGGCGGAGGTGAGACGTTGAAGTTTTGACCTTTTGACAGAAGTAGTACCTTCGTGAATCATTTCAAGAATGTCAAAAGCCTCTTTTGCTACCTCACACGTACAGATATGACGAAACTCTTCAGGTGTGATGGAGCAAAATAGGGAATTAAGAGCCTTACTATTCCAACTCGAGTTTTGGTAATCAGTTGTGTCCCATTTATCAAGGGGTTTAGGAATATCAACACCATCAATGGTGACAATAGGTTCACTCCACCCATAGATCACGCAGTGCCAAACTTTCTCATCGATGGATTTTAAAAACGCTCTCATACAAGCTTTCCAATAAGAATAGTTTGTACCATCGAGTAAAGGAGGTCTATGGGTAGAGTTACCTTCACGAATAGAATCCATATCACTAGTCACACAAAATCACACTCCTATAGTTTTGATAAAAACAAAGAGTGACCCACTCTGATACTAATTAAAAATCCTAAGTGATTCGTGATTAGATCAGGATTAAAATATTCCAATTCCCAAATATTCAAAACACACAATCTAAATCATCAAGTACTTACGAAAGTGATTTAGATTGTTGTTTTCGGAATAAACAATAAATCGACACAAACGATTTTTATATGGAAAAACCACAATTGAAGAACCTTCAATTGTAATAAAAAATCACGGGCAAAATGCCACTAATCAATCTACTACTGAAGAAAGAAAGATTACGAAGATAACACACAAATTAACCAACTCAGTCAATTTGCCTTCAAACCTTCTGTAACTCTTTCACCAAGCCTTCGTCTCGGAATTGATCAGCCTGAAGTTGAATCCACAACTTCACTTGTCGAATCAACGACTACGTACAGAATCAAACGCCTTTGAAACTCCACGTTTGAATCTTCGGAATCCACCGAAGAATAACACTCTTGTATGTATTCGATCAACCTCCTTGATATGTGCTTCTCAATTCATAAGTTTAATACTCATTCAATTTTATCAAGGAAAACTCACAAAAACCCTCCAGAAGAAAACCTTAGAAAACCTCAAAGTAGATTTGAAAAAAGTAATCCTAGTTTTGGAGTAAAACAACTACTTATAGAAATCATGGATTTTGAAGCTCGCTCGAGCGAAGCTTCTCTCATTCGAGCGAGAACCTTAACTCGTGTGATTTCCATAAGTGCCTTCACTCGAGCCACGAAACCTTCGCTCGAGCGAACAACAAACTCTTTTAGGTTTTTATGCAGACGCAGTCCTTCGCTTGAGCCATACATGCTTCACTCGAGCGCACATTCATCTCTTTCAGGTTTTAAGCCAGACGCAGTTTTTGCTCGAGCGAGCAAGACAAAAATAGTAAGGAAATTACAACTCAATGACTTAAATTTTGTTCGTGGATTTGATAAGACTAAGGGACCTAACAATTTTGATGTGGCAATCTATGATAATTCCTTGTACCAATTCTTCTACTCATTGATTTTGACATGGCAATCTATGATGAATATGAGATAGAATATATGACAGATGATATACATTCTATGCATTATGTGTGCAAAATGTAATTGCTTAGTGTTATAAATTGTTAATCTCGAATGGTTGATAGTAATGTTTTGCAAATCGGACCGGTGAGCGCACTGAAAAATTAATTGAGTGGATGGATTACTGGTTCAATTGCGAGTAAATTGGAATCAAACCGTGATGTCATAAATAATTTTATAATATATTTGTAAAAAAAAATTAAGTTTAAGGGAAAGAAAAAGTACATATATAAAATATACAAACTAAAACTAACTTATAATAAAATTGTTTTAGCACTAATAGCGACAAATGTGAATAGTTTTGCGGTTAGCATTTAAAGTACATTGTAAAAGGTTGGAGGTTCTAATCCTTCTACCATGAGCAATGCTTTTAAATATTGCTGTCAACCCAACGGTTCAATGGACTAGCGGTTCAAGCGAGTCACCGATTCAACTGGTTTAAATTGAGTTTTCAATACAAACGGTAATGTGGTATAATTCAGATCGGAAATTGGGTTGGTCAATCGGTTGGACCGGCCGATCCGATCTGATTTTCAAAACTATGGTTGATAGTTATGATTTTACTTTTACGATTGAGCCAAACAAATAAATAAACTTCCAAAAATCATTAGCGTTACACATTTTCAATTTGGTGTTCATACTAAATTAACTTGTTCATAGATTATTATTAAAAACAGCATGATTCTTAAAAAAAAGAAGTATAATTTGTCAAAGAAGTCAACTTTTTAAATATATATATATATATATTTAAATATAACAAAAATATATAGATGTAGTTTGTTTGGTTTCAATTTTATGAAAATTGAGTTTTTTATTTTTTGTATTTTTTTTTTATTTTTAGTGAATATTTTCAAAATTTTAAGCAATTTTTTTTATATATATATTTTTCAATGTACCTTACTTAGATGTATCTAAATAGTAAAATATTTGAGACAAAATGTTTTAAAAAATTAATAAATACCCAAAAATATTAAAAAAATGTATTGGATTTTCGTATTTTTGGTATTTAGTAAATTTTTTTAAAAAAAATTTTACAAATATTATACTTTTTAAGTGTATTTATGTTAGATGTGCCTAAAAATTAAAAAAATTGTTTAAAATATTAAAAAAATTCATTGAAAACAAAAAAAATATGAAAAATAAAAAAGTAAAATTTTATGAAAAATGTTTTCTGGAATCAAAACCAAACAAGCTGAGGTAAATTACACTTTGCACCTCTGCACTTTGCACCAAATTTTACTTTAATTTCTACACATGAAATCATGACAGTCAACTCCATGCATTTCTAGTCAAATCTCACTTTGGTCCCTATATATGAAATTATGACAGTCAACACCCTGTATTTTTGGTCATATCTCATTTTGGTCCTTACACAAGTGCCAATGTCTCATTTCTGTTACTCAATTGTTTAAATCTTTAACATAATCCAATCATGTGACAAGAATGTGACTGCGACATGAGAATAAGAGAGAAAAATCATCTATATTTTTCACCAGTTCACACTTTGTCCCAAAATTTACATTAAATTATGACTATATTAGGCTAAAACAAAACGCAGATTGTGAACGATTAAGAATATGAATTAGAGTTTTGCATAAATTGGAATCACAAAACTCTGTTTGTCACAGTAACACAATCTTTCGTATATTGATCTTTCTTTCTCTTTGATTTCTTTGTCGCATTTTTTTTATTTCGAAAGTTCTATTTTCTTACATCTTCATCCCAATTTTTAGCATTCGAACATATATATATATATATTGTATTATATAACTGTCACGTGCTTATCGTGTAGGACAAAGTGTATTAATGAGAAATATGGATGATTTTCCTCTTTTACCCTAATTTCGTAATCACATTTTTATCACATGATTGAATTTTATTAAATAAATAAAAATAAAGTAACAGAAAAGAGACATTGACACTTGTATAGGGGTCAAAGTGAGATTGAGCAAAAGTGTAGGGATTGATTGTCACGATTTCATATGTAGGGACTAAAGTGAGATTTAACCTGAAGTACAGGGGGTTAACTAGCAATTTGGGAAGTTGGTAAAAAATCAACTTTTTGGCTTTTTAGCTTATTTACACAAAAAAGCTACAAAAAAAAAAAAAAAAAAAAAAATCAAAAAAATCAAAAAAACTAGTTTTTTTACCAACTTGCCAAGACACCATGTGTAAGGACCAAAGTGAGATTTAGTGGAAAGTGCAAGGGTGCAAATTGTAATTTACCCTTTTTTTTTTTTTTTTTTTGAAAGGGTTCACTTATGATGATATCACATTTTTATAACATGTTTAACACATTGATAATCCAAATAGTTTAATGTGCAAGGGCTGTCAAATATGTTATATCTACAGAAAATCACACCGATTAGACATGAATATCCACTTAATTAGATTATATTTGCGTCACAATTTATTTTTAAAACCATGATACAGATCTGATGTTCAAGTGACTATCAATATCTAATCAATGTAATTTTTTACAAATATTATGTATTAGATGATCCTTATACATTGAACGATTTGAATGATTAAAATGAATCCGAAATAAGCTCCAACACAGGCCAACAACACACTAGTCTGATTAGGCTCTCTCCCTTAAATATAATGTAAAATTGTGATAATTCTAATATATTCGTCTAAAGTGATGATGAAATTCCCTAACTAATACTTTTGTTTTCAATGATTTATTTTATTTCTTTAAAATTATTTTTTTACCTATCCAAAAAAAAAAAAAAAATTCATTTTAGCCTCATCCTTTGCCACAATTGGCTCCACTTGGCAAGTATTATGTGTCATCATTTTTTTTTTTTTTTGGTGCGTGTGTTTTCCTATGACTCAATTAGCAGAGCTATGTCCCAACCTTTGCCACAATTGGCTCCATTTGACAAGTAATTTTTTTCCCCCTTCTTTTGACTCAATATCTGCCCTTAAAAGAACTGAAAAATTTGGGGATTAATTCTATCATCCACTACTAAAGATTTAATTAAAGTTGCGACAAATTTCATATAGACTGTCTCAAAAAATTATTTATGTAGAGAAGATTTTGAACTTTAAACTATAGAATAAACACATTCCAAATCCTAGGTCTTGACTACTAGGCCAATCCATACTCTAAACAACTTATAACAAATTAAGCCGATCATTCATATACTTTTAACTGAGAAATCATGTGAGTTGATTCTTGTCAAATACTAAGTTGATTAATTTTCACCTATTATGGGGTTTGTCATTGCATTGAGTTGTTTATTTAATTTCATTATGACTCATTTTTGTGTTGGTTTTAGGCTTCTAGAATTAGAGTTCAATTTGATGCAATTCTCTTTACATTCATAAATAATGTCTTACCGATCAATAATAAATAAATAAATAAACTTCAATAGATATATGGGTTGGAATGGTGGTCAATTTGGAATCATGATTAATTGAATAAATTTTGATTCCACGATAGTGGGCTAATTGAATCAATCTTACCACATTTTTTTTTTTATTTTTTATTTGGGGCTTTGCTTAATTAGTTTTATAATACGTTTAGTTTGTCATTACATCAAGTAATTATTAAGTACGAGTTTTAGAGGTGATTCTAACACCGAAGCATTTCATAATATTCAAACTGGTGACTTTTATTCTTTGAGACACTCCTTATGGCTCATGGCTCAACTTACCGCTCAATTAATCCTTAGAAATTCAAAGAACTTCAAGTTTGTCCTTGTAGAATTAATCTGTGTACATAAACACTTCGTTTACTCATGACGCTCTCAAAATCGAACTTCATTTGAAATAAAATCATAAAACTTCATAAAATTATGTTACGAGTGAGAAAACAAATTCATATCTCACTAATGTTGTACATAAGGTAAACAAAAAGTCATAGGAGACCACTCTGGTATATTCTTAACTGGGAAGTTAGGAGGTCAGTCTTTGCCAAAGACAAAGTTTGATTATTTTGTTGTATTATGTTTATTTAATATCATTATGGGCTCTTTTTTATGTTGGTGGTTAGTACTTGGTTGGTTTTAGTTGTTGGACTATGATTGTTAGTTTGATATAATTCTCTTCACATAGTTAAAAATATATTATTGGTTGACAAAAAAATAAAAATAAAAAAATAAAATAAAATAAACAAACTATCTTTTACTAATGTTTTTATTTCTTTATACTTAAATGCATAATTTTGACATTATAAAAGTTAATAATCACTATTATTTTTTCACCTAATCTCTCCAAAAAGTAAATTTTAAGAAAAACGAGTTTCATTTTATTTCTTTCAATTTCCTCTTATTTTTCTGCCCTTTAATAATACAAACAAATAATTGAGACCAAGAAAAGTCCACTTCTTTTTTTTTTTTTGGGTCACTAAATCACTCAATCGAAAAGGGCTGTGTTTTATTAAAATAAAAAAATAAATAAAAAAAATAAAAAAACGAAAAGGGTTGTGAGTTACACAAAATTGTTTGTGCATAATGTCTTGGTATTTGAAATTGTTCTAACTAACATGGACAGTAAATATAATTCGTCTCTCCATTGTAACTTATGTTTATTTTCTCTTATGTTTTACATGTTCGATTTTTTCTTTTTTTGTTTATTGTAAAATTTATAAATCATGAGATATTTATTGTTGACCCCAAGTCAAAGTCTCCTCAAACCATAAAAAAATAATTACAAGTCTTCCTTGAAAGTTTTGAGAAATAGACCTTACTAAATGGATATGATGTTACGAAAGAGAGTGTGCACCATAGTCTATAGTTACATTTTTGTGTTGCACTATCACAATTTTTTAACTTTTTTTTTTTTGTCAATAAATATGATAGTAATTATAAATATAAAAAATATTTACATTATTAAACATATTAACAAATTTAAGGCAGTAAATAAAAAATTACTAACTACATATAACTCCCATTATAGGATAAAAATAAATTACCATCACAAAAGGATATCAAATTCTTTTCCATTGAAATTGAATCCAATACTTCATACCATAAATTATGTTACACAACCATAAAGCCAAATATTGCGTGATTAACAATTTTTAGCCAATGACGGCTCAATCATTTGATAGGTGTAGATTACCATTCAAATTTGGTGACTTTTAATTAATAAGTCCAATGACTTCAGATACTTTGCTTTGATCTTTCTACTAGAGCTTGCTTTGATTTTTTCACATCATCTTTAACACTGTATTTAAATTATAAATTTTGATAAAGAAAAGAAAATAAAAAAAAATTAACATAATTTTCTTTTCCGCATTGCTCTCATCTTTTTTGTTTTTTAAATTTATACTCAAATTTATAATTCAAATACAACCTAAATGATATAAAATACTTGTGACATAACTATTTTTTTAACATCTAAACCAAACACTTTGATGGGTAAAAATTTGGTGTGACAGTACATTATCACTATTAATAATACGTGATATTACTATTAAATAATAAATTAAAATATAAAAAAGATAAATTTTACAATTTAAATGTAATTATTATCCAACAAAATTCAATAACTGCTACTATATGTATAGTAGAGTTTTGTTGAATCTCATTATTTAAATGCAACTACAATCGTAATGCAATAACCACCACATCTATATAATTGGTCTTACTATGTCAACATAATTATTTATTGATTTTATAGAGAATAGCTATTTATTGTTAGATGATAATCCAAAATATCAACTTTACCGTTATATTAATGTTTTTTATTTTTTTGGTCACCAAAAAAAAAAAAAAAAATTATCGAATTGAAGAAGGGTTAGAAACCACGTCATATGGCCAAAGGGGGTGTTAAAACGGAAAAATATGTGTGAAATATAAGTAAATATTATTGTATTTCATTCACATTTACTTATCTTTTTCATTTTTCTATCTAAATCTTTATCAAAATTCATGAACCAAATATAGCATTAAGGGTGCAACAATACCCGTTGCCCTTGTGGCATAGTGGCAAATTAGGGTTAGGCGTATGTCATTTATTGGTTCCAAATGTTTGTACTAAAATTGAAATCAATCATATTTTGAAATTGAACTCACTCAATTCAAATAAACTCATGTTTAGCCGTGATTCAACATTAATTTAAAATTTTTGTGACTACTCAATATAGAACAAAATATTTTAAAAGTTAATTTATAGAATGAAATATTTAAAAGGTAAAATTGAAAATTCATTGTAAATAATGATTTATACATCTTTTTAAAAAGCAAATATATGATCAGCTTTCGGGTTCGTTTGAATTTGCTTTGAGTATAACCCAGGAATTGAACTAACATAGAGTTTCTATAGCGACCCCGGTCTTTTCCCATTTGAGTATTGTATCCGGACTTATGTTCCGTGGATTTCGTTGCCATATTATTGTCGTTGTTGTCCTTGATTCCTTATTCTTTAGTTATAAGATGTTTTGGGCAGGTTGATTACAGGTTGGTTGAGTCTAGAAACCAATTCTTGATGTTCAGTTTTTAGCTTGGTCGCTCGAGCGAGCTTCTCTTCGCTCGAGCGAGGTCCTTCTTTTTGGTTTGTCGCTCGAGCGATCCTTTCTTGGCTCGAGCGAGGGTTGCGTTCAGTGCTAGACCTGAGAGCAGTGTTTGTTGGCTCGAGCGAGCTTTCCTTCGCTCGAGCGAGCTGGTTTGTCTTTGGCTCGAGCGAGCTTCTTTTCGCTCGAGCGAGGTCTGTTTCTTGTGTCTGGTCGCTCGAGCGACCAGGTCTTCGCTCGAGCGAGCCTGTCCAGTATTTAAACGCAGCAGCAGTTTTAAAACGTCTTTTTTCACAAATTTTGATCCAGAAACCCTAGTTTCGAGTCTTTTCTCTCTCAACTCATCTTTTCCTTGGGTTTGATCTATCTAGAGGGCGTTTCTAACCTAGTTCCTTCATTAAAAAGGTAGAAGAGAGTGAGGGCTTTCATTTAATCTGAGCATTGTTGGATTTGGAGCACTTTGAAATTTGGGCAAACATCTTCGTCTTCTTCTTTTGGGTTCATTGCTTTGAGGTAGGGATTTCCTACTCCATTTATACGCTTTAATCCTAAGTGTTAGTATTTTGGTATATGGGGATAGTTTGGTAATTTTGGGAGAAACCTTAGGGTTTTGGCTTAGATTAATTTGTATAATTAATGTAAGGGAAAATTATGGAATTGGGTTTAATTCTTGAAATTGGGGGAATTATGAAGTTAATGATGTAGTTGAGTAATTTAACCACTCGTCTGTGATATTGAGATTATATGTGTTGTATTTATTTCTCGTTTAGAAATAACTGTTTTGGGCTATCGGTGGAGGATAGTCGTGATTGTTGTAGACCTTGCATGTGGCTTAGGTATAACTGAAACTGAGTCATATATATATTGACTGTTGAATTAATACAGAACATTGCTTGTATTGATTATGTGTTGTATATGGCAATTGTGTGTTTCATTGCATATGCATGTTGTTTGGAGGAGATAGGGGATGAACTCCACGGTTTAGGGGAAGATAGGGGATGGACCTCTAAACCGGATTTGTTGGGAGGAGATAGGGGATGGACTCCAGTAGCATCACTCTTATGTGTGCTTACTGATTAATAGGCATATGTCTATTTATTGTTGTTATGATACATCACTAAAATGTGTATCAGTAGGGAAGTATGGAAGTGAATTGATTATGATTGATACAATACCAACATGTGTATTTGTTATGATTAGGTCTAACTTGAATTGTTATTCCTGTTGAATTGGAAGTAATGATAATAAAAGATGAAGTCCTGTTGAGTTATTTGGCCAGGTTCTGAGCCATAGGTGGAAAGTAAAATGTGCCATAGACAATGTGTCATAGGCAGTGTAGACATTCGTGTCATGAATATTGTCATTTGATTATAGTGTGTTAACCATGTATCAGATGCTAATAGTTTAGTTAATTCTTATGATTGGTTTAGTATTTCTCTATTGGGCTGTGGCTCACCCTATATGGGAACTTTATTTTTCAGGTTCAGGTGGTTCACTCCCTCCAAGGACATAGCTTGTGAGGATTGGACTTGAAGATTTGTTTATTTACTTTTATTTGTTTTATTTGAATAATGTAATCTTTCAAGCCTAGGGCTTTATCTGTTTCTGAGTTAGAACTCAGTGAATTGTGTCCAAGTGTTGGCTTGGCAAGATGTAAGCCTTTAGGGCATTTATTATGGTATTTCATTTCATGAGATTCGGATGATTGGTGTAATAAAATGCTTTCTTTTAATAATGCATGTTTTGTTTTATATTTAATGGGTTGCATTTTGAGGGCGTTACAACTTGGTATCAGAGCGTACCGGGTTCGAATACTTTGGGTACGTGGGAAGTGATTAGAATCACAATGGGGTCGTCTCGTTTGATAGAGACCTAGTGTAATGATTACATGCTTATTTGATAACATGTTTATGTGATTATGTGGGTATGGAATGTAGTTTCTGGGATATTGATGGGAACCTTGAGTCTCTGAAAGTCTTGTTGGAAAGGCACTTGATCAATGTTGTTTCCAACCGGAACTTTGGTGACGCCTCGGGACTGTCATTATCCAGGAATGAAATTCGTAGGTGCTTATGTGATTATGTGCTTACGTGGAGTGATTTATTGTTATCCAATGTATTAAGACGCAAGTGTTATAGTTTGGCACATTATTTAGAGTGCTAATGTCTCTGTTTCTTTTATTAGGATGTCAGGACGAGGACGAGGTCGCGGTAGGCGCGGTAGGCAGGTTAGGCAGGAAGTGCCTATACCGGAGGAGATTCCGGCAGTTCAGGAGGGTGTTGGCCAGGCCAACGTGGCCGAGCCAGTAGGACAGCAGTTTATGGGCACTTTGGCCCAAGAGATAGCAGGGGCATTTCAGGCATCAGTGGACATTCTGAGGGCTGCGAATCCAGCCCAGGTAGTTCCAGCCCCGGCAGTTGCTACAGATGTAGGGCCTTCTTTTCTGAAGAGGGAGTTCTTCCGGTCTCAACCGGACGTGTTTATAGGTGATCCTAGCGAGCCGCTTAAGGCAGACGAATGGCTCGAACAGACAACGAAAACGTTTGAGATGCTTGGCATCGAAGACGAGGGGTTGAAGGTAACCTTGGCATCTTTCCAGCTGAAAGGGGATGCGGGTCAGTGGTGGAAGTTCACCAAGGGTCGGATTGGAGGTACTTGGAAGGAGTTTGTTGATGCTTTTCAGGTGAAGTACCTGTCTCCAGCTGTTCAGGAGAAGTTGAGAGATCAGTTTTGCCATCTTGAGCAGAACAGTTTGTCAGTGGCTGAGTTCGAGGCCTCATTTACTAGTTTGTCTAGGTTTGCACCTGAGTTAGTGGCGACTGAGGAACGCCATTGCATAGAGTTCGAGAAGAAATTGAGGCGCGGCCTCAAATTGAGAGTTGTGCCAACTATGATTAGGGATTTTGGGCGTTTGGTTGATGCAGCAACCCATACTGAGATCGCGATGCGGGAGGAGGAAGAAAGGCAGAAAGGCTCCAAGAGGAGTCAGGACGGTCAGGGTGATGGCAGGAGGCAGAGAGGTTTCACTCCTCAGCAGCCTCAGAGTAGTTTTTCTAGATCCACTTTTCCAGTGCCGAGTGCTAGTTCTGGGAAGGGTAGTCAGGGAGACGTTACCTGTTTCAAGTGTGGCCAGCTGGGTCACAAGTCTCCAGTTTGTCCTCAGAGGGGAGGAGTTCAGAGAGCAGCATCTTCTTCGGCTCGATCTCAGAGCCAGAGTCAGAGTAGAGGTCAGCCTTTATCGTGTTTTCAGTGCGGTCAGCCAGGGCACATGAAGAGGTTTTGCCCACAGTTGGGTGGCACATCTGGTGCTACTGGTTCGAGGCAGACTCAGAGTCAGCTGCCTGCTCAGTCAGTTCAGGCCTCGAGGGCCAACCAGGGGGCTTCTTCGTCCCAGTCAGTGCAGCAGTCTAGTGCTCCGAGGGGTGAACAGGTTGATCAGAGGTCATCTGGGCGCGTGTATGCTGTTACCGCGCAGGATCTGGTGCCGGCTCCATCTGTTGTGAGAGGTACCTTCTTGTTTTGCAATTCAGTTGCTAGTGTTTTGATCGATACGGGTGCATCTCATTCTTTTGTGTCTGCTGCATTCGCATCTATTTTGGAGTTGGAGTTAGCACAGTTAGCATCTCCTATTTGTGTAGTGTCACCACTTGGAGGCGAATTGATTTTGAAACAAGGTGTTAGGAGTTGTGATATAGAGGTTGATGATCATAGAATCCCTTTTTCTTTTGTGGTTATGCCCATGAAGGGCTTCGATGTTATTTTGGGTATGGACTGGTTGTCGTCATACCGGGCATTTATTGATTGCTACCGTCAGAGAGTCACTTGTTGTACAGTTAGCGGAGAACGTTTCCATTTTCTGGGGGACAGGGTTGGTAGTGTTTTGCCACCAGGGTACGATCCGCGAGGACGGAGTGAGCTTAGTGGTCTACTTGCTAGCTTTGAGGGTGGTGAGTGTGATGAGACCCAGATTGTATTACCGAGGGTGGTTTGTGAGTACCCGGACGTCTTCCCCGAGGATCTTGTTGGTTTGCCACCTCATCGAGAGATTGAGTTCTCTATTGATTTAGTGCCCGGCACGGCGCCGATTTCTATGGCACCTTACCGTTTCGCCCCAGCTGAGTTAGTTGAGTTGAAGGTTCAACTCCAGGAGTTGCTAGATAAGGGCTATATTCGTCCTAGTGTTTCGCCATGGGGAGCACCGGCCCTATTCGCTAAGAAGAAAGGTGGTGCTTTGAGACTGTGTATAGATTACCGGAAATTGAATCGGGCTACGGTTAAGAATAAGTACCCTATGCCTCGTATAGATGATTTGTTTGACCAGTTGAAGGGTTCCCGTTGTTTCTCTAAGATAGACTTGAGATCGGGTTATCATCAGTTGAGAGTCAGGGAGGAGGATATTCCAAAGACGGCATTCCGTACGCGGTATGGCTACTATGAGTTTCTGGTGATGCCGTTTGGGCTCACCAATGCACCGGCAGTGTTTATGGATTTGATGAACCGGATCTTCCGGGAATTCTTAGATCGTTTTGTGGTCGTCTTCGTGGACGACATTCTGATTTATTCACCTTCAGAGGAGGAGCACGAGGCACACTTGAGAGTGGTGCTAGAGTTACTTAGAGCCCATAAGCTTTATGCTAAGTTCGGAAAGTGTGAGTTCTGGCTAAAAGAGGTGAAGTTCTTAGGCCATGTAGTTTCTGGGGAAGGGGTGTCTGTTGATACATCCAAGACCGAGGCAGTGCAAGATTGGGCACAGCCTAAGAGTGTGATTGAGATCCGCAGTTTTCTGGGATTAGCTGGGTATTACCGTCGGTTTGTGAAGGATTTCTCCAGGTTAGCTTCACCGTTGACTAGGTTGACTCGGAAGGGAGTCAAATTTGTATGGAGTGAGACTTGTGAAAAGTCGTTTCAGGAGTTGAAGGTTAGATTGACCACCGCTCCGGTCTTGATTATTCCGGAGAGAGGGTTGGGTTATGCAGTTTACTGTGACGCCTCACGAGAAGGTCTGGGTTGTGTGTTGATGCAAGAAGGGAAAGTGGTTGCCTATGGCTCACGTCAGTTAAAAATTCATGAGAAGAATTACCCTACGCATGATTTAGAATTAGCAGCTGTGATATTTGCTTTGAAGATTTGGAGGCATTATCTTTATGGTGAGAAGTTCGAGGTATTCTCGGATCATAAGAGTCTGAAATATCTGTTCACACAGAAAGACTTGAATTTGAGGCAGAGGAGGTGGATGGAGTTCATTGAGGATTATGACTTCGAGTTGCACTATCATCCGGGGAAGGCCAATGTTGTGGCTGATGCCCTTAGCAGGAAATCTGTTGGTGACTTAGCTAGTATAGCCATCCGGGAGTGGGAGATGTTAGGTGCAGTTGGGGAGTTTGATTTGCATTTGGGCGAATCCGTTGAGGCTGCGGCCTTGTTTTCTGTTGTCGCACAGCCTACACTTGTGACTCGAGTGTTAGAGGCTCAGAGGGGTAATCTTGAGGTAGAATCTCTCCGAGAGAAGATTTCTAATGGGAAGGTTGAGAAGGGTTTGACGGTGTATCCCGACCTGAGTGTGAGATACCGAGACCGTTTGTTTGTGCCGGAGTCTTGTCGAGAGGAGGTACTCCGAGAGTTTCATCATTCGCGCCTTGCGGTGCATCCAGGAGGTACTAAGATGTATCAGGATTTGGGTCGCCAGTTTTGGTGGCGGGGTATGAAGAGAGATGTGGCAGCTTTCGTATCTAGGTGCCTTACTTGTCAGCAAGTGAAGGCCGAGCATCAGAGGCCAGCGGGTTTGTTGCAACCCTTGCCTATTGCCGAGTGGAAGTGGGAGCATGTCACTATGGACTTTGTTGTGGGTCTTCTGAAGACTCAGCGGGGTAGTGATGCTATTTGGGTAGTAGTAGACCGGTTGACGAAGTCAGCGCACTTCATTCCTATGCGAGTTAGAGATTCAGTAGATCATCTTGCTGAGTTGTATGTTCGGGACATAGTGAGGTTGCACGGGGTCCCAGTGACGATCGTCTCAGATAGAGATCCTCGTTTTACCGCCAGGTTGTGGCAGAGTTTGCAGAGTGCTTTAGGAACTAAGTTGACTTTTAGTACGGCTTATCATCCTCAGACTGACGGGCAGTCCGAGCGTACTATTCAGATTCTTGAGGATATGCTTCGGGGTTGTGTTCTCGACTTTGGTGGGTCGTGGGAGAGGCACTTGCCATTGGTGGAGTTTGCCTACAACAATAGCTTTCAGTCTAGTATCGGTATGGCACCATTTGAGGCCTTGTATGGCCGACCGTGTAGATCTCCAGTTTGTTGGGCCGAGGTGGGTGATGCACCCTTGTTGGGTCCGGAGTTAGTGAGGGAAACGACGGAGAAAGTTGAGCTTATCCGTAAGAGGCTGGTTACAGCACAGAGTCGTCAGAAATCTTATGCCGACCGTAGGAGGAGACCTTTGGAGTTTGAGGTGGGTGATCATGTCTTTCTGAAGATATCACCCAAACGAGGGTTGATGAGGTTTGGGAAGAGCGGGAAGCTGTCCCCTCGGTTCATTGGGCCTTTTGAGATCCTTGAGAGGATTGGCGAGGCTGCTTATCGTTTAGCCTTGCCACCGCAGTTATCCGGAGTTCATGACGTGTTTCATGTGAGTATGCTTCGGAAGTATGAGCCGGATCCATCACATGTGTTGGATTGGACCGATTTAGTTGTTGATGATGATGTTTCGTACGAGGAGAGACCGATTCGAGTCTTGGATAGGCGGGATCAAGTCCTGCGTGGCAAGACTATTCCTTTGGTGAAAGTTTTGTGGAAGCATCACAGAGTGGAGGAAGCCACTTGGGAACGTGAGTTGGAAGTCCGTGAGAAATATCCGGATTTATTTAGTGATTTGTAATCTTGTATTTAGATTATATACCATTGCGGAACTTGAGAAACGTATATATATATCTTAAGTTGGGAAACATTGAGAATGTTTAGGTTTAATGTTAACATTTTGAAACTTGCTTCATAATGGAAGTAGAATATAACATTTATATATTGAATGTGTTGCGTATACCATGGAATTGAATATGTTATGGAAATTGTTAACATTGAAAGGAATAATGCATAATATTGATGTAAGTTGAAATATATGTTGATTTATACATATTGTGAGATGCCTCTTGATAAGAGATGAAGTGACCGGTTTTGGGTCAAGTGGTTGTTTATTATTGTGTTATATCATTGGGAATTGAGAAAAATTTTTTTTTTTTTTTTTTTACAAACATATGCTTAATTTCGGGGACGAAATTCTTTTAAGGGGGGGAGGTTATAGCGACCCCGGTCTTTTCCCATTTGAGTATTGTATCCGGACTTATGTTCCGTGGATTTCGTTGCCATATTATTGTCGTTGTTGTCCTTGATTCCTTATTCTTTAGTTATAAGATGTTTTGGGCAGGTTGATTACAGGTTGGTTGAGTCTAGAAACCAATTCTTGATGTTCAGTTTTTAGCTTGGTCGCTCGAGCGAGCTTCTCTTCGCTCGAGCGAGGTCCTTCTTTTTGGTTTGTCGCTCGAGCGATCCTTTCTTGGCTCGAGCGAGGGTTGCGTCCAGTGCTAGACCTGAGAGCAGTGTTTGTTGGCTCGAGCGAGCTGGTTTGTCTTTGGCTCGAGCGAGCTTCTTTTCGCTCGAGCGAGGTCTGTTTCTTGTGTCTGGTCGCTCGAGCGACCAGGTCTTCGCTCGAGCGAGCCTGTCCAGTATTTAAACGCAGCAGCAGTTTTAAAACGTCTTTTTTCACAAATTTTGATCCAGAAACCCTAGTTTCGAGTCTTTTCTCTCTCAACTCATCTTTTCCTTGGGTTTGATCTATCTAGAGGGCGTTTCTAACCTAGTTCCTTCATTAAAAAGGTAGAAGAGAGTGAGGGCTTTCATTTAATCTGAGCATTGTTGGATTTGGAGCACTTTGAAATTTGGGCAAACATCTTCGTCTTCTTCTTTTGGGTTCATTGCTTTGAGGTAGGGATTTCCTACTCCATTTATACGCTTTAATCCTAAGTGTTAGTATTTTGGTATATGGGGATAGTTTGGTAATTTTGGGAGAAACCTTAGGGTTTTGGCTTAGATTAATTTGTATAATTAATGTAAGGGAAAATTATGGAATTGGGTTTAATTCTTGAAATTGGGGGAATTATGAAGTTAATGATGTAGTTGAGTAATTTAACCACTCGTCTGTGATATTGAGATTATATGTGTTGTATTTATTTCTCGTTTAGAAATAACTGTTTTGGGCTATCGGTGGAGGATAGTCGTGATTGTTGTAGACCTTGCATGTGGCTTAGGTATAACTGAAACTGAGTCATATATATATTGACTGTTGAATTAATACAGAACATTACTTGTATTGATTATGTGTTGTATATGGCAATTGTGTGTTTCATTGCATATGCATGTTGTTTGGAGGAGATAGGGGATGAACTCCACGGTTTAGGGGAAGATAGGGGATGGACCTCTAAACCGGATTTGTTGGGAGGAGATAGGGGATGGACTCCAGTAGCATCACTCTTATGTGTGCTTACTGATTAATAGGCATATGTCTATTTATTGTTGTTATGATACATCACTAAAATGTGTATCAGTAGGGAAGTATGGAAGTGAATTGATTATGATTGATACAATACCAACATGTGTATTTGTTATGATTAGGTCTAACTTGAATTGTTATTCCTGTTGAATTGGAAGTAATGATAATAAAAGATGAAGTCCTGTTGAGTTATTTGGCCAGGTTCTGAGCCATAGGTGGAAAGTAAAATGTGCCATAGACAATGTGTCATAGGCAGTGTAGACATTCGTGTCATGAATATTGTCATTTGATTATAGTGTGTTAACCATGTATCAGATGCTAATAGTTTAGTTAATTCTTATGATTGGTTTAGTATTTCTCTATTGGGCTGTGGCTCACCCTATATGGGAACTTTATTTTTCAGGTTCAGGTGGTTCACTCCCTCCAAGGACATAGCTTGTGAGGATTGGACTTGAAGATTTGTTTATTTACTTTTATTTGTTTTATTTGAATAATGTAATCTTTCAAGCCTAGGGCTTTATCTGTTTCTGAGTTAGAACTCAGTGAATTGTGTCCAAGTGTTGGCTTGGCAAGATGTAAGCCTTTAGGGCATTTATTATGGTATTTCATTTCATGAGATTCGGATGATTGGTGTAATAAAATGCTTTCTTTTAATAATGCATGTTTTGTTTTATATTTAATGGGTTGCATTTTGAGGGCGTTACAGTTTCTGTTTTTTTTTTTTTTTTTTTCATATATTTTTATATTTTATTATTTATCATATATAGTTCTTCATAGTATTGTTCTTTTTTTGTTAGATAGACTTAAATCAAACTGCATAAATTTTGGTCTTGTGTATTTGTGATTATTCTTCTCGCTTTTATTTATTTTGTGATATTAGTTTTTGTTTTCCATTTTCATAACCATCAATATTCTTATTGAGTTTTTTAAAGGCTCTTCGCACAATAATCTACCACCAAATTTAATTAGCATAATAAACTCAAGTTCTATGTAATTAAATTAAATATAAAGGTTCGCATATCAGTATGATTCAAAGTCTAGGAAAATTCAAGTACTAATATGAAATTTGGATATAATTTAACAACAAATTGACCAAAAGATCATATTAAAAAAAAAAAAAATTTGTTTGAAAATATGGGATTAAGATTGTGACAATTGAAATGCAAAAAATATAACAAAATTTGAGCAAAAATTGAATGATGATAAATTTAATTCAAAGTTTTTGGTATTGTTTTTTGTTTTTGTGTTCTTTGTAACCACCCCCCCCCCCCCCCCCTCTCTCAAATTATAGAATTATTTACATGGGATATTTTCTGTTGACCTCAATTCAAGGTCTCCTCAAATAGTACAAATTAATTCTTAGTCTTCAATAATAAATTTGAGATATAGAATGCATGGTGTTGTGAATGTGACAGTGAGGCACTATCACAACTTGTAGTCAAGGTGGGCTCTACAGTTGATAGGTGTGGATTACAATTCAAATTTGGCGACTTTTCAAATGTTGAATAAAGTTCTAGAGTACCTAATTACTATATTAATTTTATTAGGCACATTTAAGTTTTGTAATAGTTGAAATTGCACTATTATAAAGCTCAAGTGAAAGGAAATTATCACAAGATTTTAATATAAAGCCAAATTATCATTGAGACCACCCTCGTTAAGAGGTGGGATTGAATTCATCTAATCTTGAGTGTGAAAATTAATCTTAATGTATATAATATATATTGATAAATTGTATTTATCAGTAGTTTGAATATGTAGAGATTTTCAATTCTGAGACCCGTACAATTTTATGATTCAATAATAATTATATGGAATAACGTGTGATAAGAAGACCAGCGTTAGACAAGTTTAAAGGTGGTCCTTTAATCAATTAAAACTAACTATTTCATTGGACTAACGTGTGATAAGGAGGGCCGCATTAGACTGACTTGAGGGTGGGTCCTTTAATCAATTAAGTCCAACCCTTTCATTTTAATTTCATAGACTAATAACGTGTAATATAAGGAGGTCCATGTTGAGTGGTTCTTTAACCAATTCAACCCAACCCTTTCATTTAAATTTCATGAACCAACGCGTGATAAGGAGTTCGACGTTAGACAGACTTGAGGTTTGGAATACTCATGGAATACTTTTCTTTAACTTGAGGTATCTTCATAAGTAAATGTTCAGTTTAATAGTATCATGTAATTATTAATATGTCATATAATTATTTAATAATAAATCAACATATAACATTGATGAAATTTATTATTTAAATGTAACTACCATCCAAACAATTTAATAATTACAACATATGCAAAATGGAGTTTTGGTGATCCTCATTATTTAAATGTTACTATCATCGAATATAATTCATTAACCACTATTTTTAGAAAAATTATTAGATATTCATAAAGTATTATGATAATGTCTTCGGCCATTGAAAAATTACAATATATAGTAAACTAGTCATATTTTGTCTCCTAAGTATCTAAGAAAGATGAGTCAGTATATTCCATTCGTAAAATTATTTACTACATGACTGATTTAAAATATTACGTAAATAATACATAGGGTGCTTTGAGACAACCGAATTGTAGCAATCTCGGTTTCGATCCTTTTTTCGTAATTTGCCACTTCGACTGGGCCGGTCGGGGGTCGAGCTGCCCGGTCAGCTCATAGGGGTCCAGAGGGCAGTGCCCTTTGACGAGTCCAAGGGCAGCACCCTGGCGGGGGTCGAGCTGCCCGGTTAACTCGCGGGGGTCAGGGGGACAGCGCCCGTTGGCGGGTCCTAGGGCAATGCCCTAGCATGATTGAGGGGTAGCACCCCCAAAACAAAAATGCAAAATGCATTTGAAATTGCTTGTCCGCTCGAGTGGCCGTTTATGCGCTCGAACGGAGAATGTTTGATTTCAGAAGTTTGACCTATCTGCAAAAGTACTAGGTTAGTGTATTTGATGCTCGAGCAGGGCATTCCACGCTCGAGCGGACCATGTTATATCAGTTCGTGAATCTGATATTTCATATCACTTTTTCAGTCCTCTCTCTCTCTAAAACTCTCCAGAATTCCAAATTGGGAGCTTCTCTCTCTAGAAGTCATCTTCTCTCTTTGATTTCTCAAAATCCATTAAGATTTAGACCTAAGTCCTTCATCAAAGTTGCTTATCATCTTGAGGGCTTCTTTGTGTGCGATGAAGATCGAGTTTCGACACCGTTGATTTTGGAGGTTTCATTTAATTTCTTCTTCAAAACTTGAGGTAAAAATTTTCTTAGAGTTATATATATGTTTTTTGCAAGATCTAGATGATTTTCGAAATCATCCTCTGATTAGCTTTGAGAAATTGATTGTTGATTTCAAGAAAATGAGTGATTTTGAAAGAGGGTTTAATTTCTTTTCCTTTTAAAATAGAAATTGAAGGTTTGGAACTATATTGATTGAAGAAAGATGATTTTGGGGAGATTCTTCTAAATATCTTGGAGAAGAATGGTTTTGGTGAGAAAACCTAGAAATTGGATCTTCTCTTTGAAAGATATTGAAAATCCTTGGAAGATATTGTCATATTTATTTTGTGTACCAAAATAAATAGATGTTTTGAAAATTGTTTATTTATATATAAATGACGAATTTTGTGAAAAAAATGAGAAATGTTGTTTATTTTGGAAATTGTTGTCAAAATATTGATTTAGTCTTGAATTGACTAAATTGTTGAGATTGCTCCAAATGTGAGAATTACGTTATTCTCTTGAATGAATTGGATATAAAAGTATATATATATATATATATATTTTCATCTTGCGGAATTGTGTTGAAAAAAGGATTGAGAATTTTGATCACAATGGTATATTGTGTAGAACAATTGAATGTGGAAGTAATGTTGCATTGCATTATTAAGCATACATTGGTATTTCAATTTATTGGACTATGTTAAGCTTTGAAAATTTGCATTGAGAAAAGAATGTTGGGAAATGGGTTTTCATGAAATAGTTTTGGAGTAAATACGGTAGTAAGTCTTGATAGGTGGTGTAAATGAAATTGTTTAAGTTGGCTTGAGTGTTCTTGGTGAAAGACTAGAAAGTCGCGCGCATAGGTGTCGAGCCTTCCGGTTAATACCGGTAAAAATGACAATTGATAGTACTCGTATAATCTACTTGCAGACATCGACCTAGGGATTACCAGAGTTGTACTTGCCGCCCTCTTTAATTAAATTGATAAATTTTGAACAGTTGAAATTGCATAACATCATTGAGCATGATGGTTTTCAAAAAATGAAGACGTCTTTTATTTTCAAAAAGGTAAGACATGGCATGTGCATTCATCTCTTGAGATTTATATAAAATGTATATACTTTGTTAAGAATTTCCTACTGGGCTTTATACTCACTCTATCGAATTTTTGTGCAGGAAAAGACGTGGTGAATTCGCCTAATTGAGGGCGTGGAAATGTGTGTGCTGAGAGCACTAAAGTTCTCATTTGCTGTGATCCTGTTTGTAAGCCAAGAGCTATGTATGTATGGGTTTGAATAACTATTTTGTGTATCGGGCTTCAGCCTTGGAAGATTGTAAACCCTTGGAGGTGTTTATTTGGTTATTTACTTGTTGTTGAATCAATGTAATATCGTATAAGGAACTATTATTATTATGTAATGCAAGTATGAGAAGTTATATTTGGTTTTCCTTTAAGAGAGCTATGATTGTTGCATTATCATTTGGGTTAGAAATTTGGGGCGTTACAACTTGCTATCAGAGCTACCGGATTTGAATACTTGGAGCTCAATGCTTAGGAAGTGTTGTTCGATTTTTTTTTTATTTATTGTAAATTTTATAAATCATGGGATATTTATTGTTGACCCCAAGTCAAAGTCTCCTCAAATCATAAAAAAATAATTACAAGTCTTCCTTGAAAGTTTTGAGATATAGACCTTACTAAATGGATATGATGTTACGAAAGAGAGTGTGCACTATAGTCTATAGTTACATTTTTGTGTTGCACTATCACAATTTTTAAACTTTTTTTTTTTGTCAATAAATATGATAGTAATTAAAAATATTAAAAATATTTACATTATTAAACATATTAACAAATCTAAGGCAGTCAATAAAAAATTACTAACTACATATAACACCAATTATAGGGTAAAAATAAATTATCATCACAAAAGGATATCAAATTCTTTTCCATTGAAATTGAATCCAATACTTCATACCATAAATTATGTTACACAACCATAAAGCCAAATACTGCGTGATTCACAATTTTTAGCCAACGAGGGCTCAATCTTTTGATAGGTGTAGATTACCATTCAAATTTGGTGACTTTTAATCAATAAGTCCAATGACTTCAGATACCTTGCTTTGATCTTTATACTAAAGTTTGCTTTGTTTTTTTCACATCATCTTTAACACTATATTTAAATTATAAATTTTGATAAAGAAAAGAAAATAAAAAAAAATTAACATAGTTTTTTTTTTCCGCATTCTCATTTTTTTTGTTTTTTACATTTATACTCAAATTTATAATTCAAATACAATCTAAATGATATAAAATACTTGTGACATAACTATTTTTTTAACATCTAAACCAAACACCTTGATGGGTAAAAATTTGGTGTGACAGTACATTATCACTATTAATAATACGTGATATTACTATTAAATAATAAATTAAAATATAAAAAAGATAAATTTTAAAATTTAAATGTAATTATTATCCAACAAAATTCAATAACTGCTACTATATGTATAGTAGAGTTTTGTTGAATCTCATTATTTAAATGCAACTACAATCGTAATGCAATAACCACCACATCTATATAATTGGTCTTACTATGTCGACATAATTATTTATTGATTTTATAGAGAATAGCTATTTATTGTTAGATGATAATCCAAAATATCAACTGTACCGTTATATTAATATATATATATTTTTTTGGTCACCAAAAAAAAATTTTTTTATCAAATTGAAGAAGGGTTAAAAATCACGTAATATGGCCAAAGGGGGTGTTAGAACGGAAAAATATGCATGACATATAAGTAAATATTATTGTATTTCATTCACATTTTGTAACATTTCAGATTTTTAATTATGCTATAGAATTTATACTAATATTATTTAATTTCAGTTCAGAAAATATATTATTTATTATATATATTATTATGTGTAATTTGGTAAAATAATATAATTATTAAAAGTTTAGAGGTCGAAATATAAATAAATAATTAAGTTAGCTTGGAGATAAGCTTCAATTAATGAAGACGAATAGGAGAGTGACACGTGGCGTTGGCTTGGGCTCACGAATTGGATTTGTTTATAAATTGGGAGACCTGGAGAAGACCAGGAAAGAAGAAGAAAAAGAAAAGAGAAAAGAAAGAAAAGAAAAGAAGAAAAGAAAAGAAAGAGAGAAAAGAATGGAAAGAATAGTGGAAGGTGAAAGGGTCTTGATAGTATAAAGGAAGAGTAAGGTATTAAAGTTAAGGTGAGTTATATTATACCTTGAGTTGCCAAAATATATTTTACGTATGTTTTGACTTACCAAAATCTATTTTATAAAAGTTATGTTTTATTAATATATTAATAAAAGTTATGTTTTATAAAGATTTCAGTTACGTGGTTTTATTTCTGAGCCCTTATTTGCTAAAGTGAAACCCATGGATATGTCTGTTTTACTTTTAAAGAATATTTGGCTATAATCTTATATACAATTATGTTTTGTAACGCCCTCAAAATTAAACCCGAAACATGACATGCATTGATAAAAGAAAAACAGTATATTATTTAAGTCACCAGAGTAATATGGAATAAAACATCAAATAAATGCCCTATGGGCTTACATCTTGCCAAGCCAACACTTGGACACAAATTCATGAGTTCTAACTCAAAACAAATAAAGCCCTAGGCTTGAAAGTTTACATTGTTCAAATAAAATAAATAAATAAGAAAAAAAAAACAAGTCTTCCAATTCAATTCCTCACAAGCTAAGTCCTTGGAGGTAGTGAACCACCTGTACCTGAAAAATGAAGTTCCCATATAGGGTGAGCCACAGCCCAATAGAGAAATACTAAACCAAGCATAAGAATTAACTAAAGTATTAGCATCTAATACATGGTTAACACACTATAATCCAGTTACACTTTTTAAGACATGAATGTCTATATTGCCTATGACACATTGTCTATGGCACATCTTACTTTTCATCTATGGCTCAGAACCTGGCCAAATAACTCAACGGGGTTTCATCTTTTATTAACAAAACTTCCAATTCCACAGGAATAACAATTCAAGTTAAACCTAATCATAACAAATACACGAGTTGGTATTATATCAATCATAATCAATTCACTTCCATACTTCCCAATTGATACACATTTTAGTGCTGTATCAATAAAACACTTCAATATAAATAAGCACACATAAAAGTGATGCTAATGGAGTCCATCCCCTATCTCCTCCCAAACAAAAATCCGGTTTAGAGGTCCATCCCCTATCTTCCCCTAAACCGTGGAGTTCATCCCCTATCTCCTCCAAACAAATCCGGTTTAGAGGTCCATCCCCTATCTTCCCCTAAACCGTGGAGTTCATCCCCTATCTCCTCCAAACATCATGCATATGCAATGAAACATACAAATTGCCATATGCAACACACAATCAATACAAGTAATGTTCTGTATTAATTCAACCGTCAACATATGTGACTTAATTCCAGTTATACCTAAGCAGCATGCAAGGTCTACAACAATCAATGGCTATCCTCCACCGATAGCCCAAAACAGTTATTTCTAAGCGAGAAATAAATATCACAATATATATACATTATCAAATCCACATATGAGTGATTAATATTCAATTACATCAACCAATCTCAATTTCCCAAATCTCATGAATTTAACCCAATACACAATTCCCCTTTTTAAATTAATTACATGAATTAATCTATGACAAAACCCTAAGATTTCTCCCAGAATTACTAAACCACCCCCTCCCACATACCAGAACACCAACACTTAGGATTAAAACGTATACAAGGAGTAGGAAATCCCTACCTCAAAGCAATGAACCCAATAGAAGAAGATGAAGATGTTTGCCCAAATGTTAAAGTGCTCCAAATCCAACAATGCTCCGATTAAATGAAAGCCCTCACTCTCCTCTACCTTTTTAATGAAGGAACTAGGTTAGAAACACCCTCTAGATAGATCAAACCCAAGGAAAAGATGAGTTGAGAAAGAAGAAACTCGGAACTAGGGTTTTTGGATCAAAAATTGTGAAAAAGGACGTTTTAAAACTGCTGCTGCGTTTAAATACTGGACAGGCTCGCTCGAGCGAAGACATGGTCGCTCGAGCGACCAGACACAAGAAATACTCGCTCGAGCGAAGAAAAGCTCGCTCGAGCCAAGAACTCGATGCTTCAGGTCTGCAACCCAGAAGCATGCTCGAGCGACAGAATGCTCGCTCGAGCGAAGAACTCGAAAACATACAACTCGCTCGCTCGAGCGAAGAAAGCTCGCTCGAGCGAAAACACTCTGCTCTCTGGTCTATACTAGACGCAATCTCTCGCTCGAGCGAAGAAATCCTGGCTCGAGCCACTAGAAACAAAACTCAACCCTCGCTCGAGCGACCAAACCCTCGCTCGAGCGACCAACTCAAAAACTGGACAGCAAGATTTGATTTCCGAACCCAACCAACCTGAAACAAACCTGCCCAACACATCCTATAACTCAATTGAGGAATTAAAGAACAACAAATATAACAGCAGAATCCGCGGAACGTAAGTCCGGATACAATAATCAAATGGGAAAAAGACCGGGGTCGCTATAACCTCCCCCCCTTAAAAGAATTTCGTCCCCGAAATTAAGCATGAGTTTGTAAAAAAAAACAAGTTTTTCTTAATTCCCAATGATATATAAAACAATAATCAACAATCTTGACCAATATTGGTCACTTCATCTCTCATTAAGAGGCATCTCACAATATGTATAAACCAACATATATTTCAACCTGCATCAATATTATGCATTATTCCTTTCGATGTTAACAAATTCCATATCGTATTCAATCTCATGGTATAAACAACACATTACTCCCATTATGTGGCAAGTTTCAAAATGTTAACATTCAATCAAACTGTTCTCAATGTTTTCCAACTTAAGACATATATAAAATTCTCAAGTTCCGCAATATTATATAATCTAAGTACAAGATTACAAATCAATAAACAAATCCGGATATTTCTCACGGACTTCCAACTCACGTTCCCAAGTGGCTTCCTCCACTCCGTGATGCTTCCACAGAACTTTCACCAAAGGGATAGTCTTGCCACGCAAAACTTGATCCCGCCTATCCAAAACCCGGACCGGTCTCTCCTCATACGAGACATCCTCATCAACAACTAATTCAGTCCAATCCAACACATGTGACGGATCTGGCTCATACTTCCGGAGCATACTCACATGAAACACGTCATGAACTCCGGATAATTGCGGTGGCAAAGCTAAACGATAAGCAGCCTCGCCAATCCTCTCAAGGATCTCAAAAGGCCCAATGAACCGAGGGGACAACTTCCCGCTCTTCCCAAATCTCATCAAACCTCGCCTAGGTGATATTTTCAGAAAGACATGATCACCTACCTCAAACACCAAAGGTCTCCTCCTACGGTCGGCATAAGATTTCTGACGACTCTGTGCTGTAACCAGCCTCTTACGGATAAGCTCAACTTTCTCCGTGGTTTCCCTCACCAACTCCGGACCCAACAAAGGTGCGTCACCCACCTCGGCCCAACAAACTGGAGATCTACACGGTCGGCCATATAAGGCCTCAAACGGTGCCATACCGATACTAGACTGAAAGCTATTGTTGTAAGCAAACTCCACTAATGGCAAGTGCTTCTCCCACGACCCATTAAGGTCGAGAACACAACCTCGAAGCATATCCTCCAGGATCTGAATAGTACGCTCGGACTGCCCGTCAGTCTGAGGATGATAAGCCGTACTAAGGGTCAACTTAGTGCCTAAAGCACTCTGCAAACTCTGCCACAACCTGGCAGTGAAACGAGGATCTCTATCTGAAACAATCGTCACTGGGACCCCGTGCAACCTCACTATGTCCCGAACATACAAATCGGCAAGATGATCTACCGAATCTCTAACACGCATAGGAATGAAGTGCGCTGACTTCGTCAACCGGTCTACCACAACCCAAATAGCATCACTACCTCGCTGAGTCTTCGGAAGACCCACAACGAAGTCCATAGTGACATGCTCCCACTTCCACTCGGCAATAGGCAAGGGTTGCAACAAACCCGCTGGCCTCTGATGCTCGGCCTTCACTTGCTGACAAGTAAGGCACTTAGATACGAAAGCTGCCACATCTCTCTTCATACCCCGCCACCAAAACTGGCGGCCCAAATCCCGATACATCTTAGTACCTCCCGGATGCACTGCAAGGCGCGAATGATGAAACTCTCGGAGTACCTCCTCACAGCAAGATTCCGGTACAAACAGACGATCTCGGTATCTCACGCTCAGGTCGGGATACACCGTCAAACCCTTCTCAACCTTCCCAATGGAAATCTTTTCTCGGAGAGATTCTACCTCAAGATCACCCCTCTGAGCCTCTAACACTCGAGTCACAAGTGTAGGCTGTGCAACAACTGAAAACAAGGCCGCAGCCTCAACGGATTCGCCCAAATGCAAATCAAACTCCCCAACAGTACCCAACATCTCCCACTCCCGGATGGCTATACTGGCAACGTCACCAACAGATTTTCTGCTAAGGGCATCGGCCACAACATTGGCCTTCCCTGGATGATAGTGCAACTCGAAGTCATAATCCTCAATGAACTCCATCCACCTCCTCTGCCTCAAATTCAAGTCCTTCTGAGTGAACAAATATTTTAAACTCTTATGGTCGGAGAATACCTCAAATTTCTCACCATACAAATAATGTCTCCAAATTTTTAGGGCAAATATCACAGCTGCTAGCTCTAGATCATGCGTAGGGTAATTCTTCTCGTGAATTTTCAACTGACGTGAGCCATAGGCAACCACTTTCCCCTCTTGCATCAACACACAACCCAGACCCTCTCGTGAGGCGTCATAGTAAACTGAATAACCCAACCCTCTCTCCGGAATAATCAAAACCGGAGCGGTGGTCAATCTAACTTTCAACTCCTGAAATGACCTTTCACAAGTCTCACTCCAAACAAATTTGACTCCCTTCCGAGTCAATCTAGTCAACGGTGAAGCTAACCTGGAGAAATCCTTCACAAACCGACGGTAATACCCAGCTAATCCCAGAAAACTGCGGATCTCAAATACACTCTTAGGTTGTGCCCAATCTTGCACTGCCTCCGTCTTGGATGTATCAACAGACACCCCCTTCCCGGAAACTACATGGCCTAAGAACTTCACCTCTTCTAGCCAGAACTCACACTTCCCAAACTTAGCATAAAGCTTATGGGTTCTAAGTAATTCTAGCACCACTCTCAAGTGTTCCTCGTGCTCTTCCTCTGAAGGTGAATAAATCAAAATGTCGTCCACGAAGACGACCACAAAACGATCCAAAAATGCTCGGAAGATCCGGTTCATCAAATCCATAAACACCGCTGGTGCATTGGTGAGCCCAAACGGCATCACCAGAAACTCGTAGTGGCCATACCGCGTACGGAATGCCGTCTTTGGAATATCCTCCTCCCTGACTCTCAACTGATGATAACCCGATCTCAAGTCTATCTTAGAGAAACAACGGGAACCCTTCAACTGATCGAACAAATCATCTATACGAGGCATCGGGTACTTATTCTTAACCGTCACCCGATTCAACTTCCGGTAATCTATACAAAGTCTCAAAGCACCACCTTTCTTTTTAACGAAAAGGGCTGGCGCTCCCCACGGTGAAACACTAGGACGGATATAACCCTTATCTAACAACTCCTGGAGCTGAATCTTCAATTCAACTAGCTCGGCGGGGGCAAAACGATAAGGTGCTATAGAAATCGGCGCCGTACCGGGCACTAAGTCAATAGAGAACTCAATCTCTCGATGCGGTGGTAAACTGACCAGATCCTCGGGAAAGACGTCCGAGTACTCACAAACCACCCTTGGTAACACAATCGGAGTCTCAACATCCTCACTAATCGCAAGACTAGCAAGTAAACTACTAAGCTCACTCCGCCCTCGCGGATCATACCTCGGTGGCAAAACACTACTAACCCTGTCCCCCAGAAAATGGAAACGTTCTCCGCTCACTGTACAACAAGTTACCCTCTGACGGTAGCAATCAATAAATGCCCGGTATGATGATAACCAGTCCATACCCAAAATAACATCGAAGCCCTTCATGGGCATCACTACAAAAGAGAAAGGGATTCTATGATCATCGACCTCTATATCACAACCCCTAACACCTTGTTTCAAAATCAACTCACCCCCAAGAGGCGACACTACACAAATAGGAGATGCTAACTGAGCTAACTCCAACTCCAAAATAGATGCAAATGCAGCAGACACAAAGGAATGAGACGCACCCGTATCGATCAATACACTAGCAACTGAATTGCAAAACAAGAAGGTACCTCTAACCACAGATGGAGCTGGTATAAGATCCTGCGCGGTAACAGCATACACGCGCCCAGATGACCTCTGATCAACCTGCTCACCCCTCGGAGCAGAAGACTGTTGCACAGATTGGGACGAAGAAGCCCCCTGGTTGGCCCTCGAGGCCTGAACTGACTGAGTAGGCATCTGACTCTGAGTCTGCCTCGAACCAGTAGCACCGGGTGTGCCACCCAACTGTGGGCAAAACCTCTTCATGTGCCCTGGCTGACCGCACTGAAAACAAGAGGACGGCTGACCTCTACTCTGACTCTGGCTCTGAGATCGAGCCGAAGAAGATGCTGCCCTCTGAACTCCTCCCCTCTGAGGACAAACTGGAGACTTGTGGCCCAGCTGACCACACTTGAAACAGGTAATGTCTCCCTGACTGCCTTTCCCAGAACTAGTACTCGGCACTGGAAAAGTGGATCTAGAAAAACTACTCTGAGGCTGCTGAGGAGTGAAACCTCTCTGCCTCCTGCCATCACTCTGGCCATCCTGACTCCTCTTGGAGCCTTTCTGCCTTTCCCCCTCTTCCTGCATCATAATCTCAGTGTGGGCTGCTGCATCAACCAATCGCCCGAAATCCCTAATCATAGACCCAACAACTCTCAGCATGAGGCCACGCCTCAACTTCTTCTCAAACTCAATGCAGCGGCGCTCCTCAGTTGCCACCAACTCAGGTGCAAACCTGGACAAACTAGTGAATGCCGCTTCAAACTCGGCCACTGATAAACTGTTCTGCTCAAGATGGCGGAACTGATCTCTCAACTTCTCCTGAACAGCTGGAGACAAGTACTTCTCCTGAAAAGCATCAACAAAAGCCTTCCACGTACCTCCAATACGACCCTTGGTGAACTTCCACCACTGACCCGCATCTCCCTTCAGCTGGAACGATGCCAAGGTCACCTTCAACCCCTCGTCTTCGATGCCAAGCATCTCAAACGTTTTCGTTGTCTGTTCGAGCCATTCGTCTGCCTTAAGCGGCTCGCTAGGATCACCTACAAACACGTCCGGTTGAGACCGGAAGAATTCCCTCTTCAGAAAAGAAGGCCCTGCATCTGCCACAACTACCTGAGCCTGATTCTGAGCCCTAAGAATGCCCACTGACTCCCTAAAAGCTCCAGCTATCTCTTGGGCCAAAGCGCCCATACCTTGCTGGCCTACTGGCTCGGCCACATTGGCTTGGCCAACACCCTCCTGAACTGCCGGTATCTCCTCCGGTATAGGCACTTCCTGCCTAGCCTGCCTACCACGCCTACCGCGACCTCGTCCTCGTCCTGACATCCTAATGAAGGAAACAAAGACGTTAGCACTCTAAATAATGTGCCAAAACTATAACACTTGCGTCCTAATACATTGGACAACAATAAATCACACCACGTAAGCACATAATCACATAAGCACCTACGAATTTCATTCCTGGATAATGACAGTCCCGAGACGTCGCTAAAGTTCCGGTTGGAAACAACATTGATCAAGTGCCTTTCCAACAAGACATTCAGAGACTCAAGGGTCCAATCAACATCCTAGAAACTACATTCCATACCCACATAGTCACATAAACATGTTATCATATAAGCATGCAATCATTACACTAAGTCTCTATCAAACGAGACGAACCCATTGTGATTCTAATCACTTCCCACGTACCCAAAGTATTCAAACCCGGTACGCTCTGATACCAAGTTGTAACGCCCTCAAAATTAAACCCGAAACATGACATGCATTAATAAAAGAAAAACAGTATATTATTTAAGTCACCAGAGTAATATGGAATAAAACATCAAATAAATGCCCTATGGGCTTACATCTTGCCAAGCCAACACTTGGACACAAATTCATGAGTTCTAACTCAAAACAAATAAAGCCCTAGGCTTGAAAGTTTACATTGTTCAAATAAAATAAATAAATAAGAAAAAAAAACAAGTCTTCCAATTCAATTCCTCACAAGCTAAGTCCTTGGAGGTAGTGAACCACCTGTACCTGAAAAATGAAGTTCCCATATAGGGTGAGCCACAGCCCAATAGAGAAATACTAAACCAAGCATAAGAATTAACTAAAGTATTAGCATCTAATACATGGTTAACACACTATAATCCAGTTACACTTTTTAAGACATGAATGTCTATATTGCCTATGACACATTGTCTATGGCACATCTTACTTTTCATCTATGGCTCAGAACCTGGCCAAATAACTCAACGGGGTTTCATCTTTTATTAACAAAACTTCCAATTCCACAGGAATAACAATTCAAGTTAAACCTAATCATAACAAATACACGAGTTGGTATTATATCAATCATAATCAATTCACTTCCATACTTCCCAATTGATACACATTTTAGTGCTGTATCAATAAAACACTTCAATATAAATAAGCACACATAAAAGTGATGCTAATGGAGTCCATCCCCTATCTCCTCCCAAACAAAAATCCGGTTTAGAGGTCCATCCCCTATCTTCCCCTAAACCGTGGAGTTCATCCCCTATCTCCTCCAAACAAATCCGGTTTAGAGGTCCATCCCCTATCTTCCCCTAAACCGTGGAGTTCATCCCCTATCTCCTCCAAACATCATGCATATGCAATGAAACATACAAATTGCCATATGCAACACACAATCAATACAAGTAATGTTCTGTATTAATTCAACCGTCAACATATGTGACTTAATTCCAGTTATACCTAAGCAGCATGCAAGGTCTACAACAATCAATGGCTATCCTCCACCGATAGCCCAAAACAGTTATTTCTAAGCGAGAAATAAATATCACAATATATATACATTATCAAATCCACATATGAGTGATTAAATATTCAATTACATCAACCAATCTCAATTTCCCAAATCTCATGAATTTAACCCAATACACAATTCCCCTTTTTAAATTAATTACATGAATTAATCTATGACAAAACCCTAAGATTTCTCCCAGAATTACTAAACCACCCCCTCCCACATACCAGAACACCAACACTTAGGATTAAAACGTATACAAGGAGTAGGAAATCCCTACCTCAAAGCAATGAACCCAATAGAAGAAGATGAAGATGTTTGCCCAAATGTTAAAGTGCTCCAAATCCAACAATGCTCCGATTAAATGAAAGCCCTCACTCTCCTCTACCTTTTTAATGAAGGAACTAGGTTAGAAACACCCTCTAGATAGATCAAACCCAAGGAAAAGATGAGTTGAGAAAGAAGAAACTCGGAACTAGGGTTTTTGGATCAAAAATTGTGAAAAAGGACGTTTTAAAACTGCTGCTGCGTTTAAATACTGGACAGGCTCGCTCGAGCGAAGACATGGTCGCTCGAGCGACCAGACACAAGAAATACTCGCTCGAGCGAAGAAAAGCTCGCTCGAGCCAAGAACTCGATGCTTCAGGTCTGCAACCCAGAAGCATGCTCGAGCGACAGAATGCTCGCTCGAGCGAAGAACTCGAAAACATACAACTCGCTCGCTCGAGCGAAGAAAGCTCGCTCGAGCGAAAACACTCTGCTCTCTGGTCTATACTAGACGCAATCTCTCGCTCGAGCGAAGAAATCCTGGCTCGAGCCACTAGAAACAAAACTCAACCCTCGCTCGAGCGACCAAACCCTCGCTCGAGCGACCAACTCAAAAAATGGACAGCAAGATTTGATTTCCGAACCCAACCAACCTGAAACAAACCTGCCCAACACATCCTATAACTCAATTGAGGAATTAAAGAACAACAAATATAACAGCAGAATCCGCGGAACGTAAGTCCGGATACAATAATCAAATGGGAAAAAGACCGGGGTCGCTATATGTTTTGTAAGTACCACCACGGGAGTCCCACGCCTTGGGGGACTTAAATAACCATTGGCTTCTGTTTGACCACTTTGTGGTCCTCTGTTTGTCATGGATCCACTGACCTCTGTTTTGTGCGGACCAAAGTGCTGTGCGGAACTAAGTGCTACACTATTGTGGGAGCCACCTCTAGAATCCGCCGGAACTAAGTGCTACACTATTGTGGGAGCCACCTCTAGAATCCGTCGGAACTAAGTGCTACACTATCGTGGGAGCCACCTTTAGAATCCGTACGAGCCACCTCTTGAATCCGTACCTCTGTTCTGACTGTCACTT
Organism: Camellia oleifera; assembly: GCA_022316695.1. Classification (NCBI taxonomy): domain Eukaryota; kingdom Viridiplantae; phylum Streptophyta; class Magnoliopsida; order Ericales; family Theaceae; genus Camellia; species Camellia oleifera. The sequence continues at coordinate 99,403,875 of CM039308.1, read as the reverse complement.
CAGTGACCTCTGTTCTGTATTGTGGTTGTGGTTACATAACTTCTGTATTTCAGTTCTGCTACTTAAATGATTTCTGCTACTCAAATGATCTGTTTATATAAATGTTTTGGCCTAACTAACGATCCATGGTTATTTCGTGTCCCTTATACTCTTGGTATAATATTTCTCACTCTGCTATGTGCTTGTAGTTGTTTACCAATTTTCAGGAAATAGCTTTGGAAAGCCTTAGATGCGGGATTGCGGAATAGACACATGCACAGTATTTTTATGATTTTTATATGTAAATATCGACCTTTTTGATCAATATAATTTTGTAATAAAAACAGAAGCTCCAATGATTATTTTGGTACCCTTATTTAAATTTTTCTTCCGCTTGCGTTTATTTATTTGTTTATGAATTGGCCGGAGGTAACCTCAGTTACTGGCCATCACAATGCTTAACCCTTGGGTACAGGGAGCGGGTCGTGACACATTTACTTATCTTTTTCATTTTTCTATCTAAATCTTTATCAAAATTCATGAACCAAACATAGCATTAAGCGTGCAACAATACCCGTTGCCCTTGTGGCGTAGTGGCAAATTAGGGTTAGGCATATGTTATTTACTGGTTCCAAATTTTTGTACTCAAATCGAAATCAATCATATTTTGAAACTGAACTCACTCAATTCAAATAAACTCATGTTTAGCCGTGATTCAACATTAATTTAAAATTTTTGCGACTACTCAATATAGAACAAAATATTTTAAAAGTTAATTTATAGAATGAAATATTTAAAAGGTAAAATTGAAAATTCATTGTAAATAATGATTTATAAATCTTTTTAAAAAGCAAATATATGATAAGCTTTCGGGTTCGTTTGAATTTGCTTTGAGTGTAACCCGGGAATTGAACTAACATAGAGTGTTTATATATATATATATATATTATTTATCATCTGTTGTTCTTCATAGTATTGTTCTTTTTGTGTTAAACTGCATAAATTTTGGTCTTGTGTATTTGTGATTATCCTTCCCGCTCTTATGCATTTTGTGATATTAGTTTTTGTTTCCCATTTTCATAACCATCAATATTCTTATTGAGTTTTCTAAAGGCTCTTCACACAATAATCTACCACCAAATTTAATTAACATAATAAACTCGAGTTCTATGTCATTAAATTAAATATAAAGGTTCTCATATCAGTATGATTCAAAGTTTAGGAAAATTCAAGTACTAATATGAAATTTGGATATAATTTAACAACAAATTGACCAAAAGATCATATCAAAAAAAAATTGTTTGAAAATATGGGATTAAGATTGTGACAATTGAAATGGAAAAAATATAACAAAATTTGAGCAAAAATTGAATGATGATAAATTTAATTTGCGCTATTTTTTTTCCCCCTCATGTTGGTACTAGTTTGCTATTGTTTTTTGATTTTGTGTTTTTGTGTTCCCCCCCCCCCCCCCTCCCCCCCTCCCCCCTCCCCTTTTCAAATTATAAAATTATTAACATGGGATATTTTCTGTTGACCTCAATTCAAGGTCTCCTCAAATAGTACAAATTAATTCTTAGTCTTTAGTAATAAATTTGAGATATAGAATGCATGGTGTTATGAATGTGACAGTGAGGCACTATCACAACTTGTAGTCAAGATGGGCTCTACAGTTGATAGGTGTGGATTACAATTCAAATTTGGCAACTTTTCAAATGTTGAATAAAGTTTTAGAGTACCTAATTGCTATATTAATTTTATTAAGCACATTTAAGTTTTGTAATAGTTGAAATTGCACTATTATAAAGCTCAAGTGAAAGGAAATTATCACAAGATTTTAATATAAAGCCAAATTACCACTGAGACCACCCTCGTTAAGAGGTGGGATTGAATTCATCTAATCTTGAGTGTGAAAATTAATCTTAATGAACATAATATATATATATATATTGATAAATTGTATTTATCAGTAGTTTGAATATGTAGAGATTTTCAATTCTGAGACCCGTACAATTTTATGATTGAATAATAATTATATGGAATAACGTGTGATAAGAAAACCAGCGTTAGACAAGTTTAAAGGTGGTCCTTTAATCAATTAAGACTAAGGCTAGGTTTGGCATAATCTATATAATCCATCTTTTTATCTTTTTATTTTTTTCCATCACATCACCTCTCTACTTTTCTGGACATCTTTTCGTAAAAAGACAAAAAGTGCACTTTTTTAGGACACCCCAAACCAACCCTAACTATTTCATTGGACTAACGTGTGATAAGGAGGCCCGCATTAGACTGACTTGAGGGTGGGTCCTTTAATTAATTAAGTCCAACCCTTTCATTTTAATTTCATAGACTAATAACGTGTAATATAAGGAGGTCCATGTTGAGTGGTTCTTTAACCAATTCAACCCAACCCTTTCATTTAAATTTCATGAACCAACGCGTGATAAGGAGTTCGACGTTAGACAGACTTGAGGTTTGGAATACTCATGGAATACTTTTCTTTAACTTGAGGTATCTTCATAAGTAAATGTTCAGTTTAATAGTATCATGTAATTATTAATATGTCATATAATTATTTAATAATAAATCAACATATAACATTGATGAAATTTATTATTTAAATGTAACTACCATACAAACAATTTAATAATTACAACATATGCAAAATGGAGTTTTGGTGATCCTCATTATTTAAATGTAACTATCATCGAATATAATTCATTAACCACTATTTTTAGAAAAATTATTAGATATTCATAAAGTATTATGATAATGTCTTCGGCCATTGAAAAATTGCAATATATACTAAACTAGTCATATTTTGTGCCGAAAAATTACAATATATACTAAACTAGTCATATTTTGTCTCCTAAGTATCTAAGAAAGATGAGTCAGTATATTCCATTCGTAAAATTATTTACTACATGACTGATTTAAAATATTACGTATATAATACATAGGGTACTTTGAGACAACCGAATAGTTACCCACTTCAACTATAACCACATAATCAATTGAGGAAGAATTAGCTGAGTTGGCAATCTTGTACATTCTGAAATTATACGTAGGATGGTCAATCATTGCAAACGGTAGATTGACTATTTATTCCTTTGTTAGAGGGTCTTGTTTTAGCTATTTATTCATTCCTAATTATGGGCCTTTCTGGTTTTTTAGCAGTAATTGTTGATATTGGACTTGAATGGATGTTTTTGCAAAAAGTTTTTATATAGTTAATTGTCTAGTTTAATATAATTTTCTTAACACATATAAATAATCTCCTCCTAATTGAAAAAAAATTATGCCCAAATATTATCTATTAATTTTTTAAACAGCAGTTACTTATTATTAGTTTACAATACAAAGTGTTTATGATAAGAAAGTATCAGTCATACTAAATTTATTATTCTCTACATTAATGAACCCCAAAACTGGAATTGTTCCATTTTCCTTCAGAAGCAGTGTTATTTACACTGAAATTTTATAAATTATTGAAAAGTATCACTTTGACCTCTTAAATTTTAAAAGCATAAAAACAGACTCCCTAAACTATTAAGAAATGTCATTTTGCCCCGCTAAATTATAAAACGTACAAATAGACTTTCTAAACTATTGGTGTGTTTCACTTTGATCGCTTCTATTAACGGTCCAATTTGTATGTTTTTATAATTTAAAAACATTTATACGCTTTTATAGTTTAGAGGGTAAAGTGATAATTCTCAATAATTTAAGAGGTCTATTTTTACACTTTTATAGTTTACAGAATTAAAATGATAGTTCTCAATAGTTTAAAGGGTTTTAGTGTAAATAACCCTCAGAAGCATTTGAACCTGAAAATTTTCCGTTGGAATAAACTATTTATAATTAAGATAAAGTCCTTGCAAGATTGTATCTTATCACCAACAAATCATACCGAAAAAAAAAAACTGTAAATTTGTTATTGTTCTATTATAATGAACAAAATAGGGGAATTAAATTGGTGGAAATTGAGGTCATTCCATCAAATGTTACATAAGCATATAATTAAAAATTCATAATTTATTTTGTTACAAAATGGTCAAACTATGGTTTTATATATATATATATATATATAATTTTTCCAAATGTTTTTTATTTGGATTAATTACACTTTTTACCTTTATAGTTTGATTTAAATTTCATTTTGGTCCCTATAGCTTCAAATTAAATAGTTTCGTCCCTACACTTTAAATCTATTTTTAATTTGGTCCTCCTGTTTAAGTTGGAGGTTAAACTTAATGATTTTGGGACATTTGTTAGTCTTCTAAGGTATATATGTATACATGTAAGATTTCTTTCTTTTTTACTATATAAAAGAGGTATATATGTAAGAAAAATTAACAAAATTTTAGACGGAAAGACCAAATTGAAACTGGATTTAAAGTGTATAGAAAAAATTGTTCAATTTGAAATTATAAGGAGCAAAGTAAAATTTGAGTCAAAATATAGAGATTAAAAATGTAATTAACCCTTTTATTATTATTATTATTATTATTATTATTATTATTATTATTATTATTATTATTATTATTTTTCCCATAAAAAAATAAAAAATAAAAAGCATATGAGATGTTTAGTTGAAATAACTTCATCAAATCATAATTTTGACATTTAGGAGTGATAGTGTTTCATTTTGATGTTTTTAGCTCTTACATTTTATAATACTTTTCACTTTTCAAGTCTCTCAATTTTGCTTTCTAGGTTCACTTTGATCCCTGAATTGCTATTATAAAATTTTTAAAATTCCAAGTTTATATAAAAAAAATATATAAATAAAGTTATATTATATTTCAACTTCATAATAAAATTCGTTTGAAATTAAGACAAATTGCAATAAGAATGATGGGAGTGAAATTTAAGCAAAAAATTGACGGTAATAAATATACTCAATTTGAATTTTATTTATCCAAATTTCAAGATTTATAAAATCATGGGATATTTATTGTTGACCCCAAGTCAAGGTCCTCTCAAATCATACAAATTAATTCCAAGTCTTCATTTCAAATTTTGAGATATGAAGTTGAAATTCCAAGTCTTCATTTCAAATTCCAAGTCTTATTTCCAAGTCTTCATTTCAAATTCCAAGTCTTCATTACTAAATGCATGATGTTATGAAAGTGAGTATGCAATATAATTACATTTTTGAGATGCACTATTACAACAACATTTCACCACGACATTTGGTCCAGTAATCGTATAGTAGTCTTTGTGGTGTGAGATTTTGGATTTAGCTTTTATAAAGAGAAGTTTGATATCCTTTGTGTTGGTTGATTGTATGTGATTATTAGTGGTTGTTGAGCTTGGTCGATTTGTTGATCACTTTCTAGCTATTGTAGGTTAGTAGTTTGTTGAATGATATAAATTGTGGATTACAATTATTTAAATTTAACCCTATTTTACAATGTTGAATAAAGCTTTTATTTTAATTTTTTAATTTATATATGATATTACAGTGAAACTAATGAATTTATAATCATAACAATAAAAATTAAATGCAACATATAATTGATCCAAACATAGATAGAAAGATTCAAACAACTGAACGTCTAATGAAATATTATGGCCAAACGAACTAGCTATATTATGATATTATGGGTTTTTTTTCTTTTCTTTTCTTTTCTTGCGGTTGTAAGTTGTAACTATCAGTAATGCTAATATGAATAAAATTTTGATACCCAAATCCACATGGTATTACATATGAATAATAATTTTGTAGACTAATGTATGATAAGGAGGTCGAAGTTAGACGCGGTTCGAGGGTAGAAATGAGCTCTCCTCTATACTTTTATTTTTTTTATACCTTTTTATATATTTTTTTTTGTAGGTCTCAATTCAAATCCGTATCGATAATCTGAACGGTCTATCTTGTAGGTCACACAATAAAAGTCATGTAAAATCCAAATTTTTATGTGTAGAATTATTTTTGGATAAAGTAGTAATTAAATTAATTTATATGGGTCATTTTAGTAATATCAAGGGATTAGTTATGAGGTGGTTTGTTTTTAATTTTTATTACTTAGAGTTTGTAATTTTGGGAGATTGGGTTATGGGCCCACTTGGGCTTTAGGTCTTGGAAACATAGAAGCTCAAACAAATAGGGGTTTTTGATGTTGTGGCTGCTGCGGCAGATCTAGCAATAGAAAAAAAAAAAAAAAAAAAAAAAAAAAAAAAAAAAAAAAAAAAAAAAAAAAGAAGATTTATAGATTGGTGATTTTGATCTAATCATCTCTTGGAGGTAAGATTTTTTTTATGGTACTCCTAACTATTTCTTTAGACATAGTATCTTGTATGTTGATTGGGTGTATGTATTTTGGGGTTTTGGAATTTACTTGTAGACTATAGGATTAGATTATTACATTATAAAGAAAAGAATGATGGATGCATCTTGGTGATCAATAATAATTGTTTATGTGGTGTAATATTTTATTAGGTTTGTGAGATTGAGGTGGATCTTGGTAATTTAAGATTAGCTTGGGAAATATTATTTTAGCTGTTTGAGGTAAGTAACCCTCTATCACTGTTGGTTCATTTTTATTCCTATCGAATCGTTTAAAATCATAAATATTTATTTATAGCATTCATGTTCTCTTAAAATAAAATATGGGTCAAGTATAAAACAGCATCGAAAATTATTATGAAAATTATTTGAATATTTTGTGGAACTATTATGAAAATTGTACTAAATGTTTATTCTGAAAATATCGAGTATTTCATTTAAAAGTTGTGTATTGTTTGAATTTTAAACATCACTCTAGTCTGACTATGATTTGGACCCTAGCCAATAGGGGTTATTTATTGGCACAGAAACTAGTTTCTTTTGGGGCTTTACCACCGGCCTATGTGTGGTTCTGGGCCTTGTCACGGGCTAAGTGACCGTAGTCATTAAGACTTGGGTTTTTTTTTTTGAATCGAATCATTGAACCATCTGAATATCGAACCATCGATTTGAACAACGAATTACTTTGAATTATCTTGTTGGCTTTTCATTTAAAATGTATTTGTACATTGTTTATTTTTAGCTATGAAACCATCTTACAAATAATTGTTCATTTATTGAACTGTAGAAAAATTTATATTTATTGGTTATCGATTTATTTATTTATTTATTTTTGTATACTTGATCCAGCTGGCAGTGATGGTTGGTTATTTACTGGGCTATCTAGCTTACCCTTTTTTTGTTTTCAGATTCTGAAGAGTAGAGCTGCGCGGGATTTTTTTACATATGGGAGTGCCGAGAGTAGGGCTATGGATTTAAGTACTTGGTTTATTGTTTTGTTAATGGATTTTGTTAGTGGACTTGGTGGATAATTTCATACGATAAGAATAATCAATTTTTGTGGATTTTAGCATTATGACAATTTAAGGATTTATTTTGAGTATTTTACATTGTGGGTTATGTGATTGGATTCTTAGCCTTGCATGCTCACTTTTATGAGTGTGCGGTGTTGACACGGAGCTTGGGGCGTGACAAGTCATCTATGCAAAAAATTAACTTCAACAAACAACTATAAATATAGAAATAAATCACTTTTTGTTATATAAATGAACGACAAATATGATTGTAAATTTAAATTATTCATTTTATATAATAAAAATATGATTTATTTATGTTATAATTGTTTGATAAAATTAATACTTTACATAAACAATATTTACTGTGAGACGTACAAAATAGATGGTTTGAATTATCGATGCATGTATAGATTAAGACCTCCGAGAGGAATATGAAAAGGTATGAAAAATATAAAAACAAGCTTAACACTGAGAATGATCATTTAATCAATTACGTCCAACAACTTCAATTACATGGAAGGTAGTTTGCTATGATTTTCTAGAAAGAAAATATATATATATATATATATATATTTGACACTGTTTCAAAGTCATCCAAATTATTCATTTGTATGAATTCTACGTGAGTTCCACACAAATGAATGATTTGAATGACTTTATGGCATGGCCATATAGCGACCCCGGTCTTTTCCTTTTGATTATTGTATCCGGACTTAGGTTCTGTAGATGCTGTCATTGAATAATTGTTGTTGTCATCTTTTATTTTCTCTCTTGGAGTTATGGGATGTATTGGGCAGGTTGTTTCAGGTTGGTTGGGTTCGGAAATCTAGTGTTGCTGTCCAGTTTTTGGGTTGGTCGCTCGAGTGAGGACTTGGTTGCTCGAGCGAGGGTATTTTGTTTCTGGTCGCTCGAGCCAACTTTTCTTTGCTCGAGCGAGCGATTGCGTCTAGTATAGACCTGAAAGTTGTGATTCTTCGCTCGAGCGAGCTTTCCTTCGCTCGAGCGAGCGAGGTGTATGTTTTCGAGTTCTTCGCTCGAGCGAGAAGTCCTTCGCTCGAGCGTGCTTCTGGGCTGCAGACCTGAAGCTTCGAGTTCTTGGCTCAAGCGAGCTTTTCTTCGCTCGAGCAAGGGTTTTCTGTGTCTGGTCGCTCAAGCGAGCTTGTCAGGTTTAAATAGGCAGCAGCGGGTTTAAAATCAGTTTTTCATATCCTTTTTGATTCCAAACCCTAGGTCCGACTTCTCTCTTCCTCTACACTCCTTCTACCCTAGGTTTCATCTAGTTTTAGGGTGTTTCTACCCTAGATCCTTTATTAAAAAGTTAGTGTGGGTCGAGGGCTTCAGTTTAATCTGAACGATCTTGGATTTGGAGCACTTTGGATTTTGGGTCATCATCTCCATCTTCTCCATTTTTGTTGATTTCTTCGAGGTAGGGATTTCCTACTCCAATGTATACGTTTTGTTCTAAGTTCTGGCATTTTAATATGTTGGGGGTATTTTGGTAATTTTGGGAGAAACCCTAGTTGTTTAAATAAATTGAATTGTATATTTAATTTAAGGAACATTGGGGAAATTAGTTAAATTCATGAGATTGAGGAATTTATTGATTAAATAGGGTAGTTGGTTAATTTAAATCACTCGTCTATTTAATTGTTGAATTATTTATTTCCAAGTCTAGAAATAACTGTTTTGGGTTATCGGTGGAGGATAGTCGTGATTGTTGTAGACATTGCATGTGGATTAGGGATAACTGAAACTAATCTTTGATTAAGTCATTAATTTTGACTATTGAATTAATACAGACATTACGTGTATTGATTGTGTGTTGTATATGTTATGTGTTTACATACATTGTTTTGTGTGGGAGGAGATAGGGGATGTACTCCACGGTTTAGGGGAAGATAGGGGATGGACCTCTAAACCGGATTTTGTTTGGGAGGAGATAGGGGATGGACTCCATTAGCATCACTTTTATGTGTGCTTATTTATATTGAAGTGTTTTATTGATACAGCACTAAAATGTGCATCAATCTGGAAGTATGAAGTGTTTTGATATGAGCCTGAGTCTCATTTGTGTTGTTGATATTGGAAGTAAATGTGAAATTGATATATATTTCATCTGTTGTAAGTTTGGCCAGGTTCTGAGCCATATTGGTAATAATGAAAAGTGAAACATGTCATAGATAATGATATAGTGATTATCTTGTTTAACCATCTATTAAATGCTATTGCTTTATTCAATGCTTATATTTGGTTTAGTATATTTCTACTGGGCTGTGGCTCACCCTATATGGGAACATCATTTTCAAGTCCAGGTGACTCGCTACCTCCAAGAAATTAGCTTGGAAGGAATTGGACTTTGAAGCTTTGATTTAGTTATTTGTTTTTATCTGAATTACATGTAAACATTCAAGCCTAGGGCTTTGCTTGTATTTGAGTTAGAACTCATAAATTTGTGTCCAAGTGTTGGCTTGGCAAGATGTAAGCCCCTAGGGCATTTATTTTGATGTTACATGTAATATCTTTATTTAGAAATACTCTGATGAATGAATTGTGGTTTATTTACTTTAGTAATGCATCTTATTATTGTGTATGTTATGGGACATTTTTGAGAACGTTACAACTTGGTATCAGAGCGTACCAGGTTTGAATACTTTGGGTACGTGGGAAGTGATTAGTATCACAATGGGTTCGTCTCATTTGATAGAGACTTAGTGTAATGTTATATGTTTATTTGATAACATGTTTATGTGATTATGTGGGTATGGAACGTAGTTTCTAGGATGTTGATTGGACCCTTGAGTTTCTAGTAGTCTTGTTGGAAAGGCACTTGATCACTGCTGCTTCCAACCGGAACTATAGTAACACTTTGGGACTATCGTTATCCGGGAATGAAATTTGTAGGTGCTTATGTGATTATGTGCTTACGTGGAATGAATTATTGTTGCCCAATGCATTAAGACGCGAGTGTTTAGCTTCGGCACATTTATTAATGTGCTAACGTCTTTGTTTTCCTTTATTAGGATGTCAGGACGAGGACGAGGACGCGGTAGGCGTGGTAGGCCGGGTAAGCAGGAGGTGCCTGTGCCAGAGGAGATTCCGGCAGTGCAGGAGGGAGTTGGTCAGGCCAATGTGGCCGAGCCAGTAGGCCAGTAGGCTATGGGCGCTTTAGCCTAAGAGATAGCAGGGGCATTCAGGGAGTCAGTTGGCATTCTCAGAGCTGAGAATCAGGCTCCGGTTGTTGTTGCGGATGCAGGACCCTCCTTTCTGAAGAGGGAGTTTTTCCGGTCTAATCCGGATGAATTTGTGGGTGGTCCAAAAGAGCCGCTTAAAGCAGATGAATGGCTCGAACAGACAACGAAGACGTTTGAGATGCTTGGCATCGAAGACGAGGGGTTGAAGGTGACCTTTGCATCTTTCCAGCTGAAGGGGGATGCAGGTCAGTGGTGGAAGTTCACCAAAGGTTGTATAGGAGGTACATGGGAGGCTTTTGTGAATGCTTTCTAGGAGAGGTTCTTATCTTCGGCAGTTAGAGAGAAGCTGAGAGACCAGTTCTGTCAGCTTAAATAGTCGAGTTCTTCAGTGGCCGAGTTTGAGGCTGCATTCACTAGTTTGTCCAGGTTTGCACCTGAGCTGGTGGCGTCTGAGGAACGCCGTTGCATTGAGTTTGAGAAGAAGTTGAGGCGTGGCCTCAAGCTGAGAGTGGTAGGGTCTATGATTCGGGATTATGGGCGTTTGGTGGATGCTGCAACCCATACTGAGATCACGATGCAGGAAGAGGAGGAAGGGCAGAAAGGCTCCAAGAGGAGTTAGGATGGCCAGAGTGATAGTAGGAGACAGAAGGGTTTTAACTCTCAGCAGTCTTAGGGTAGCTTTTCTAGATCGACTTTTCCTGTGCCGAGTGCTAGTTCGGGGAAAGGCAGCCAAGGAGACATTACTTGTTTCAAGTGTGGCCAGCTGGGTCATAAGTCTCCAGTTTGTCCTCAGAGGGGTGGAGTACAGAGAGCAGTATCTTCTTCGGCTCGATCTCAGAGCCAGAGTCAGAGTAGAGGCCAGCCACTCACTTGTTTTCAGTGCGGTCAGGCAGGGCACATGAAGAGGTATTGCCTGCAGTTTGGTGGCACATCTGGTGCATCTGGTTTGAGGCAGACTCAGGGTCAGCAGCCAGCTCAGTCGGGTCAGGCCTCGAGGGCTAATCAGGGGGCTTCATCGTCCCAGTCTGTACAGCAGTCGTATGCTCCTAGGGGTGAGCAGGTTGATCAGAGGTCATCTGGGCACGTGTATGCTGTTACCGCGCAGGATCTGGTACCGGCTCCATCTGTTGTGAGAGGTACCTTCTTGTTTTGCAATTCTGTTGCTAGTGTTTTGATTGATACGGGTGCATCTCATTCCTTTGTGTCTGCTGCATTTGCATCTGTTTTGGAGTTGGAGTTAGCACAGTTAACATCTCCTATTTGTGTAGTGTCACCTCTTGGGGGCGAGTTGATCTTGAAACAAGGTGTTAGGGGTTGTGATATAGAAGTCGACTATCATAGACTTCCGTTTCCTTTTGTAGTTATGCCCATGAAGGGCTTTGATGTTATTCTGGGTATGGACTGGTTATCGTCATACCGGGCAGTTATTGATTGCTACCGCCAGAGGGTCACTTGTTGTATCGTGAGCAGGGAGTGTTTTCACTTTCTGGGGGACCGGGTTGGTAGTGTTTTGCCACCGGGGTATGATCCGCGAGGGCGGAGTGAGCTTAGTGGTCTACTTGCTAGCTTTGAGAGTGGTGAGTGTGATGAGACCCAAACTGTGTTTCCGAGAGTGGCTTGTGAGTACTCGGACGTCTTTCCCGAAGACCTTGTTAGTTTGCCACCTCACAGAGAGATTGAGTTCTCTATTGACTTAGTGCCCGGTACGGCGCCGATTTCTATGGCACCCTATCGTTTTGCCCCAGCCGAGTTAGTTGAGTTGAAGCTTCAGCTCCAGGAGTTGCTAGATAAGGGCTATATCCGTCCTAGTGTTTCGCCGTGGGGAGCGCCAGCCCTTTTTGTTAAAAAGAAAGGTGGTGCTTTGAGACTTTGTATAGATTACCGGAAATTGAATCGGGCTACGGTTAAGAATAAGTACCCTATGCCTCGTATAGATGATTTGTTTGATCAGTTGAAGGGTTCCCGTTGTTTCTCTAAGATAGACTTGAGATCGGGTTATCATCAGTTGAGAGTCAGGGAGGAGGATATTCCGAAGACGGCATTCCGTACGCGGTATGGCCACTATGAGTTTCTGGTGATGCCATTTGGGCTCACCAATGCACCAGCAGTATTTATGGATTTGATGAACCGGATATTTCGGGAATTTTTAGATCGTTTTGTGGTCGTTTTCGTAGACGACATTCTTATCTATTCACCGTCAGAGGAGGAGCATGAGGAGCACTTGAGAGTGGTGCTTGAGTTACTTAGAGCCCATAAGCTGTATACTAAGTTTGGGAAATGTGAGTTCTGGCTAGAAGAGGTGAAGTTCTTAGGCCACGTAGTTTCTGGGGAAGGGGTGTCTGTTGATACATCCAAGACGAAGGCAGTGCAAGATTGGGCACAGCCTAAGAGTGTGTTTGAGATCCGCAGTTTTCTGGGATTAGCTGGGTACTATCGTCGGTTTGTGAAGGATTTCTCCAGGTTAGCTTCGCCTTTGACTAGATTGACTCAGAAGGGAGTCAAATTTGTATGGAGTGAGACTTGTGAAAAGTCGTTTCAGGAGTTGAAAGAGAGACTGACCACTGCTCCAGTCTTGATTATTCCGGAGAGAGGGTTGGGTTATGCAGTCTATTGTGATGCCTCACGAGAGGGTCTGGGTTGTGTGTTGATGCAAGAAGGGAAAGTGGTTGCCTATGGCTCACGGCAGTTGAAAATTCACGAGAAGAATAACCCTACACATGATTTAGAGTTAGCAGCTGTGATATTTGCCTTGAAGATTTGGTGGCATTATCTTTACGGTGAAAGGTTCGAGGTATTCTCAGATCATAAGAGTCTAAAATATCTGTTCACACAGAAAGACTTGAACTTGAGGCAGAGGAGGTGGATGGAGTTCATTGAGGATTATGATTTTGAGTTGCATTATCATCCAGGGAAGGCCAATGTGGTGGCCGATGCCCTTAGCAGGAAACCTGTTGGTAACATAGCTAATATAGCCATCCGGGAGTGGGAGATGTTGGGTGCACTTGGAGAGTTTGATTTGCTTCTAGGCGAATCAGTTGAGGCTGCGGCATTATTTTCTGTTGTTGCACAGCCTACACTTGTGACTCGAGTGTTAGAGGCCCAGAGAGGTGACCTTGAAGTAGATTCCCTCCGTGAGAAGATTTCCGGTAGGAAGGCTGAGAAGGGTTTGACGGTGTATTCCGACCTGAGTGTGAGATACCGAGACCGTCTGTTTGTGCCGGAGTCTTGCCGAGAGGAAGTACTCCGAGATTTCATCATTCGCGCCTTGCGGTACATCCGGGAGGCACTAAGATGTATCGGGATTTAGGTCGCCAGTTTTGGTGGAGGGGTATGAAGAGAGATGTGGCAGCATTCGTGTCTAAGTGCCTTACTTGTCAGCAAGTGAAGGCCGAACATCAGAGGCTAGCGGGTTTGTTGCAACCCTTGCCTATTGCAGAATGGAAGTGGGAGCATGTCACTATGGACTTCGTTGTGGGCCTTCCGAGGACTCAGCGGGGTAGTGATGCTATTTGGGTGGTTGTAGACCGGTTGACTAAATCAGCACACCTTATTTCTATGCGCATGAAAGATTCAGTAGATCATCTAGCTGACTTGTATATCCGGGACATAGTGAGGTTGCACGGGGTCCCAGTAACGATTGTCTCAGATAGAGATCCTCGTTTTACTGCTAGGTTGTGGCAGAGTTTGCAGAGTGCTTTAGGCACCAAGTTGACCTTTAGCACGGCTTATCATCCTCAGACTGACGGGCAGTCCGAACGTACTATTCAAATCCTTGAGGATATGCTTCGGGGTTGTGTTCTTGATTTCAACGGGTCGTGGGAGAGGCACTTGCCTTTGGTAGAGTTTGCTTACAACAACAGTTTCCAGTCCAGTATCGGTATGGCACCGTTTGAGGCCTTGTATGGCCGACCTTGTAGGTCTCCAGTTTGTTGGGCCGAGGTAGGTGATGCACCTTTGTTGGGTCCGGAGTTAGTGAGGGAAACGACGGAGAAAGTTGAGCTTATCCGTAAGAGACTTGTTACAGCCCAGAGTCGTCAGAAATCTTATGCCGACCGTAGGAGGAGACCTTTGGTGTTTGAGATGGGTGATCATGTTTTTCTAAAGATATCACCTAGACGGGGATTGATGAGGTTTGGGAAGAGCGGGAAGTTGTCCTCTCGATTCATTGGTCCTTTCGAGATCCTCGAGAGGATTGGCGAAGCTGCTTATCGTTTAGCTTTGCCACCGCAGTTGTCCGGAGTTCATGATGTGTTTCATGTGAGCATGCTTCGGAAGTATGAGCCGGATCCATCACATGTATTGGATTGGACTGACTTAGTTGTTGATGAAGATGTCTCATATGAGGAGAGACTGGTTCGGGTCTTAGATAGGCGGGATTAAGTTTTGCGAGGCAAAACCATTCCTTCGGTAAAGGTTCTGTGGAAACATCACGGGGTGGAGGAAGCCACTTGGGAACGTGAATTGGAAGTCCGCGAGAAATATCCGAACATGTTTAGTGATTTGTAATTTTGTATTTAGACTTTGTAATATTGTTGAACTTAAGAACTTTATATATGTCTTAAGTTGGAAAACATTTAGAATGTTTTGGTTTAATGTTAATATTTTGAAACTTGCTTTATAATGGAAGTTTAGTATAACATTGATTATGTTGATTATATTGTTGAATTCGAGTTCTATCATGAAATTGAATATGATATTGAAACTGTTGAGATTGAAAGGAAAAATGCATGATATTGTTGCAGGTTGTACTATATGTTGTTTTATATACATATTGTGAGATGCCTCTTGATAAGAGATGAAATGACCGGTATTGGGTCAAGTGGTTTATTATTATATTGTCATATTGTCGGAATTGGAGAAAAACTTGTTTTTGAAAAAGTTATGCTTAATTTCGGGGACGAAATTCTTTTAAGGGGGGGAGGTTATAGCGACCCCGGTCTTTTCCTTTTGATTATTGTATCCGGACTTAGGTTCCGTAGATGCTGTCATTGAATAATTGTTGTTGTCATCTTTTATTTTCTCTCTTGGAGTTATGGGATGTATTGGGCAGGTTGTTTCAGGTTGGTTGGGTTCGGAAATCTAGTGTTGCTGTCCAGTTTTTGGGTTGGTCGCTCGAGCGAGGGTATTTTGTTTCTGGTCGCTCGAGCCAGCTTTTCTTCGCTTGAGCGAGCGATTGCGTCTAGTATAGACCTGAAAGTTATGATTCTTCGCTCGAGCGAGCTTTCCTTCGCTCGAGCGAGCGAGGTGTATGTTTTCGAGTTCTTCGCTCAAGCGAGAAGTCCTTCGCTCGAGCGTGCTTCTGGGTTGCAGACCTGAAGCTTCGAGTTCTTGGCTCGAGCGAGCTTTTCTTCGCTCGAGCGAGGGTTTTCTGTGTCTGGTAGCTCGAGCGACCATGTCTTCGCTCGAGCGAGCCTGTCAGGTTTAAATAGGCAGCAACGGGTTTAAAATCAGTTTTTCATATCCTTTTTTATTCCAAACCCTAGGTCCGACTTCTCTCTTCCTCTACACACCTTCTACCCTAGGTTTCATCTAGTTTTAGGGTGTTTCTACCCTAGATCCTTTATTAAAAAGTTAGTGTGGGTCGAGGGCTTCAGTTTAATCTGAACGATCTTGGATTTGGAGCACTTTGGATTTTGGGTCGTCATCTCCATCTTCTCAATTTTTGTTGATTTCTTCGAGGTAGGGATTTCCTACTCCAATGTATACGTTTTGTTCTAAGTTCTGGCATTTTAATATGTTGGGGGTATTTTGGTAATTTTGGGAGAAACCCTAGTTGTTTAAATAAATTGAATTGTATATTTAATTTAAGGAACATTAGAGAAATTAGTTAAATTCATGAGATTGAGGAATTTATTGATTAAATGGGGTAGTTGGTTAATTTAAATCACTCGTCTATTTAATTGTTGAATTATTTATTTCCAAGTCTAGAAATAACTGTTTTGGGCTATCGGTGGAGGATAGTCGTGATTGTTGTAGACATTGTATGTGGATTAGGGATAACTGAAACTAATCTTTGATTAAGTCATTAATTTTGACTATTGAATTAATACAGACATTACGTGTATTGATTGTGTGTTGTATATGTTATGTGTTTACATACATTGTTTTGTGTGGGAGGAGATAGGGGATGTACTCCACGGTTTAGGGGAAGATAGGGGATGGACCTCTAAACCTGATTTTGTTTGGGAGGAGATATGGGATGGACTCCATTAGCATCACTTTTATGTGTGCTTATTTATATTGAAGTGTTTTTGTAATGACCCGGAACTGTGTGTCACAATTATCAGTAATTAATTACGCATTTATATGATTTAATTGAAGATTATCTGTTTGAATTAGCAAAATATCTGTTGGAATTACGACTTCGGGACTGAAATTGACTACCGTAATGGGTTCAGAAAATGAAATTGAGCATGCCTATGTGTTACCGGGAATTTTTAGAACCATTCAAAACAATAAATTGAAGACTGAATTTTATCTGATTCGTTATGCCCCGTTTGGCATGTTTTTGGCTTAAGTGGATTAATTGTATATTATGATATATACATATTATAAAGATAAGGATGCTTTGACCCATTGACTCAAACCAAAGAAAGAAAATCTAAGAGAGAGAGAGAGGAGTTCGTGGGAGAGGGAAAGCAAGGGGGAAGAAGAGAAAGAAAGGGAAAGTGAGCTTAACTCTTCTCCATCAAAGAATTAAGGTAAGTTTGTTGAACTAAGGTTGATTTTTTATGATCTCATGGCTAGTGAATGGAATTAAAGAGAATTCATGTTTAATCTGAGCATCTAGGGCTTTAAATGGTATGATTTATAATTTTTGGTCATGTTTGAGAAAAACCGCCATGGATGTATATAAATGAAGCTTTAGTGTGTTTGTTATGGATTTCCATCTTGATTCATGGGATTGATCTTAATATGATGCCATTGGGTTTGGATTGAAGATATAATGGTTAAATGATGTTGTTATACAAGTGTTTTGAGGCTTGGATTTCATGAATGGTACATGGTTTTGTAAAAAGGAGAGATTGAAGCTTTGGAAATTCCAGAATTTCGGATTTCGCAGGGTCCGCTCGAGCGGAGGTAAGCCCGCTCGAGCGTAGAAATCACCCTTCCAGCAGTTTTCGGACAGTTTACAGTCCGCTCGAGCGGACAAGTGGGCGCTCGAGCGGGAAGGCTTATTTTCAGAAAAGTTTGAGAAGTTGTTCTGCATGATTTTCTTATGTTACCTTGCATTATTTTGCATCTTATGATTAGGAAATGGACATGAATGAATGTAATGAAGGAAGGGAATGAATATGAAATGAGTATGATAGGAAGTAAAGAATGAATGAAATGAATGAACATGAAATAAAGTAAAGAAAGGAATGAAGTGCATGATTAAAGATAATGTATATTGAGAAATGTGCTATAATGTTATGTTGCAGGTCAAATTGAGAAGACCGTGCCATCGGTTTCGGAAAACCTTTGTAAGTGACATTTCCGTAAAGATATGTTATTATGGAATTATGTTCTAAAAGTGCTATGATATGATACGTTTTGAAATGAGAATGTTTTCTGTGAACGAATGTTCTATTGCAAATCTAGTATGGCATCCATAGTCAGTTGAGTCATGGGGGCGAGAACATGCAGGCCCATGCGTCATGAGTCATGGGGGACGGCATGGAAGGACAAGCCCATGACCAGTTTACGAGATCTCGGTATGTGTTTAATCGGTGTCCGGGACCGGTTACTCTAGTCGTTAGTCGACACATGTATGTTCTATGGAGTATGCCATTACGTATGTTCTATATGATGACTGATTAGGATTATGACTGTTTTATTATGGTTTTATGGAAATGTCGGACTTCGTTCACTAACCTCTTTACTGTTATGTTACTTGCTGAGCTCTAGCTCATTATTTGTATTTATGTATTTATAGGCGAGCCTTCGAGGAGTCAAGCCTAGGCGGAGTCTCGAGCCGAGCCGCCGTTTTGAAGCCTACCATGAGTTGTGTGCCCCCGAGCTGGGCCAGGCCTGGAAGGCCGTTTTGGGCGCCCTTGTTTTGTTTTTTGTTGTATAGTTGTAACTGAATGATACGTGCTGTACTAGACCATGTTATGTGATGAATGTGGGTAATTAACTCATTTTTGGCATGTAAATGTATATTCATATAAATGCACAGCTCTTGGACTATTAGTTTCTTTTTCGCTTCCGCGAGCCCCGTTTATTTATGTTTTGCACAGTAAGGCCGGAGGTAATCTACGAATTACTGGCCGGTCACGTTACCGAACTTCTAGGGGCGGGTTCGGGGCGTGACAGAGTGGTATCAGAGCGCACGAGTTATTTACCCACACACGTGTCCATAAGAGCTGTTAGGTGCATTAGAAAAGATATAGAGCATAGCATGAGTATATGTGCATGTGTGTGTGTGTTTCGGTATATGAGAAACCAGAATTGAATGATGATGAGGCAGTAAAGGGAACAGTATATAGAAAATGAAATGTTGTATCTGATATGGATTCTAGAGATCAATGGAAGATGCAAATGCCAGAAATGTAGATGAAACAGAACCGTCTGATGCAAGAATGAATCGATTAGAAAGAATGGTAGAAGTTTTGACTGGGTTGGTTAGACAACAGCTAGAACAAAACCAACAACCACAGCAGAGACAGCCATTTCCGCCTCCTCCACCACCACCAGTGCAAGTGGAACAGATGAATAATGATGATATTATCAGTTTGACACAGAAATACAAGAAATTGAAACCACCAGAATTTGCAGGAGGCATTGAACCCTTAAAGGCAGAGGCTTGGGTCTTAGAAACAGAAAAGATTTTTGAAGTATTTCCGTGTAATGATGTTTACAAAGTGTTGTTAGCAACCTTTACTCTGACAGAAGAAGCGAGACGATGGTGGATGTTGGTACGGGATCAGAATAGGGATTTGACATGGGATCGATTTAAAGAGATCTTTTATGAAAAGTATTTCCCACAATGCATGAGAGACAGGAAAATATCCGAATTTGAGCAGCTGAAGCAAGGTGCAATGTCAGTAGCAGAGTATGAAAGTAAATTCACTGAACTAGCTCGTTACGCTCCTCATATGGTTGATACTGAATATAAAAAGGTAAGGAAATTTGAGGGTGGTCTACAGGTTGAAGTGCTTGACCGAGTAAATGTGCTAAAATTGGAGAAATATGTTGATGTACTGGATAGGGCTCTGATGTCCGAGACAAATATTGCGGCTTTGAAAATGTCCAAATCAACGTCAATGACTGACAGGGAGGGTAGGACATTTAAGAAACAGAAAGTGGAAGTGATTAGTGAATCAGTGGGCTCCGTAAATGATAAATCGAATCTAACCATTACTGATACTACAAAGGGAGGTGTGCCTACGTGTAAAGACTGTGGGAAACAGCATTGGGGTATTTGCCGCCGTGGATCCGGAGTTTGCTACAAATGCAGACAGAAAGGACATATAGCTAGAACTTGCCCACAGGTGTATACAAGAAATGAGAGACCCATTGCTAGTGGAGTTAACTCAACAGTGACACCAAAAACCACCACAACAGTTGCCCCTGAGGGGAATATTTTGAGACAAGCCAGAGTTTACAGCTTAATTCCAGATAAGACACAGGATACTGGCAAAGCGAAGACAGGTATGATTTTAATTATCTATTATTACCTATGCAATGGAGAATATTGAATATGTGACTATGGTAATCGATCGAATGTGAATGACATGAAATAACTTGACTACGATATGAATTACATTATGACCTTTGCATTGAATGCTATGGAGCTTAGTAGAGTTTGGAGGACCAAACTTCTTAAGGTGGGGAGAGTGTAATGACTCGGAACTGTGTGTCACAATTATCAGTAATTAATTATGCATTTATATGATTTAATTGAAGATTATCTGTTTGAATTAGCAAAATATCTGTTGGAATTACGACTTCGGGACTGAAATTGACTACCGTAATGGGTTCAGAAAATGAAATTGAGCATGCCTATGTGTTACCGGGAATTTTTAGAACCATTCAAAACAATAAATTGAAGACTGAATTTTATCTGATTCGTTATGCCCCGTTTGGCATGTTTTTGGCTTAAGTGGATTAATTGTATATTATGATATATACATATTATAAAGATAAGGATGCTTTGACCCATTGACTCAAACCAAAGAAAGAAAATCTAAGAGAGAGAGAGGAGTTCGTGGGAGAGGGAAAGCAAGGGGGAAGAAGAGAAAGAAAGGGAAAGTGAGCTTAACTCTTCTCCATCAAAGAATTAAGGTAAGTTTGTTGAACTAAGGTTGATTTTTTATGATCTCATGGCTAGTGAATGGAATTAAAGAGAATTCATGTTTAATCTGAGCATCTAGGGCTTTAAATGGTATGATTTATAATTTTTGGTCATGTTTGAGAAAAACCGCCATGGATGTATATAAATGAAGCTTTAGTGTGTTTGTTATGGATTTCCATCTTGATTCATGGGATTGATCTTAATATGATGCCATTGGGTTTGGATTGAAGATATAATGGTTAAATGATGTTGTTATACAAGTGTTTTGAGGCTTGGATTTCATGAATGGTACATGGTTTTGTAAAAAGGAGAGATTGAAGCTTTGGAAATTCCAGAATTTCGGATTTCGCAGGGTCCGCTCGAGCGGAGGTAAGCCCGCTCGAGCGTAGAAATCACCCTTCCAGCAGTTTTCGGACAGTTTACAGTCCGCTCGAGCGGACAAGTGGGCGCTCGAGCGGGAAGGCTTATTTTCAGAAAAGTTTGAGAAGTTGTTCTGCATGATTTTCTTATGTTACCTTGCATTATTTTGCATCTTATGATTAGGAAATGGACATGAATGAATGTAATGAAGGAAGGGAATGAATATGAAATGAGTATGATAGGAAGTAAAGAATGAATGAAATGAATGAACATGAAATAAAGTAAAGAAAGGAATGAAGTGCATGATTAAAGATAATGTATATTGAGAAATGTGCTATAATGTTATGTTGCAGGTCAAATTGAGAAGACCGTGCCATCGGTTTCGGAAAACCTTTGTAAGTGACATTTCCGTAAAGATATGTTATTATGGAATTATGTTCTAAAAGTGCTATGATATGATACGTTTTGAAATGAGAATGTTTTCTGTGAACGAATGTTCTATTGCAAATCTAGTATGGCATCCATAGTCAGTTGAGTCATGGGGGCGAGAACATGCAGGCCCATGCGTCATGAGTCATGGGGGACGGCATGGAAGGACAAGCCCATGACCAGTTTACGAGATCTCGGTATGTGTTTAATCGGTGTCCGGGACCGGTTACTCTAGTCGTTAGTCGACACATGTATGTTCTATGGAGTATGCCATTACGTATGTTCTATATGATGACTGATTATGATTATGACTGTTTTATTATGGTTTTATGGAAATGTCGGACTTCGTTCACTAACCTCTTTACTGTTATGTTACTTGCTGAGCTCTAGCTCATTGTTTGTATTTATGTATTTATAGGCGAGCCTTCGAGGAGTCAAGCCTAGGCGGAGTCTCGAGCTGAGCCGCCGTTTTGAAGCCTACCATGAGTTGTGTGCCCCCGAGCTGGGCCAGGCCTGGAAGGCCGTTTTGGGCGCCCTTGTTTTGTTTTTTGTTGTATAGTTGTAACTGAATGATACGTGCTGTACTAGACCATGTTATGTGATGAATGGGGGTAATTAACTCATTTTTGGCATGTAAATGTATATTCATATAAATGCACAGCTCTTGGACTATTAGTTTCTTTTTCGCTTCCGCGAGCCCCGTTTATTTATGTTTTGCACAGTAAGGCCGGAGGTAATCTACGAATTACTGGCCGGTCACGTTACCGAACTTCTAGGGGCGGGTTCGGGGCGTGACAGTTTTATTGATACAACACTAAAATGTGTATCAATCTGGAAGTATGAAGTGTTTTGATATGAGCCTGAGTCTCATTTGTGTTGTTGATTTTGGAAGTAAATGTGAAATTGATATATATTTCATCTGTTGTAAGTTTGGCCAGGTTCTGAGCCATATTGGTAATAATGAAAAGTGAAACATGTCATAGATAATGATATAGTGATTATCTTGTTTAACCATCTATTAAATGCTATTGCTTTATTCAATGCTTATATTTGGTTTAGTATATTTCTACTGGGCTGTGGCTCACCCTATATGGGAACATCATTTTCAGGTCCAGGTGACTTGCTACCTCCAAGAAATTAGCTTGGAAGGAATTGGACTTTGAAGCTTTGATTTAGTTATTTGTTTTTATCTGAATTACATGTAAACATTCAAGCCTAGGGCTTTGCTTGTATTTGAGTTAGAACTCATAAATTTGTGTCCAAGTGCTGGCTTGGCAAGATGTAAGCCCCTAGGGCATTTATTTTGATGTTACATGTAATATCTTTATTTAGAAATACTGTAATGACCCTCACACTACCCTAACCATACTCATATGGATTTTACATGATTTGCCTTGTTAAGCTTGCATTTTGAATCTTGACTTGTCTTGCATAAGTGTTACTTGAATGCTATGTCTCTTGGTGAGAGTGTGTGTTTCAGCCGAGGTCATCTTGAGCATAGGTCACCCTTTTGATGCTTTTACACTTAGGACCATCTTAGGATTTCTTTGTTGACCTCCACCTTTGTCCTGACATATTGGCCGAGATGATTATCATCTGGGCCGAGGTGTGTATCGCCTAGGCCGAGATTTGTATTATTTGGGCCGAGATGTTATCCTTGTGCCGAAGTGATCTTGTCCTGGAGTGGTATGACATAGACCGAGGTGTGGCACATCTAGGCCAAGGTGTGGCACAGCTTAGTCAAGTGTTGTTCTTCCTAGCCGAGATCATTGTTCTTTGACTTGTCGAAGTTCTGTCCTTAGCCGAAGTCATTGTCCCTTTGTTGCCGAAGTCTTGTTGTTAGCCGATGTCATTACTTGCCGGAGTCCCTTGCCGCCTAGCTTGTTGAACACGCTTTGTCATAGACTTGTCTTGTCAATCTATCACCTTTTTGAGGAGAACCAATCAACCGTTGCCACGTGTCCGAGCTGAGTGTTAAATCAGCCGGCAGAGAAAGAGAAACCCACCATTTGTTACATTCTTGTCTTGGAGAAGAGAGAGAAGCTCTAGAAGGAGAAGGAGGGATTTTAGAGTGAGAAGTGGGTAGTGAGCTTGATCCTTAGAGTTCAAACCGTTGGATTCGAGTATTGAGGTTAGAATCTTGATTAACTCTTGTTGTTCTTATTGATCATCTAGTTGCATTGCATGATTGAGTATGTTTTGAATGCCATACATTGATTTAAAGATTGGTTTTAGAGAGAGAAAGTTGGTATTCTTGTGTTCTTGAGGAAAAGCCTTGTTTAATCCGAAAGTTTGCAACAAGTTACATGCTTTTGTGTTTGTTTTTCCAAAGATCTTCTAGTATGGGCACCCAGGTTCATGATTTCGAACTCATAGCATGAAATCTCAGATTTTGTAATAACAAGTTATGATCCTTGCATTCATCTTCTTCATGATCTTCATGTTCATGTTCTTCATGTTCTTGAGCAGAGGGAAAACCCAGGTTTTCCCGACCTCATTTCTTTGAAACTGGCCCTCGGGACCACACCTCGGCGAGAAGGTGTGGACCTCGGCCAAGACTTGAATTGGTGCCCAGCATGTTTCCCCGAGATGGGAGACAGTGTTTGTTTTGAATTGACTTAGTTCTTGAAGGATGCCGAGATCATTTGCATTCATATAAAGTTTGTTTGAGAGTGCAATCAACATATTTCTGCCATGTGTTTGTTGGACTTGGACTTGCCTTGACCCCGACGTTCGAAGGAATAAGTGAGTGGTATTTTAATAAAGATATGTTATAAAGCTTTGATAAAACCTTGTTTTGTCTTGTTCGTAAATTATTTACAAGCATGAATGATTATCCCTACTTGCAATAAGTATTATATCTTGTTTTGATGACATTCTCGGGAAGTCCGTACGTGCTAGGAGACTATAAGCATTTGTAGCACAAAGTTTGGAAGTCCGTACGTGCTAGGGGACTATAAGCATTTGTAGCACAAAGTTTGGAAGTCCGTACGTGCTAGGGGACTATAAGCATTTGTAGCACAAAGTTTGGAAGTCCGTACGTGCTAGGGGACTATAAGCATTCGTAGCACAAGTCCTTAGTGTCCGGGGACTATAATGCAACGACACCCTTGTTTAGAGATCTCTCTTGCCTTGTCTTGCCTTGCCACTGACGGTTTTACCGCGTGGGTTTGTTTGTCCGGAATGTCATCTCTTGTATTATGTTGATGTTAGTAAGCATCCCTTGAAGCTCGGAGGATTTGATTGATGAACTTGATTTATTCTACGTACTATTTTGTTAAAAGACCTCGGATATCATTCATGTAAACCCTTTATTAATTATGCCATTCACTGAGTATCCAAGCTCACCCTCTCTATATATATGTAGGTGATGAGCAAGACGGCGGCGACGCCTAGATGTGTTGGCCGATGTGTTTTGGATTTGTGTTTTGCAACATCTTGAAGATTACGCTTCTTTGTTATTTCCTTGTATTTTGTAATTGATGGCCGAGAAGCCTTTTAGTCAAGATGTAATTTTTGTACTCTATTTTATTGTACTAAAGCTATGTTGTGATGTATGTCATTTCATTTAACTTAAGCACTGCTCTTATGGACTACTTAGCTTCTAATTATTGCTTCCGCATTTGTAAGCCCCATACGTTTACTCTGATTTGTGTGTGTGTGATCTTGTAAGTGGCCTTTGGTAGTCTCGAATTACTGGCCATCATGGCACCATCCTACTAGGGGCGGGATGGGGTCGTGACATATTCACAACTAAAACAACCTTTCTAGCATCAATATGGACAATCTTTGCAGCATCAATGTAAGTTTTATGGGCTATTCTTATTGGACAAATTATAACATAGGATTAGGATTATCAATCCATGGAATTCACAACGTTTGATTGTAATTTTTATTATTCAAATTAGATTTTAATGGGCATTTTATTCATCAAAACTGGTGAATTTTTTAATCTTATAGCTAATAATACAAAATAAACATATAATTGGTATTATATATTTCAATATTTATTGCAAAACAAACGGGAAAAAGAGGGATTATTTATCCAACTAATCTAATTGGATAACCAATCTTTCACTGATTCCATGAATTGTTAATCCTCTCACTATTATTTATTCTAATCAAACAAAGCCTATGTGTTGCCTTAAAATACCACGTGATTCAATGTCATGTAATATTTTGAAATTATTAAATAGTTATTAATTATTCAATTTTATGATAGTTGGACTCGACAAAGAAAAACAATAGCACCAAAAGAGTAAGTGGTGTTTTGGGAAGTTAGTAAAAAATTGACTTTTTGACTTTTTTTGGTGACTTTTTTGATAACTTTTTTGGCAAAAAACTGGATTCTTTTGGATAAAAAAATTGCATTTTTTAACTTAAAAAAGTTAAAAAATTAAAAAGCTGACTTTTTTAACTTCTTCCCAAACTGCCCCTAAGTGCCCAAGGTTGAGATGGTTACTATTTTAGTTTCTAATGCATGGAGTTTGTGTAATTTTGGTTCTTTGTTAAAATTGTATCTGTTTAGTTTTCAATGTATTAAAATTATTTTGATTTCGTCCTCCAACCAAATTTAATTTGTAGATACCATTAAATTTAAGGGTAAATCTAGAAATTCAATTAAAATTTCACTATTTTAATTCCTAAAATAAGATATTTGTGTTTTTTTAATTCTTAATATATAAATCATGGCAATTTAGTATTTAAGGTGTACAAAGTGTTTCAATTTGATCCTCTACCCAAGATTACAAAACTATCGATGCTTCCTCTATCTTTCTCTGTCTAAAAACCTCCATCCCGGGTCTCACCGTTGGCCGGTTGGCTGCTGCCTATGGCCATGGCGGTCGGCTGGCCTCGCTTCCTTTGTGTGTGATTGTTGTTTTCTTTCATTTTTAACTTGAATCCCCAAAGTTTTCCCACAATATTAGTTTTTCCGACATCTATAGATTATGCCTAGGTGTGTTTTGATCTATGGTGTTTGGCCATGGATCTTCTTTCCGGTCTTCTATCAGTGGGTGTATGGTGATCTAGTTTTGGGCGCTTCTCTGCGATGTGTGCTGGGTTGTTCGGTATTGGAAGTTTTTTGGCCATAGGGGTGTTCGAATGTAGGAGTTTGTTCGGCAAAGAGGTCAGTTGTCTCAGATCGGGTGTTGTTCGGCAAAGAGGAGGTCAGTGGTCTCAATTCTATGGGGGCTCTCGGCTATGGGTGGTTGAAGATTACGAGGATGTATGAGGCATGGGTCTTTAGGGTTGGCCATGGGTGGTGATTTTCGGCCATGGAAGGTGTTAAATCTTGGGAGGTTTTAGGCCATGGAAGTGGTGTTTCGGTGTCGGCTGGTTCGGTTCAAGGAGGTGTTGACAAGTGGGAGAGGTGGTTTTTTGGCTATGGGTGGTGCCTCTTGGTTGTTTAATAGGTGGGAGAGGGGTGGTTTTCGGCCATGGGTGTAGTTTCGGCCACGGTTTTCAGCCTAGGGAGTTTTTCGGCCTTGGGTTTTTTGGCCATGGAAGGTGCTTTTGTCATGGGTGGCTCTCGGTCATGGGTGGTTCTCGGCCAAGAGATTGGTTATATGGATGCGAGTTGCGGTAATTTATAATTTTTAGAATAATATTAGGAATTATGAAAAAAATATTATGAAATGTATCATGAAGATTTTTCATTCGTTGATTAGTGTGTGATGTTTTATTGTATGTGTAATCTAAAGGTGGAGAATATTTCATGATCATTTTCATTATATTTTTTTCATGATTCCTAGCATTACATTTTCGATAAACAATTCCGATTAGTGGTGTCAGAATTAGCACTTCGACGATTTAATCAATTTTTACGCGTAGATAGTTGGTATTTTATATTTGGAAAATGTTTGGTAGCCTAAAATTTTGTGTTTCAAATGACTCAAATTTGTCAAAACGACATTATTATACACTCAAATCGTTTTGAGTGATTTGAACCATTTAAGACACAAAATTTTAAACTACATAAAACTCCTATTGTTTATATTAATTAGAGTCTGCCTTTCTCTTTTTATAGTCTTTTTTTTTTTGTTTTCCCTCCTGGGTCCCACCTTCTCATCATGCTTTTATGGGATGGGCCACAGTTTGGATTAATAGGACCCTTCCGATTACTCCGGATTTGTTGGTTTCGGCACATGGCCTGAATATTTAACTCGGCTTCCCATGTGGGCCTCAATGCCTACTCGGCAACGTTCCCTAGCTCACTGGGCTTTGAACTTATACGACCCAATTGAAAGGACCAGTTTGACGTTGATTTTTTTTATTTGGCTTCGACACTGATAAAAAAATTTGGTCCTCTAACCTATTTTGTCTTTCTTTATTTGAACTAAGGGCAAAACATAAAAATCATAAACACACATCAACAAAAAGCAAATGCTTATATATGAAAATATATTGGATGATGTATTACAAGAAAAAAAATAAAATAAAATAAAAATTTGCCAAAATAATTATCAACAGAAAATTTGGCGAGGATCTCATTTATTATAGAATATAAGCTTTGGGAGACAAATTTTTTTTTTTCCTGCGTCACAAAAATTACATTTTATTATAATAATGTGAATATTCCTCTCCAGAGCTTTTCTTTTTTTATTTTCCTCAATTTTTGATGATGTGTATGTATAGTTTTCAAACTTTACCCTTAGTTTAGCCAGAAAGGTAGACAAAATTAAGTTGGGAAACCAAATCAAAACACTTTTTTTTTTTATATGCTGCAAGCTAAATTGACACAATCCTATACAACTCATAAAACAATTAGGACCCGATGTACACTCAATTCTTCTTCTTCTTCTTATTTTTCTTATTTTTATTTTTTTATGAGCCACTTGGAATAGCTGAATTTTGGTGGCAATTCAATAGAAAATAAAAAAAGGTGCATAATGGAGAATTTTTTTAGAGGTTGTACTCTCATTTTGGAAGTTAAAAAGGATTTGTCGGTAAGATTTTTCATTTACAATATTGTTTCACAAAAGAAGTTTGTACAAAAATAATGTTTGTAATCATTATCCCAAATGAAGATTTCTAAGTTTCTTACTAAACGGATAAACTATTTTTTGATTTTTTTTTTTTAATAAATAGAATAGATCACATGTTAATATTAAGTTTTGAACGGATTACAAGCTGGAGGTACTTGATTTGAGAGGCAATTCATTCAATAATTACATCCTACCATCTCTTGGTGTTTTCTCATTACTCAAAACTTTATGCCTATGGGAAAACAATTTGAATGGATCAATTGATATTGATATAAGAGGTAAGTCCAATAATAAAATACTTCATATGTTCACAACTAGACAATCTTTCTATCACCAATGTGAGTTCCATGTGTTCTGCAAGCTGCTCAAAGTAGTGGATAATACCTCTAAACATCACATGAATAATGTCACATAATATTATAGAATTATTAAATAATTATCAATTATCCAATTTCATGACGGCTGAACTTGACAAAAACCATAGCACGAAAAGAGTAAGTCCCGCAGATTGAGATGGAATCTAATACATAAGATAGTTTGCCAAATTTATAAACAAGGGTTAGTTACCTTTTTATTCTCTAGGTTTTGTTTGTTTGCATGGAAAATATTTTTTTCCTAAATTTTTGGTATTTGGTTACATATAACTGGGTAAAATATTTTTGGATAAATTATACCACTGGTCTTTTAGTTTGAGTGAAGTATTACTTTAATTATCATAATTTTAATTTGAATAATTTGAATTCTACATTTTCGATTTTGTTTTTCTAAAATTTACCCACTTGGCTTCTGTAAGGAGTGTGATTGAGAAAAGAGTGTAATGATTATGGATTGAATGTGATGTTTTGTTTTTTGTGGTTAAAATAGTCAAAAAAAGTCCCAAATCCATTTTCCCAAACGGAATATGACTCAAAAGCGAAAACAATATGAAGAAAAACACTTATGCAGATCGGTTTTTGAGATTTGTACCAATTTAATTTTTAATATATAAAAAAATATTTGATTTGATCCCCAACCTAATTATATTCGTAGATGTTATAAATAATAAAAAAAAGGTAAATAGATGTTATAAATAATAAAAAAAGGTAAATATAAAAATTCAATTAAAAAGGTACTCTTCTTGTCTCCAAAGTATGAGATTTGTATCATTTCAATTTTTAATATTTAGATTATATCAATTTAGTTCTCAAAGTATAAAAAGTGTTAAAATTTGGTCTTCGAGCCTATGTGTCTCTCTTTATCTGAATCAAAGTAAAAACATGGAAATAAAAAAATAAAAAAATAAAATACACAAAAAGCCACAAAAAAAATATATATATATATAAAAAAATCATGTTTTGTGAAGTATTCCTGGTCATCCAAAATGTATATACATGTTACTTTTATTATATTTATGTATATACATAAATATTAGGTGATGTATTACACGAAAAAACATTTTTGCAATGAAAAAATTGTGACAAAAAAATTGTTGACAAAAAATATTGGCGATGGGATTTCATTCATTGCAGAAAATAAACTTTGGGAAACAATTTATTTTTTCCATATTGCGAAAATTATATATTCCTTTTGTAATAACGCAAAATATTTTCCTCTAAAAATAGTTCCCTACATTAATGTGGTGGTTATAAAAAGAAATTAAATGTGTATTTAAAAACTTCAGCAATCATTTGGCATGTGGGTTTGAGAGTTTTTTTTTGCTATTTTAGTTAGAAAAAGACAAAATAGATTAAAAAATCAATAAGATAAAATGTCACATCTAAGTCATAATCATTTCATTTTTTCTCTCACAAAAGTCAAAAAGCCAAAAAAAATCCATCCCAAACGAAACTTTTTAACCCTAAGCTAAAATAGCTAAAAAGTCAAAAAATTAAAAAACTAACCCACTTCCCAAACGAAGTCTAGTTCTATGAAATTTTTTCCTAATAAATGAAACCCATTGGCCATTACAGTGATATGTTAATTATTTTGGCATTTTCTTTCTTTTACTGACAATTCAATGGACTGTTATTCATATGACTCATAAAGAAAATATGATCAGATTTACACTCAATTCTTTTTCTTTTTCCTTCTTCATTGTAGAATTCTGCAATATGAACTTAAAGGAGCTGGATTTGAGTGCAAATTCTATAGAAGATATAAAAGGTATACAATCGTGATTAAAAAAAAAAAAAGTATTTAGAGGTTGTACTCTCATTTTCGTAGCTAAAAAAGATTTACAGGCAATATTGTTCACTTATAATATTATTTTACACAACAGGTTATGTACAAAAATAATGTTTGTATATCATTATTATCCCAAACCCAAATGAAGCTCTCCAAGTTTCTTAGTAAACAAACTACCTATTCTCTATATATATAAAGAATTTCATAACAATTTTGCATTTCCTTTTAGTTTGTACGGATGGTGGTGACTTGAAAAGGAAATTGATTTTTGCAGGTTTTGAACGACTATCTGTGTTAGGCAAGCTGGAGCTACTTAGATTGGGTTCGAATTCATTCAATAATAGCATCCTACCATCTCTTGGTGTGCTCTCATCACTCAAAACTCTATCCCTATATGGAAACCGTTTGAATGGATCAATTGATATAGGAGGTAAGTCCAATATAAAACTCTTTACATATCCACAACCAAAGGCAATCTTTCAAGCTTCAAAATTGAATCGGTAACCACAGGAACAAGTGCACAATATCCATGTGTTCTACATCTACTGGGGCTGGTAAACAATTCCTTAGAAGATTCCCTATGTTGTTTTTATATGTTCTTTATTGTTGTTTGTCAGGATCAATGTTAGGAAAATTTCTTAAATATATTGTTTGTGGTATTTTCAACAAATAAAAACTCACAATACACGCAAAACAAATCATTCTTTATCTTTCAATTACCTAAAAAAAAGTTAGTCAACATGTTCCACTTGTAAAAAAATTTGCAACGTAATTGGTTTTAAGCAATGCTACGTGCCTTGCAGCAAATTTGTGGGGGAATTAAAGAGTAAATTAGTGATAAATCTAAGTTACGAAATATATAAGACATTAGATCTAGTAGATATTTTTTTTGTTGGAGAGAGATTCACCTTTTGTTAAATAGTTTGGTGAAAAGTCCTTTCATTTGTTTTAAATGACATTTTGTTTTTAATTTTACCCTTTAATTTATTAGTTGACTTTTTTTATCGATTGACCTTTGTTGATTATCTGTTCAAATTTTTTTCTCATCTGATTAAAATTTTTTTCCAATCTGTTCAATTTTTTTCTTATCTGTTCTAAAATTTTTCGATCTGTTCAATTTTTTACCCTATCTGTTTAATTTGTTAATCTTTTCAATTCAAATTTTCCTTATCTGTTTAAATATTTGTCCAAATAAAATTATATCTGTCCAAATTTATTATATGTTCAAATTTTATCTGTTTAATTTTTTTATCTTTATTTGTTCATCAATAACAACAATCATCAAAATCAACAATAACAATCATCCAAAAAATATTCAATCTGTTTAGCCAAAAAAAAAAAAAAAAAAAGATCTCTTGAATTCAATAGATTTGGATTAGAGATCCATGGAAGAGGGAAATAAACAAGAGATGAACAAATCTGGCTATGATGCCTCTTCACAGCCACTGTCCCTCCTCCAGCCATAACTTTTTCCAAACAAACACAATCTGTAAACACCAAAGGAGGAAGAGAGAGAGAGAGAGAGAGAGAGAGAGAGAGAGAGAGATATAGCAAAAAATCTAAAAATTTCCCTAACTTCTTCTGAAAAGTACTACCATAGTATTTCTTACTTCACTCCATTTCAAGCAAAAAATTCCAATAAATCAACTGACTTACGCTTTTAGTTGTAATCGTGCCAAAAAAATCCACTGACAGACAAATTCCAACAATTTTCATTAAGAAAAACCTTTATACCACACCAAGCTTCCAAATTTTTATTCTATTTAGCTTGTAATCATATTTTCACCTAATATTAAGTGTAATCAAAAGCTTATTCAAACTTTAAACTTAAAAAACGATTTCATTAGCTATCAATTGGCAACTAAATGAGTACTTCAAATACGTATCAAACACAATCCCTAACCTTTAACGTGTAGATCTTCAAATTGAAGAGAGAAAAGTATATGTACCTCGAATGAGATTGATGTTCACTTCACGAACAGGAATCACGATAACAGTACGGGAGGAACGGCTTCGAGAGTGAGGATCGAAGATCTGGCATAGTAGTTGAGTGAGGCGAGGTGAGATCCGAAGGGAACACTGGCGAGATTATACTGGATGTGGCGTTAAACGTGAGAGTGCGATACGAGGAAGCCATGCGAAATGACCTCTATTTTTCGATCTGAGGCTTTTGAACAAATCTAAGCCTACTTGGCCCTAAAAGCATCTCCAATCTAATCCTCTCACCAAGAGGATGAAAATAAATTTTTTTATTCAAAAAGTAAATATAGAGTATATCACTATTCATTCAAATTCCAACTACAAACCTTCATTTTCTTCTCTAAATATTTCCCTCCAAAATTAACCATCAATTTTCCCTCCATTAATTGAATATCTACTGCCATTCTATGTATTAAAAGTTTTGTCGGGCAATTGTTGAGATATTTGGAAAAAAAATACCTTAGATCACCTGATTCCAATGACATTGCAAGTTTGTTAAAAAAGAGTGAAGAACAGGGCTTGCTAGGGATGCTTGGGAGCCTTGATTGTATGCATTGGTCTTGGAAAAATTGCCCAACAACTTGGGCAGGACAATACTCTAGACGTGGTGGATCCCCAACTATTATTCTTGAGGCAGTGGCATCTCATGACCTATGGATTTGGCATGCATATTTTGGCTTACCAAGCTCCAACAACGACATTAATGTCTTGCAATCATCAAATTTGTTTGCAAATCTCACAAACAAATTAGATGCCACCGCGTCTTGCAATCATCAAATTTGTTTGCGAATCTCACAAACAAATTAGATGCCACTGCCTCAAGACATTAATGTCGTTGTTGGAGCCCAGTAAGCCAAACTATGCATGCCAAATCCATAGGTCATGAGATGCCATTGCCTCAAGAATAATAGTTGGGGATCCACCACGTCCAGAGTATTGTCTTGCCCAAGCTGTTGGGCAATTTTTCCAAGACCAATGCATACAATCAAGGCTCTTAAGCATCCCTGGGAAGTCTCGTTCTTCACCCTTTTTTAACAAACTTGCAATGTCATTGGAATTAGGTGCTCTAAGGTTTTTTTTTTTTTTCCAAATATCTCAACAATTGCCCGACAAAACTTTTTAATACATAGAATGGCAGTAGACTCACCAATTTGTATATATTCATCCGTAGAATCGGCCGCCATTCCATATGCCAACATTCGAAATGCACTTGTTACTTTTTGTAAAGTAGACAATCCAAGTCTTCCAAGACCATCCTTCTTCTGCACAAAGAAATTGTCGTGAGCTTTAACGGCATCAACAATCTGTAAATATAAACTTCTACGCATTAAAAAAAAAAAAGAAGAAAAAAATCTCACCTGCTTTATCCATTTATCGTTAATAAGCTAGCATAAATTAAAAGTTGAAGGATTAAAGTGAGATTTAATGAAAGTAAAGACTAAAGTCAGATTTTAGTAAAAGTATAAGAGTGTTAACGAAAAAAAAAAAAAAAGAATGTCACATGGGTTTCAAATGACAAGTTCTATAAACTTCGTTAATGGCAAATAGATAGAAAGGTGATATTGCAACTTGATCAAAAATGTAGGGTTTGACTATTACCGGGGGCGACGCTAGCTTAGGGTTGATGGGGTTCCATGTCACGCCCCAAACCTGCCCCTAAAAGTTTGGGCATGACCTAATCATAACTGGACCTATAACCTGGTAACCAAACCTAGGGGGCTTTGCTAGAAGCATAAACATACGAACAAACACAGATATAACATTCACCATTGAGCTATTTCTAATATACCAGGATCTCATGCATCTTATACTTCATCAACCACAGCCAAAGTTTAAAACAAAATCCCTGATTATCGATTACATATACATACATCGACAGTCCCAGCCTCATGGTTGGATGTATACAAAAGAACACAAAGGATATGTACAGTAACTTGGGTAGCATTAACAAAAGTAAACAAACGTCTCCCAAGGTTTCCCCAAAAATAAGTAACTGGCTATAGTGCCTGGGCACGTAAAGGTCGATCAAGGAAAGCGGCATCCTGAGCTAGGATTGTCCACCTGGGGGGTGACCTACAGAAACAGACAAAGTTGAGAGAGTGAGTCGGGCTCAGTGAATAGTAGTATATAAATAAAACGTTGCTTAACTTAAACAGAGTACATATCAACACATTAGTCTGATTATGTATTACATACATAATGGCCTTAGGCCTAATCTTGTAACATAGCTTGGTGGCTAAAAGCCCTTGGAAATGGTGGCATAACATTCTTGTAAACATTTTGGCACTGTGGCCCTTGTAACTTGATGGCCTTAGAGCCCTTGTAAATGGCGTAAGCCCTTGAAAATGGCACGAGGCCCTTGAACTTGCTTTTCTTGAAGTACTATTAGCGTTAATAGACTTCAACCATTAACATAACATTCACATGAGTACACTACATGCTTGGAAACATTGACATAATTGTGTAACAATTACATAGGTACTACTACTCACAGTGCTGTGATGACGTGCTATTTCCTCCTGGAGGGTATCCTGCACACAATCATAACTTGCAAATTAGTTCTTCTTTTCCTCATATCATTGAGTAACCAATCTCCGAATTATCACACTTCATATGTATTCATTTGCATTTATCATTATTTGAAATTCGCCAAAGTACTCTAAAAACATTAGCAGGGGATTAAGCATGCAAAGTAGAAGAAAGCATTTTGTTTTCCTGAAAACGAGTCCCC
The DNA here is from genome assembly GCA_022316695.1 of Camellia oleifera. NCBI lineage: Eukaryota > Viridiplantae > Streptophyta > Magnoliopsida > Ericales > Theaceae > Camellia > Camellia oleifera. The sequence goes on along the minus strand of CM039308.1, from coordinate 99,368,466 downwards.
CGCTCGAGCGCCCCTTTTTCTGCTCGAGCGGACTGCGTATTGTGTCCCAAACTGCTAGGAGGTGGTTTTTCCCGCTCGAGCAGACTTTCCTCCGCTCGAGCGGACCACGCAGACCCTGAAATCCTGTACTTCGAATTTTGCATCACCAAACCATTCCTCTTGCAATTCCAATGGGATCTATACTATCTAATATCTTTATAACATGGATTCTACCTTATAAACATAGCAAATTGCACAAGATTAGAAACTTAATCAAGCCATTCTTCACTCAATTTTATTCTTGGTTTCAATGTCTTTATGTTTATTGAAACATAGCACATGTTATATCTCTATAATGAACCATAGCACATGATATATACATATATTCATGAAGTGATGGTATAAACCAAGGATTGAAGCTTAATTTCATATAACACCCAAGTTAAGTGTCAAAAGTACCAATTGATGAAAACCCTCTTAAGTTAAACATGAAGCATACATGAAGCAACAAAAACATAATTTACAACTCTTAAGTTGTTATGATCTTGAGCTTACCTTGAATTTATTCCCAAACTTCTAACAATTTGCCCAAATTCTTTGTTGAATCCCTTCTTCCCCAATTCCTCTTCTTTCCTTCCTCTTATTTTCTCTCCCAAAATGACACCCACGTTTTTGACCAAAAACCATAGAGTCATCAATATATACATGTTCACAAGTAGGGCATATAGGACAAAAATGAATCGTTTAATCATTCCGAAATTAAAATTTCACGATCATGCTTAAAATTACCTAAAAATTATGCTGATCATAGATATATAATCAATTTCAGACAATTAAGCCATTAAGGCCTTCAATTTCTGATTCCAGCATTCTAATGGAACAGATACCTTTCTTGAGTAACAGATAGACATTCATAAACATGCATTTCATTTCCTTAATCATAATTTTCATGAAAGTTTTCAGCAAACATGTTAAAAGCACAAAACAAGAGCTGAAATATATCAAAAACATGGACGAGGGTCGGGTCATTACACTCTCCCCCCCTTAAATAAGTTTGGTCCTCCAAACTTGTGTTACCTTAGGATTGAAACAGGTGTGGGTATTGATGTTGCATTTCTTCCTCTTTTTCCCACGTTGCGTCAGTTCCATAATGTTCTTGCCACTCAACTTTTACCATGGAAATTTCACGGTTTCGTAATTGTTTTACTTGTCGGTCCAAAATGCGAATTGGGTTTTCTTCGTAACTCAACTTATCATCCAATTCAACCTGATGGTAGTCAATAACATGTGACGGATCCGGAAGGTACCCACGAAGCATAGAGATATGAAGCACGTTATGCACTTGACTCATATGTGGTGGAAGGGCAACTCGGTAAGCCACCGGACCCACTCTCTCCAGAATCTGAAAGGAACCAACATACCGAGGTGTTAACTTACTATTTTTGCCGAATCTTGGGTGCCCTTTCATTGGAGTGACTTTCACAAAGACATGGCTATCCACTTCAAATTCCAAATCCCTCCGTCGATTATCCGCATAACTTTTCTGCCTACTTTGTGCAGTTTTCAATCTTTCCCGAATAATTCGAACCTTTTCTGTTGTCAATTGAACAATTTCGGGTCCTAACAAGGATTTCTCTCCAACCTTAGCCCAACATACAGGAGAACGGCATGGTCTTCAATATAAAGCCTCATAGGGTGCCATGTCTATACTCGAGTGGTAGCTACTGTTGTACGCAAATTCTATCAACGGCAGGTGAGTTTCCCAACTTTCTTGAAAATCTAGTACACACATCCGAAGCATATCTTCTAGCGTTTGGATCGTTCTCTCAGACTGACCGTCGGTCTGGGGGTGAAAAGCCGTGCTAAACTTTAAGTCTGTACCCAGTGCTTCTTGTAAACTCTGCCAGAATCTAGAAACAAACTTAGGATCCCTATATGACACAATCGAGACCGGAACACCATGAAGCTTCACAATTTCATTCACATAAATCTCTGCCAATTTGTCTGCATTATATTGAGTTTTCACTGGCAAGAAGTGGGCGGACTTAGTTAATCGGTCCACAATGACCCAAATTGAATTCATACCCCATGGAGTCCGTGGTAACCCCACAACAAAATCCATGGTCAAATGCTCCCATTTCCACTCCGGAATGGGAAGAGATTGCAACAGTCTGGCAGGTTTTTGATGCTCCGCTTTTACTTGCTGGCATTGTAAGCACTTGGCGACAAATTCCGCGATCTCTTTCTTCATACTTGGCCACCAAAAATTTTGTTTCAAGTCTCGGTACATTTTCGTACTCCCGGGGTGCATTGAAAACCTCGAGGCGTGTGCATCTTCCATCAATTTTTGCTTAAGATTCATCACATTGGGAACACATACTCGGTTTTGAAACTTGAGCACTGAACCTGCTACATGGAATCCTAGTTTTGGTTTTGTTTCTAACTCATCATGTATCTTCCTCAAAGTGTCATCTTCCATTTGGCGCACTTTCATTTCTTCAAGCAAGGTTGGTTGGGCGACCACTGCTGCCACTAAAGCTTTTTGTCCATACAACACAAAATCCAATTCCATTTTATCCAATTCAATTGCTAGTTCCTTTTGCTCTGTAACCATACTTGCCATAATCCCCATATTTTTCCGACTGAGCGCATCTGCAACTGTGTTGGCTTTACCAGGATGGTAATAGATCTACAAATCGTAATCTTTAAGTAATTCCAACCACCGTCGCTGTCGCATATTTAACTCTTTCTGCGTAAAAAGGTACTTAAGACTCTTGTGATCAGTATAGACTTCGCAGGTGGTGCCATATAGATAATGTCTCCATATCTTTAAAGCAAAAACTATAGCTGCTAGCTTAAGATCATGTGTGGGATAATTCTTCTCGTGGGGTTTCAGCTGCCGAGAAGCATAAGCGATGACTCATCCACTTTGCATAAGTACACAGCCTAGTCCTTTGTGCGAAGCATCACTATAAATTACAAACCCCTCCGTACCAGATGGTAGAGCTAAAACTGGTGCTGTTGTCAACCTCGTCTTCAATTTCTGAAAAGCAGATTCTCGCTCTTCTGACCATTCGAATACCACTCCCTTCCGAGTCAATTGTGTAAGTGGTACAGCAATTTTAGAAAAATCTTGGACAAACCGCCGATAATAGCTAGCTAACCCCATAAAACTGCGCACCTCAGTCACATTGGTAGGAGTTGGCCAATTTACAATTACTTTAATCTTATGCGGGTCAACAGAAATCCCTTCCTTTGTGATGATATGCCCCAGAAATGCCACTTCTAATAACCAAAATTCACATTTCCTCAGCTTGGCATACAATTTCTTTTCCCGGAGGGTTTGAAGGACCAAACGAAGGTGATTCTCGTGAGCTTCTGCATTCTTCGAATAGATGAGAATATCGTCAATAAAGACCACTACGAAGTCATCCAAATAGGGCTTAAAAATACGGTTCATCAAATCCATAAAAGCTGCTGGCGCGTTAGTGACTCCGAAGGGCATAACCAAGAACTCATAGTGACCATAACGGGTTCGAAAGGCTGTCTTCTCAACATCCTCAACCTTAACTTTTAATTGATGGTACCCAGACCGTAGATCAATTTTGGAAAAGACTTGTGCCCCCTGCAGCTGATCAAATAGGTCATCGATTCTTGGTAATGGATACTTGTTCTTGATTGTGACTTTATTAAGTTCCTTGTAATCGATACAAAGCCGAAGTGTTCTATCCTTCTTCTTTACAAACAGAACTGGCGCACCCCACGGAGACACACTCGGACGGATAAATCCCTTGTCCAATAAGTCCTGCAACTGCATTTTCAATTCCTTCATTTCAACTGGCGACATTCTATATGGAGTCTTCGAAATGGGTTGAGTTCCCGGTACTACGTCAATAGTAAACTCTATTTCATGGTCTATCAACTGCCCTGACAATTCCTCAGGAAAGACATCCGAAAAGTCACAAACAACTGGAATTCTGTTGACATTCCCATCCACCACTTGCCCCTCCAAAATACTGCATAAATATCCCCGACATCCCTTCTGAATTAATTTACACGCCTTTGTCGCAGAAATCAAATAAGGTGGAGAAGTCACTTCCTGCACCTGAATCATAAACTCTGATTGACCCGGAGGGCGGAAACTGATCTGTTTAGTCAAACAATCGATAGTCGCACCATATTCACCCAACCAATCCATCCCCAGAATAATATCAAAACAGGTCATGTCAAGCGGTAATAGATTGGCATATACCCGATTATCCCCAAACTCAAGTTCACAACCAAAATAAGCAGTAGTACAAAACATAAAGTCCCCCAAGGGTGAAGATACACATAACACGTAGGGCAGTGTTTCCTCAATTTTATCTAAGTTTTGTGCAAATACTTTCAACACGAAGGAATGAGTAGAGCCAGAATCAAATAAAACAAAAGCAGAATGACCATGAACCATAAAAATACCTGACACCACTGTTGCTGCATTCTGCACGTCTCCTGGAACCAATGCAAACACTCTGCCTTGTCTCGCTGTGTCTTTACTGCCATTAGATTTGACCGGTGCTTTGGTGTTGTTAGTTAGTGTAGACCCCGCTGAACTCGTAGCAGCCCTGTTCTCATTTCGTTGATTCCTTTGGGGGCAGTCCTTTATCAAATGCCCTGTTTTGCCACACTGATAACAGGCTCCAGCCTTCCATTGACATATCCCGCGATGCTTCTTCCCACATTCCGGACAATTGGGAATCGTACCTTGGCTAGGAGCAAACACATTTGAAGTCCCTGAGTTTTGTTTCTTGTTGGGTGGAGTAGTTGCTCCCCTCGCCCATTGGTTGTTTGGCCTTTTTCCTTTCCATTCGGCAATCCGGTTCTGAGCAGCAAGGTTCCCCTCAGCTATAACAGCCCTCTCCAGTACGTCTACATAAGTAGGCAACTTTAACATATTGACTCGATCCAGAATTGCTCCGCGTAATCCCCCTTCAAATTTCCGTGCCTTTTTATAGTCCGTGTCCACCATATGCGGTGCGAACCGGGCTAGCTCCGCAAATTGGGCCTCATATTCAGCAACGGTCTTGTTTCCTTGCCTAAGAGTTTCAAATTCAGTCACCTTTTTATCCCGCATACTTTGAGGAAAGTATTTATCATAAAACAGCTCTAGAAATCTGTCCCATGTTAGTCCTGGATGGGTTGTTCTCGTTAGCATCCACCATCTACGTGCTTCATCTTCAAAGGTAAAGGCAACCAATTGCACCTTTTGAGCTTCGGTGCAAAGGAAAACTTCAAATAATTTCTCTATGCCCAATACCCAGGCCTCAGCTTTCATTGGTTCTATTCCACCTTTGAAAGATGGTGGTTTCATCTTTTTAAACTCCTTAGTGAGAGTAATCGTTCGGTCTTCAGCATGAAACTCTGGTACTACCGGTGGAGGTGGCGGTTGTCCTTGTGGTTATTGCTGCTGTGGTGGCTGCTGCTGTTGTTGCCGTATAGTCTCCGCCAGTTCCATAATCATTCTCTCCATCCTATCCAGCCGTGCGGCAGTAGCATCCTCTTGCTCCTCTGTCCTTGTTCTCACCATGACCTACACAAAAGTCAATTATATACAAGAGACATAGTTTAACCTTGTTAGCATTATCAGAGTACTCCTACTGTTGCTATCAACTAGTCTTATACTTTTAGGACGTCATGCATGATGCCTAAATCGTTTCTAGACACCCTACAGCTCAATGGATCTGTGTGTGAGATAGCATCTCGTGCTCTGATACCACTTGTCACGCCCCAAACCTGCCCCTAAAAGTTTGGGCATGACCTAATCATAACTGGACCTATAACCTGGTAACCAAACCTAGGGGGCTTTGCCAGAAGCATAAGCATACGAACAAACACAGATATAACATTCACCATTGAGCTATTTCTAATATACCAGGATCTCATGCATCTTATACTTCATCAACCACAGCCAAAGTTTAAAACAAAATCCCTGAATATCGATTACATATACATACATCGACAGTCCCAGCCTCATGGTTGGGTGTATACAAAAGAACACAAAGGATATGTACAGTAACTTGGGTAGCATTAACAAAAGTAAACAAACGTCTCCCAAGGTTTCCCCAAAAATAAGTAACTGGCTATAGTGCCTGGGCACGTAAGGGTCGATCAAGGAAAGCGGCATCCTGAGCTAGGATTGTCCACCTGGGGGGTGACCTACAGAAACAGACAAAGTTGAGAGAGTGAGTCGGGCTCAGTGAATAGTAGTATATAAATAAAACGTTGCTTAACTTAAACAGAGTACATATCAACACATTAGTCTGATTATGTATTACATACATAATGGCCTTAGGCCTAATCTTGTAACATAGCTTGGTGGCTAAAAGCCCTTGGAAATGGTGGCGTATCATTCTTGTAAACATTTTGGCACTGTGGCCCTTGTAACTTGATGGCCTTAAAGCCCTTGTAAATGGCGTAAGCCCTTGAAAATGGCACGAGGCCCTTGAACTTGCTTTTCTTGAAGTACTATTAGCGTTAATAGACTTCAACCATTAACATAACATTCACATGAGTACACTACATGCTTGGAAATATTGACATAATTGTGTAACAATTACATAGGTACTACTACTCACAGTGCTGTGATGACGTGCTATTTCCTCCTAGAGGGTATCCTGCACACAATCATAACTTGCAAATTAGTTCTTCTTTTCCTCATATCATTGAGTAACCAATCTCCGAATTATCACACTTCATATGCATTCATTTGCATTTATCATTATTTGAAATTCGCCAAAGTACTCTAAAAACATTAGCAGGGGATTAAGCATGCAAAGTAGAAGAAAGCATTTTGTTTTCCTGAAAATGAGTCCCCCGCTCGAGCGCCCCTTTTTCCGCTCGAGCGGACTGCGTATTGTGTCCCAAACTGCTGGGAGGTGGTTTTTCCCGCTCGAGCTGACTTTCCTCCGCTCGAGTGGACCACGTAGACCCTGAAATCCTGTACTTCGAATTTTGCATCACCAAACCATTCCTCTTGCAATTCCAATGGGATCTATACTATCTAATATCTTTATAACATGGATTCTACCTTGTAAACATAGCAAATTGCACAAGATTAGAAACTTAATCAAGCCATTCTTCACTCAATTTTATTCTTGGTTTCAATGTCTTTATGTTTATTGAAACATAGCACATGTTATATCTCTATAATGAACCATAGCACATGATTTATACATATATTCATGAAGTGATGGTATAAACCAAGGATTGAAGCTTAATTTCATATAACACCCAAGTTAAGTGTCAAAAGTACCAATTGATGAAAACCCTCATAAGTTAAACATGAAGCATACATGAAGCAACAAAAACATAATTTATAACTCTTAAGTTGTTATGATCTTGAGCTTACCTTGAATTTATTCCCAAACTTCTAATAATTTACCCAAATTCTTTGTTGAATCCCTTCTTCCCCAATTCCTCTTCTTTCCTTCCTCTTATTTTCTCTCCCAAAATGACACCTACGTTTTTGACCAAAAACCATAGAGTCATCAATATATACATGTTCACAAGTAGGGTATATAGGACAAAAATGAATCGTTTAATCATTCCGAAATTAAAATTTCACGATCATGCTTAAAATTACCTAAAAATTATGCTGATCATAGATATATAATCAATTTCCGACAATTAAGCCATTAAGGCCTTCAATTTCTGATTCCAGCATTCTAATGGAACAGATACCTTTCTTGAGTAACAGATAGACATTCATAAACATGCATTTCATTTCCTTAATCATAATTTTCATGAAAGTTTTCAGCAAACATGTTAAAAGCACAAAACAAGAGCTGAAATGTATCAAAAACATGGACGAGGGTCGGGTCATTACATTCCATCACCCGTCAACCTATCAAAAACTCTTAATAGAACAACTATTTAAATTATTAATATTTTATTTAATATGATTTAATCTTATTAAAATTAAGGGACTTCATTGTATAGTTTGACATCAATGAATGAATAATTTTTTAATTACATATATACAAGAAAATGTGTTTGACATTATTAACAATGAAGTTATTATGCAATAGTTCTTAAAAATAAAACCTCAACAAATGTAAGTGTAAAAGTTTATATTATTTGTTGTTCAGACAAATAGTACAATATTTTTGCAGTTTATTCTACTTAAATTTGAGAAATTTAGTCATAAAAAGTTTGAAAAGTTTAGGGCATCGTTTGGGGTTTGGTTTTTTAAATAATTTTTTAATTTTTTGATTGTTTTATAAGATGAAATGAGTCAAATGAATTTGGTAATGCCTTTTTTTAGTTGAATGAAAAAACGTGTTGACTAGTACTTATGACTTGCTTTTGTAGCAGTTATTTTTTATTTTTATTTTTATTTTTATTTTTTTTTTGTACTTAAAAAAAAAAACTTTTAGATTTTTTTAACCTAAAAGTCAAATTTCAAACAAGGCTTAAATGTTGGTTAGTGTAAAAGTTTTTTTTTTTCTAGTTTTTAGAATTTGTGGATCTTGAACATGCAAGGTGACCTTATCTCTACAAATTTTTGGAGACGCCACTTACTATTACAATTGAAAGTAAATGAATTAAAGTGAGATTTTGATGAAAATTTAAGGATGCTAAATGTAATTTAACCATATTGTACGGAGAAAACTTCATTGTGCCTTCTAAATTATCATTCAAAAATTAATTGAACTCATGTTCTTTTAAAATATCAATTTTATACTTAATCTATTTGATTTTGAATCAATTTCACCCCACCATCAGTTGTAGTCTATAATCAAATGGAAGTTGCTGACATAAACTTCATTTTGCCCCCAAATGAAGTTTAATATGACTCATACAACAAATATGATCAAATTTACACTCAATTCTTTTTCTTTTTTTCTTTTTCATTGTAGAATTCCGCAATATGAACAACTTAGAGAAGCTGGATTTGAGTTACAATTCAATAGAAGATATAAAAGGTATACAATAGTGATTTTGCAAAAGTTTTTAGAGGTTGTACTCTCATTTGCCAAGCTAAAAAAGATTTAAAGGCAATATACTTATAATATTATTTCACAGAACATGTTTTGTACAAAAATAATGTTTGTATATCATTATCCCAAATGAAGCTCTCCAAGTTTCTTAGTAAATAAACTAACCATTTTATTTTTTATTTTTTAATAAACAAGATGGACTTCATAACAATTTTGCGTTTCCTTTTAGTTTGTGAGGATGGTGGTGACTTGAAATGGAAATTGATTTTTGCAGGTTTTGAAAGACTATATGTGTTAGGCAAGCCGGAGCTACTTGATTTGAGCTACAATTCATTCAATAATGGAATCGTACCATCTCTTTGTGTTCTCTCATCACTCAAGACTTTAAACTTACGGGGCATCAATTTGAATGGATCAATTGATATAGGAGGTAATTCTAATAATAAAACACTTCACATGTTCACAACGAGACAATCTTTCTTGCATCAAAATGAGTCGGTAACTACATGAACAAGTGCACAATATCCATGTGTTCCACCACCTACTAGGATTGGTAGACAATCCTTTTGAAGATTCCCTAGGTTGTTTATATATGTTCTTCATCGTTGTTTGTTATGACCAATGTTAGGAAAAATTATTAAATATTTTCGGAGATATTGTTTACATGGTATTTTTGGCAAATAAACAATCACAATACACACTAAATGAGTAATTCTTTATCTTTAACTGCCTAACAAAGATTAGTCAACATATTCCACTTGTAAAATTTTTTACCACTTGATTGGTTTGAAACACCATATAAGCAATGCTACATGTCTTAGACAAAATTGTGGGGAAAAAAATTATTAGGTAGTGTCGGAGTACCATTTGACATTTTCTATGTGGTGCTCCTGACAATGTGAAATCCCAAAATACACTAGGTGAGTCATTCCTTATCTCCCAATTACTTAACAAATATAGGTCAACATTGTCTCATTTGTAAAATTTTTAGTTATATCATTAGTTAGGAACAGCACATGCACAAAGATCACATGATATTCCTAAAATATTGAATAATTACCCAATTTCTTAATAGTCAAACTCAACAAAAAACCATAATAGGACCAAAAGAGTAAGTCTTGATTGAGATTGAATTTATTACATAAAGGTATGTCCTGCTGAATTTATAAACCAATAGGGCTTTAGATTTACTCAATTTTCATTTCTTTTTTAATATTTTTCTTTTCATTTTAGAATTCCATAATATGAGCAACTTAGAGGAGCTGGACCTGAGTGCGAATCAGATTGACAGCATAAAAGGTAATGGTGAAGGTTTCAGGGGTTGTATTCTCTTTTTCCAAGTTGAAAAAGATTTAGGAAAAAATTCACTTTACCTCATTATAGTTTGGGCTCGAACATTTTACCCTCTTATAATTTAAATATAAACAGATAATTCCTTTGTGATTTTAGCCTAAACCACACTATTAACTCTATTAAAAAAAAAAAAAATAGAAAAAGACCACTATACTCACGTCCTTATCTTCCTCATCTTTCTTTGTTAATGGACGTAAATCACTATCACAGTTGCATTCAACCCAACCACCACCATTAATTTTAATGAATAAAAAATAAGGATAATTACTATTCAATGTAAAGTTTTATAAATAATTTTAAATTAATGGTAAAATTTATGTACATCAATAATTAAAGTCTTAAAATTTTTTTTATGAATTTATAATAATTTTGTAAAACTATCACTGAATTATAATTTTTCTTAAAAAAATTACACAGAGTAATCTCATTTAAGAACAAAAAAAAAACTAAAAGTACATTATAAAAACTATACATATATACACCAATGATAATATATATTGAGTAATTGAAACTCTACATATAACTAACCCCAATAAGAGAGTTTTTTTAGGTTTGAAGGTAGATGATGAAGATGAAAGGATGAATGGAGAAGTTGGGTAAAAAACTTTTTGCATTTTGATTTTACTTTAGTTTCAACAAAAAAAATATGCCCACTCTCAAATTCGGCAAGTGCATTACATCTTCTGTCAATTTTAACAGAAAAAGTAACTATTGCAATTTAGTCCAAAATTCAAGAGAGGGTAAAGTGCAACTATTGCAGTTTAGAGGGTAAAGTGCTCCAAATTCAAACCACATAGGAATAAAATGAATTTTGCCCAAAAATTTACAAGCAAGATCATATATTTACAATATTTTTTTTTTCACACAACAGGTTTGAAGAGTTTAAGCAAGCTAAAGATGTTGAACCTTCGATGGAATGAATTGAAAGGACTAGTTACTAATAATGGTGAGAACTTAAGCTTACTTGGAATTGACATTAATTCACTTAAGTCCACAGTGCTTTACAAAATGAGCTCACAACATTTTTTCAAGATTTTGTACAGAGTAGCATTAGCATTATACACAAAAAAAATAAAAATAAATAAATAAATAAATAATAAAATAAAAAAAAAATTATAAACATTTTATTCAAATTGACGCGGCTCCTATCATGTTAATTTATTTATTGGATCCCATTTTAAATTCTCAAGTTTTATGCTGCATGCCACGTTAGTACATGTAGCATTTTCATTATATAATAACAGTAGGCTCTATTAGATCTGTTATGTTTGGGAAAGGCTATAATACAAATGTTTTGTAACAAAACCACAATGATTCATAAATTTTCTCACCATATAGTTCATAATTTCTTAATGTATATTACATAACTACAATAACTCATAATTTCTTAATGTATGTAACATAACCACATTAGGTCATAATGTAACCAAAATAATTCATAATTAAGACTTTTATTACAGTGCGCCCCTTCCTAACATAACCACAATAGTTTGTAACTAGGGTAAATTATAACATTAGTCCATGTATTTTGATTCTTTTATCATTTTGGTCCCTATAATTTTAATTGGCTCGATTTTGACACTGAATTTATAACTTTATCTCAATTTGGTCCAACTCTTAACATTTTTTTTATGAAAAATACGTCCATAAGTGACATGTGTCATAATTTTAAGAGAAAACGTATAAACGTAATTAAGTTAGTGAGTTAATCTCAACCAATTCAGTGATAATTTTCTGTCAAATTTGAGAGTCAAATTTGAGCCAATTAAGAGTGTAGGGACAAAAGTGACACAAGAGGCAAATGCACAAACCATGGGTGTAATTTTCCCTTGTAACTAATATCGCAAAATTTCAAATTTGAGGTATTGGGACATGATGCATCTTCTTATCACAATGATCTGATATTTGAAGATTCTTTGTGACTCTCATGTAAGGTATCATCATATTTTCATGGAACATAATTTTTAATGAATAATTCTTTAGCTACATCTTTCAGGGTTGGATGGATTAAAACACTTACAGGAGTTGTATTTGGATTATTCATCCATTGACAAGATCTTTCTTTATAATGTTGGAGTAATGTCCTCCCTAAGGGTGCTGACATTGCGGAATATTTGCCTTAGCGGAAGCCTACCTAACCAAGGTATTCACAATTTGATTATGTTCCTTGGATTAATTATGTTATGATTTGAATGTGCCTCCAAGCAGATAAAATGTCTAAGCTAAGCATCACTTCTTTTATTTCACAGGTTGGTGTGAACTTTCTAACCTCCAAGAGTTGGATCTCAGTGAGAATGGTTTTAATGGAATGCTTCCCTCATGTTTGGAAGACTTAACATCTATTCGAATATTGGACCTCTCTTTCAATCAGTTCACTGGAGATCTTACTTCATCTCCCCTTAGTAATCTCCCAACACTGGAATTTCTTAGCCTTTCATATAACCATTTCGAAATCCCAGTCTCATTTATTTCATTTTGCAACCATTCAAAGCTTAAGGTATTTTTAGGTGACAACAACAGATTGAGTGATCAAATTGAGTTTCAAACATGGATTCCTAAGTTCCAACTGAAGGTTCTCAGTTTATCAAACTGTGGATTAAACAATCCTGGTATGAAATTTCCACATTTTCTCTTTTACCAATATGACCTCAGAATGGTTCATTTATCACACAACTCGGTCAGAACATTCCCAGTTTGGTTGTTAGAAAATAATACTCGATTGGAAGTTTTTGTTCTAACAAATTGCTCCCTTATTGGGCCTTTTCTATTGCCATCGTATCGTAATCCCCATGTCAGTTCAATTGATATTTCTGACAATCATCTTGAGGGCCCAATTCCAACAAATATAGGTTCGATCTTTCCAAATTTGCTGCATTTAAAAACATCTAGAAACCTTATTCAAGGTCACATTCCTACTTCTTTAGGTGATATGCACTCTTTGGAGATTTTGGACTTATCTAACAATAATTTGTCTGGACAGATACCAAAGCATTTGACAATTGGTTGCCCCAATTTAGTCTTCTTCAAACTATCAAACAATAATTTGTCTGGCCAAATATCTCTTTCGTTTGTAAATTTAACCGAATTGATATACTTATATTTGGACAATAATCATTTCACAGGCAAATTTCCAGATAGTGTATCTATTTCCCCTTCTTTGGAAGCACTTGATATTAGCAACAACCACATGTATGGAAAGCTTCCAAGATGGATAGGGAACATGTCCAGTCTGATGGGAATTGCTATGTTCTCAAATCATTTTGAAGGTCCTATTCCAGTAGAGTTTTGCAAACTTCGTAATCTTCAGTTTTTAGACATTTCAGATAATAACCTGTTTGGTTCTATACCGTCTTGCTTCAACCAATCGATAATAAAACATGTCCACTTGAACCGAAACCAGTTGAGCAGTCCAATGACGCATGCATTTTACAACAGTTCTTCTTTGGTGACACTAGATCTTAGTGATAACCACCTAAATGGTACTATTCCCAGTTGGATTGGAAGCCTTCATGTGTTAAGCATTCTTCTCTTAAAATTTAATAATTTTGAAGGTGAAATTCCAGTTCAGTTATGCCAGTTGAAACAATTAAGCATATTGGACCTTTCTGAAAATAACTTTTCTGGTCCCATACCTCTTTGTTTTCGTGAAATACCTTTTGAGACAACCCATGAAAAATCTTCTCTAGAAACTGGACTTCAACTATTTTCTACATTTCCATTGTGGAACTTTGTTAAGGGGTCAAAGTCACTAGAAGACCATTATCTGATGGATATTGCATATGAAAATTTTGCCTTCCACTCTTTGGATGTCCAACAAAAAGTGGAGTTCACAACAAAGCATGGATCCTATGCATATAAAGGCAACATTTTGGACTACATGTCTGGAGTTGATCTCTCTTGTAACCACTTAACATGGGAAATCCCTTTGGAAATGGGAAACTTGATCAACATCCGTGATCTAAACTTGTCTCATAACAATTTATTCGGATCAATCCCATCAACATTCTCACAACTAAAGCAATTAGAAAGTTTGGATCTCTCTTACAATAGATTGAATGGAAAGATCCCTTCTCAATTAATTGAATTGGACAAGTTGGAAGTCTTTAGTGTGGCATACAACAACTTATCAGGTGCGACCCCAGACCAAAAAGCTCATTTCACAACTTTTGAAGAAAGTAGCTATGAGGGAAATCCCCTTCTCTGCGGATTTCCCTTACAAACCAACTGTAATAAAACTGTACCAACATCAACAATGTCAAAAGGCCTGGATAGAGAGATTGAAGACAGTGGTTTCATAGATATGGAGGTTTTCTATGTCAGCTTTCTAGTCTCATATATTATTGTGTTGTTGGGGATTGTTGCAGTTTTGTTCATAAATCCTCATTGGCGACAAGCTTGGTTTCACCTTGTTGAAATGTGCATGACCTCTTGGTACTACTTCTTTTTGGACAATTTTATGAAGTTTTTTTGCAATAGAAGTATGTAATCTCCTTGATTAAGATGCAAGTTCTTGAATTTGAACCTGAGAAAATGAAATATATGTTAACTTTCGGGTCTGACCTATGTTACTAATTTTTTTTTTTTTCTAGGAAAGTTTGTTTAAATAAGTTGCCCTATAATTGTGGGTTTTAACAAGATGTCTATCAACATAGATGTCGTAGTATTGTCATGCAATGACACAAATTGGTGTGCCTGATTGAAAATTCCAATTATGAAGTAGACTATAATTTCAAGTGGAATGTTAACACTTCTACCAATAGAATTGAAATGTATGAACAACTCTTGGCGAAGGCTTTCTTTAATCTCATTTCGTGTATTTTGTTGCCACAAAACTGTTTTCATGTCTCTCTAGAGCTTGTCATGTATTGTATTCTATGTTTTTATTTATTTTTTTTAGCGATTCTTGCATACTATATGTTGACAAGGCTTTCTTTCTTAATTTTTACCTTCACAATACAAGCAATTACCTTTGTAAACATATCCCAAAAGTGAGTGTATAATGTACATTTAAATTTTTTTTTTTTATTGTCGAAATTTAATAGTTCGTTGTTAGATTAGCATATAAGGGGAGTTTAACTTATACTCACTCCTTGCAATCACTTAAGTTTTGTCTCTCATTCCATTCCTAAGAGTGAAATACGAGACTTTCCTTAAGAGAGATTTAGTGGTCAAACGGTTAGCCACATAAGCCAAAACCTCTTGGTTTAATTAATTTAGTGTTATGCGGGCTATATCTTAAATAAATGTAATCCATACATTTTATTTTGAGTAAATCACACCAAGACCCCCTAAACTAAAAGCGAATTTCACTTTGATCCCCTAATCTATGAACTCGTGCATTTTGACTCCCTCAACTACAAAAATGTATTACATTCACCCATTCCAACCCACTTCAAAATAGGTGTATTTATACTATTTTCATAGTGAAGAGGTCAATATATATAGGTTCATAGATTAAAAAGTAAAACTGGTGTATTCTCTTGGTGTAATGAACCATTTTGGTGAAAAGTCTTATTTAAAGAGGGTGTAAAGCATTAGATCCCATGAGTATTTTTCTTGGGTGAGAAGTACACTCTTTGTGAAATATTCTGGCGAGAAGTACATTTTATTATTTTAGAGGACATTTTCTTTTCAATTTTAACCCTTAATCTATCTGTTGAATTTTTGGGTGATTCCATTTATACACCATCAATGCTTTCAGTACACATATTATTTAGTTCACATCAATAATATTTTAAACTTTTGATTTTTCACTTAACACACAGCATATTATTACTCTTTTAGCCTAACCCACACAACACAATACACACTTTAACACAAGATGCATGCACCACCAAACCAAAGTTAAAAAGACAATAGGGTCCAAAATACTATTCACGGTAATTTTAGATTCATGTGTCTCTCTCTCCTCCCAATTTGTGTTGAATTTATGAAAGCAACGTGAGAGCAAATGGCAAGAACCGGATAGCAGGTTGAAATTTTTCGGCGACGAAACAATTGGGGTGGTATTTTGCAAAAATTTAAACAAAAAAATAGTTTTAGTATTATTCATAAATACAATGTTGAAAAAACTTAATATGTTCACAAATTTACATTCAAACTAAACCAAAATATTTAATTTTTTATGTATGAACGTTTAATACTTGTTCAATTTTAATAATATGAACAAAATGATTCTATTCAAATATAAATAATTGAACATTTTGTAAATGTTCAAATCTGTGTACGCAGAAATGAATAAGCCATTGTTGTAAAGATGAACATCAATCTTTCGTTCCAAAACAATACGAACAAGATAAATAACAAAGTAAACTGACATTTTTATTGCTGTTTTGTTCCAAATCAATGTCATCCATAGTATGTAAATCTTTAAAATCAATTTATTTCAATGTTTTAAATCCTAAATCTTCCAAAACAATAATATTTTGAGTTTGAAAAATAATAGAAAAAAGATTTATTCTAGGTGATGGTGTGTATAAAGATATTTGTATTTTCATATGTAAATTGTTGAAATGAATATATACTCACCTATATTGTTCTTAATAATCATTTTACTTGAAGATATTATTATCATATAAATTTAATGGTTAAATTGTGTGTACGAAGAGGATTGACGATGTGTAAATAAAATTACCTTTAATTTTTTTTTTGACTATTTGTTCAAATATTTTCTTATCTATTAAATCTATTTTTTCCCTTTTATGTTGAAACAATCTGTTGAATTTTTATAGCTGTTTAATTTTTTTTTATCTATTTAAATTTTATTTGACTCAAGGACAAAGAAAGGTACATGAGAGAAGAAGGAAATGATCTAATACCAGGATGCTACAATGTATGGATATTTTGGTTATTTTGTAGAAGTTTATCTTTATGGACAAAATACTATAGACTATGTATTGTTGTCCAAATTGTGAAATTAAATAAATAGATTCACGAATAAATTAAAATTATATACCAAGAACACATGTTGAGAATTACAACTAAATTACAATAGAAATATACAATACAATAAAATAGTAAAGAAAGCAAACCGAAGCCTGCACGGTAGCAGTTTCCTTAAAACGGATTTCGCCGCCTCACGGGTCGAGTGCTTGAGGAATTCCGGCGTCTGTCTCCCAGGATACGACGGTCAAAAACTAGCTACGGCAGAAACACTTTCTGTCTAGCCTAGTGAACAAAACCATGACAGCACTCTCTCACTATAGGAATTTTCTAGCAAACTGACTTAGAAGCAAAAATTTCTATATATGAGACTTGATAGGAGGGTTTCAATTTATACATGTATAGGGGAGAAAAAAAGAGCCTCTAGCCTTTATAGTTGGTCATTAAAGCACCATTAACCAGCATCCATAATCCTTTTTTAGAAAGTTGAAAAGTTTGGATGCCCAAAGGATTCACACCCTTTAACCAAGAAAGGATTTAAATACTCTTTAAAATCCCTTTTATGAATCTAACTAGTTTGGATGCCCAAAAGATTCACACCCTTTAGTCAAGAAAAAGGATTTAAATACTCTTTAAAATCCCTTTCATCAATCTAACTTCATGAGGCAATTTTTTGACAATTTCTTATTTAATTCCCAATGGTTTTTGGCCCACTTGGACCTAACACAATAGATGGTTGGGACCCACTTTAATATTTAATTAAAGTCACCAAAAATTCATTTTTTCCAACAATCCCCCACATGAATAAAAATTGACTAAATGGCTTAACAAACGGACACCATTCAACAATAATGACTCGAAGAGAGAGTACAACGGACTAACCCAGACATTAGAGAAGGTAGCTTTTGGCTTTGAACCTCTTCTAGTGAAAACCTATCGAGTTTACTGGCTGACAAGTGAATATGACATCTTGAACTGCTCTGCCGTTTATGTAAACTGAGACAATAGATCTCACACGGGAATTACTCCTACCACTATTCTATTCTCACTGGTGTGCCCTGTATGGCCCTGGGCACTAGCCTAGCTTAGCGAGTGGTTTCAAAGAATCTTGGCCTGCCCAATTCTTCTTGAAGCAACCCCACTTCACACTCACATAGGTGACTCTACTTTAGTATCCTACTATACTCTGCTCAACAGCTTAACACACTAGAGTCATTAAAAGCTCAGCTTAACCTTTACACTTGCAGGTATCACTGATAAAAGGAATGGCTGGAGGTTTAACCTCCTCAGTGACATACCACCATTACACGCAATTAGGTTGTCCCATTAAACCTAGATCTTGGGATCTCTAGTCAACTAGGTTGGGTTTCCATTCCGGTAACTTCCAAAGGCCTCAACCCCATTCCTTTTGACGACGTCTCGACTAATAGTCAATTTAACCCTTTGGTTAGCAGATCCGCAATATTGTCCTTAGACTTTACATAGTCTATAGAGACAACTCTATTCGAGAGTAGTTGTCGTATGGAATTATGTCTATGACAGATATGTCTAGACTTTCCATTATACATATTACTCTGTGCCTTACCAATTACAGATTGACTATCACAATGAATACAAATAGCTGGCACAAGTTTAGACCAACGTGGGATATTTTCAATGAAATGGCGAAGCCATTCAGCTCCTTCCATTGCTTTATCTAAAGCAATAAACTCTGATTCTATCGTTGATCTAGATATACATGTTTGCTTGGAAGATTTCCAAGACACGACTGCCCTACCAAGAGTGAACACATGTCCACTAGTGGACTTTGAGTCCTTTATATATGATATCCAATTCACGTCACTATAGCCTTCTAGCACCGTTGGATACCGAGTATAATGCAGCCCATAATCCCAAGTGTAGCGTAAATACCTTAACACCCGCACAATGCCCTTCCAATGAGCAGTATCGGGATTACTTATGTATCTATTAAGCCTACAAACCGAGTAGGCTATATCCGGTCTAGTACAACTTATTAGATACATTAAACTTCCAATTACCCAAGAATATTCTAACTGAGAGACACTGTCTTTATTATTCTTGGTAAAATGTAGACTTAAGTCTACAGGTGTCAGTGATACACTCATATTTGATCCACTAAAGTTCTCAAATATCTTATCAACATAATGAGACTGAGAAAGTACAATTCCGCTAAATGTTCTGGTTGTAACGCCCTCATTTTTATACATAATTCCAACATCCAACCTTTCCATAAACATGATAGATAAATCACATTGCCATACATACATCAGAGTTAATATTACAAAATGAGTATTTCATATAAGTTACAAATGTTTACAAAAAATATAAAATGCCCTGCGGCCTTACATCTTTCCAAGTTGTTACTTGGTTACACAAAAGAAGAGTTCTAACTCTTTTACAAGTAAAGCCCTCAGCTTGCATTTACATGTAATCAACAAAACAAATAGCAAGTAGAGTCTTCAACTCCGAAAACCTCCGAGGCAAAGTTCTAGAACTTGGCACATCTACTGTACCTGAAAATGGTGTCCCAAATAGAGTGAGTCAAAGCCCAGTAGAGATATACTAAACCCAATATGAGAAATAACTAAAACATTATCATTCGACAAGTGATTAACACGTGTAAACCAATTCACACCCTTCTCATAGCCCAACCACAATTACATCCATGTTTCCATCCACCTCCCTTATTTATCCAATTCAATTCCTAGATATGGTTCATTATCTAACTCAAGCAATTTAAGTGAGACTACGACTCGACTTATTAACACCTCCATTTCCCACAATTCAAAATGAGACTACATCTCACGTAATTACTACTTCAATTGACAACTTCATTTCTGCACTTCAATTATAAGGTTTTGGGACTTTGACCCCGGACACTCCGGCCAACTTAATTGTGTATGGAGTACATTCCCTATCTTCTCGCAAATAATGGTACTTATACAATGTACTTAAACATATAATCACCTTTTCAGTACATCTCCTAACTCCTCCCAAACAAAGATACATATACAATGTGTTAGAGTATATGAACACATATGAAGTACATCCTCTATTTCCTCCCAAACAAAGATATATAAACAATGTGTTAAAGTATATGAACACATATGGAGTACATCCCCTATCTCCTCCCAAACAAATATATATAAACAATGTGTTAAAGTATATGAACACATATATGTGTGGAGTACATCCCCTATCTCATCGCACACAGTAGAGTACATCCCCTATCTCCTCTCAAACAAATATACATATATAATGTATTTAAGCACTTTATCTCATACAATGATCGATCAATACACATATTTGCTGTATTATTCCAACCGTCACATTTAATGACATAACATGTTCGATTAGCTTCAGTTTTCCCTAATCAACATACAGTGTCTACAACAATCAAAACTATCCGCCACCGATAGCCCAAAGCTGTTATCTCTAAACAGATAATAAATTTATCAACAGATAAAATATCGACATTTTCATAGGTGAGTGATTAAATTATCCAACTACACCATTTACTCCCACAATTTCCCAATTTCATTATTCTCAACTCAATTTCACATTTCCCCAAATTAATTATTCAACATAATTAGGGCATTTTCCCCCCTTTCTCAATATTAACCCTAAGGTTCAATTTCACCAATTTGACAACAATAATTCCATTTTCCAAAGTCTCTCATACACATGGAGTTTAACATTTGAAACCACCAAACAAACCCTAACTTTCCCAAAATTACCCAACAACATCAACTAATCAAAATGACTAATATTTATGTCAAAACCCATAAGATGGAGTAGAATATCCCTACCTCAAATGGAGAGACCAAATGGAGAAGAGAGGTGAAACTCAAGGTGCTCTAAATCCACAAATTTTCAGATTAAAGTGAAGCCCACGCCACCCTCTATCTTTCTTACAAAGAGACTAGGATACAAACACTCTAGAAATAGATGAAACCCTAGAGAGAAGATGTATATATAGAGAGAGAGGTCGGATCTAGGGTTTGAGGGAGAAAAGGAAATCAAAAGTGATGAAGGGGACTGTTGCTGCGTATTGATATAACAGAGGTTCACTCGAGCGAATGAGTGATCGCTCGAGCGACCAGACACAAAGATAACTCGCTCGAGCGTGGAAAGCCTCGCTCGAGCCAACAATTCGAAGCTTCAGGTCTGTAACCAGAAGCACGCTTAAGCGAAGAATAGCTTGCTCGAGTGAAGAAACCCAAAACATACAGCTCGCTCGCTCGAGCCATGGCTGTGTCTGAAAAAAAACCTGAAGGCACACAAAACTTGCTCGAGCGTACAAACTCTCGCTCGAGTGAAGAAGCAACAACACAAGGCTCGCTCGAGTGACAAAGTCCTACCTCGAGCGAAGAGACTAAAGGCTGGACAGTAACCATTTGCTTCCAATCACAACCAACCTGTTACAAACTTGTCCAACACATCCTAAAACTCATACACAAAGAATTGAAGGATGGAAACAAGATATAAGCAACAACCAACATCACGGAACCTAAGTCCGGAATACAACAACCAAAGGAGGGAAAATCGAGATCGCTATAACCTCCCCTCCTTAAAGAATTTCGTCCCCGGAATTAGATACAAGTTTTCAAAAACATGATTTCTCAATTCCCAATAACATTACCAACCAACATTCCACATCCTGACCCATTACCGGTCATCCCATCTCTATTCAAGAGGCAATTTATAATATAATTCAAGGTGCATTAACAATATGTTTTTCTTTGAGACCCAACAATTTCCAATACCATATTCCACCATTTCATAACATATTTAATGTTAAAAATATATGTGCATTGCTACAGTACATTCAACATATACAATGCTAAATTAACTTTCATTTTCAAGGCATATTCCAAAATACTTCCATATACCGAAACACATACAATGTTTTACAACTTAAGACATATTCAATGTTCTTAAAGTCTATCAATACAACAAAATATTCAACATATGTTCAAATATCCCCAAATAGATCCGGATACTTCTCTCGGACCTCTAATTCACTTTCCCAAGTGACTTCCTCAACCCCGTTATGTTTCCACAACACCTTAATTAATGGAAAAGTCTGGTGTCGCAAGACTCGATAATAATAATAACAGTATGACACATTCAATCACTACGGTGTTCTGAGACATCCGCCACGTCTCGACTACTGACAATACTCAAACCAGTATTCAGTACTTAATACCCCAACATAGGAAACACGAAAACATTTGTACACAAGGCTTTCGGTCAACTTTCACAAAACGAGAACGCAAGACGAAACACGGGTAAAGAACAATATTATGGCACATTAGTGCCCCAAAATTTCGAGTTCTTGCCAAAGACACACAATATGTAACCAGCAACTCAAGTTGGGTCAAATTTAACTTCTCATAAGATATTCCATTCAAGTTAAAGAAATTGCTTTATTTGCTCCATTTGTTTCAAGCACTCAGTTTTTCCCAAAAGTATTCAGACTTATACCACCACCACTTAAACACGTCATTTACAACTGGCCACAGCTAAACTCATAGATTTTTTTTTTAAAAATTATTTTCCCGAAAATAAGGATTGCAAATTCACGTTTCGATTCAAAATCGTTTTAGTTTATGAAGAGTACCTAATGTCCCTCCGGTGAATCACCACATAACCATCCACAAAACCGGTCATACTCATGGTAATGACGCAATACCCCAAAAACAAAACTTTCATGATAGGGACTCCTGAAAATTTGAAATTCCCAACAACGCAACGGCACAAGGATTACATTACACACCCTCATGCCTTATACCACACAAACAAGGATTGAACAAGTCGAAACGACTTTAATAGAGTGCCTCACTCACTTTACACAATTTTACTACCTCACTTGTGTCACCGCTATCCAAACTGGACAACAGACACCTATACCAAAGTGACCTAGCTTTACCAAACCTCAAACCACTCGATTCCATCAATAACCACACTAACGCCTTACCAAGGCATTCTCCTGGGATTCCCTAAGATTGATCCCCTTCTACACATCATCTAATAACAACATACAGACCACACATTATTGCGCACCGTACTAAGTAAAACCTCCTCATTTAATGCAAGCTATCTTACACCCATACTGAATCTCTCATTCAGAGATTTCACCGCCACCTCGACTGAACTCATAATAACAAAATTTGCATACCCATTCCCTCGTACCGAATTAGCTAGCAAGGGTTTACCACGCCACGACACTTATCACTACTACGCAACTGTTCGTACCGAACACAAGCAAACATAGCACCTTTCTCCCTTAATGACCTATACGGTCCACTCTTTATTTCACTTTCTACTTGTCACTCGTCCCGAGAATAATTTCAAGACACTAAGCCTTCATGCCAAACCACTAGCCATTGTTACTGCTGAACAACCACCTTGAACCAAACCCTGGCACAACCGCATGTCGCCGACAAGGCTTTCAAAGACTCACCATCCTGACTCTTCTGAAGAGTAAAAGTCCTCATCCTCCTCGCTATTAACCTAACCCTTCATCCGTAAACACCACACCACTGTGACTCTACTCATGGGTCACACCCTAACCACGGGCTACACACCCAATCAACCCTTCCGATAGCATCTCCTAACCTAACTAGTGTTAAGGTACAAACCTACCACATTCAACCATAATAAAGGAGTCCGGAAACTTAGAAAACACCCATTATACTACTGTCCAAGATATAATATCGGCTGCTCACAACATACCACTTCCCGATGCCAACAACCACAATCTTATATAGGGACTAACACTTCCTCAATTAAAACAACCAATCAGTACATACACAAATTTGGCAACGTTACCCACCATGAAGGTATAAGTCTATTCCTAACAAAATTATGCGCTATGCCTCTACAAAACATCATGTTAAATATACAAAACCTCGTGTTAATCGCACACATCGTATCCTCTAGAGGAGTTCTCACGACAAAAGATCAAAATCTCTACCATGTACATAAGATCAGATAGATAACACCTATGAAATTCCGCACATCCGACAAGTATAACTATTCTCGCCCCACAGTAATCCTGACCAGGACACGCATCCCTCAATAATTCTTCCTAATTTCAAAACATGGGTCACCAGCCCTCAATTTTTTTTTCAAACCAAATCACACGCATATAAATGCGTTATTACCATAATTTTACGGTTTCACCTCAACTTATCACATTAATAAAACTTTAGAGCCACTACATGCTCTAATCTGCCCATTTCATGGAAATTAACAAACAAAGGCATATATATATAAACAAGCAGTTTTGATGTTTCAACATTCCCAAAACACATTGGTTATACAACAGAACCCAATGATTTCAAAATGATAATTCACCGATTACAAAATAGATTAATCAAAACAAAACCATCCCATTGGTGTTACCACCGTTACTGCCCCTTGTTGGACCACTAAAATTGGTCATTCTCAAACCCAAGACATCCTACGAGCTTTCAAGCCATGGACAAGAACTACAAGTGTGCCCCAACTGGCCACACCTGGAACAACTGCACACTTTCCCAAATGGGGCTTGAGAACTCGACTCTCCCGAGGCCCTTGAAGTCTGGCCTGATCATTTCTCATAACGGTATTGCCCATGCCCAGTCGAATAAAGTTGAACCTGACTAGGTTGCAAAACTCCCAAAGAAGCCCCTGGCTGGGTACAAAAATGTTTGATATGACCTGGCTGATTACACACCCAACAAGTAAGTGGCTCCCAAGTACGAGATTGGTTCAAAGTCTGAACTGCTGGGGACCCCAACGACTGCTCCCCCAATGAGCATTCAATCGATCTAAGACCTGGCTGGCTAAATGATTCAGGTGGTGTAACTACTGGTCGAACTGCCAACCCTGCCCTCTTCCTCTGTGGGCAAGCCGAAGACTTGTGACCCAGTTGACCACATTTGAAACAAGTGACATTCCTCTGTTTACTCTTTCCTGAACCCAAATCCGACACTGGAAAGGTAGCACTAGACTGACCTCTCTGAAACTGTTGCGGGTTAAAACCCCTCTGCCTCTTAAAAGGCCTGCCAACACCCCGAGTTACGGGAGTCGCCGAAATGGCTTCCTCTCCACTCTGCTCCATGACTAGCATTGCTGCCTCTACATGAGCCACCGCCTTAACAAGCCCACTATAACTCCTATGCCAAGACCCAACAATCCTTTCTCCGATGCCGTCACACAGCCTACTCTCGAACTCTGAACAACGCAATTCCTCAGTCTCCACCAACTCCGGAGCAAATCTCGACAGGTTAGCAAACCATGATTCAAACTGCACCAAAGGTGTAGTACCTTGGTGTAACTCCACAAGCTATTTCCGCAACTCTTCCGGTGTGGAAGGAGGGAAATCAAAAACTTCCTCGTCTAGGCATTCTAGTAAAAGTAACAAAGGTATTAGTATATTTTCAAATGCACTGAAGCTATTTTAGTTGAGTCCTAATGCAATGGAAAACAGTAATTCATTCCACGTAAACACATAATCACATAAGCATTTACGAATCTCATTTCCGGATAATGACCGTCCCGTGGCGTTACCAGAGTTCCAGTTAGAAATGGCATTGATCAAGTGCCCTTCCAACAGGACTCCTAGAAACCCAAGGATCCAATCAACATCCTAGAAACTAAATTCCATACCTAAATAGTCACATAAACATGTTATCACATAAGCATATAACATCATACATAAGTCTCTAACAAGCGAGACAAACCCACTATGGTACTAACCACGTCCCACGTACCCAAAGTATTCAAACCCAGTACGCTCTGATACCAAGTTGTAACACCCTCATTTTTATACATAATTCCAACATTCAACCTTTCCATAAACATGATAGATAAATCACATTGCCATACATACATCAGAGTTAATATTACAAAATGAGTATTTCATATAAGTTACAAATGTTTACAAAAAATATAGAATGCTCTGTGGGCTTACATTTTTCCAAGTTGTTACTTGGTTACACAAAAGAAGAGTTCTAACTCTTTTACAAGTAAAGCCCTCAGCTTGCATTTACATGTAATCAACAAAACAAATAGCAAGTAGAGTCTTCAACTCCGAAAACCTCCAAGGAAAAGTTCTAGAATTTGGCACATCTACTGTACCTGAAAATGGTGTCCCAAATAGGGTGAGCCAAAACCTAGTAGAGATATACTAAACTCAATATGAGAAATAACTAAAACATTATCATTCGACAAGTGATTAACACGTGTAAACCAATTCACACCCTTCTCATAGCCCAACCACAATTACATCCATGTTTCCATCCACCTCCCTTATTTATCCAATTCAATTCCTAGATATGGTTCATTATCTAACTCAAGCAATTTAAGTGAGACTACGACTCGACTTATTAACACCTCCATTTCCCACAATTCAAAATGAGACTACATCTCACGTAATTACTACTTCAATTGACAACTTCATTTCTGCACTTCAATTATAAGGTTTTGGGACTTTGACCCCGGACACTCCGGCCAACTTAATTGTGTATGGAGTACATTCCCTATCTTCTCGCAAATAATGGTACTTATACAATGTACTTAAACATATAATCACCTTTTCAGTACATCTCCTAACTCCTCCCAAACAAAGATACATAAACAATGTGTTAGAGTATATGAACACATATGAAGTACATCCCCTATTTCCTCCCAAACAAAGATACATAAACAATGTGTTAAAGTATATGAACACATATGGAGTACATCCCCTATCTCCTCCCAAACAAATATATATAAACAATGTGTTAAAGTATATGAACACATATATGTGTGGAGTATATCCCCTATCTTCTCGCACACACTGGAGTACACCCCCTATCTCCTCCCAAACAAATATACATATATAATGTATTTAAGCACTTTATCTCATACAATGTATAGCGATCCCACTTTTTCCTTCATTGTTTAATTGTATTTCAGACTCGGTTCCGTGGATTTGTTGTTCTCTTTTTCCCGTTTCCATCCTTTACTCTTTGTATATGAGTCTTAGGTCGTGTTGGGTAGGTTTAAAATAGGTTGGTTGTGTTTGGAAACCAAGGGTTAGTGTCCATTAAATTTTCATAATGGTTCATTTAATATCCTTATTAGTGGTTCATTTAATATCCCTATTAGTGGTTCAGTTACTATCCTTATTAGTAGTCCATTCATAGTCAAACTTGTCCATTCATATTTCAACTAGTGTTCATTTAATTTCAATTAGTGTTCATTTAATTCTAACTTGTCCTTTCATTTTCCAATTAATGGGCTTTAATAACAACCTTTCAATACCAACTACATCAAGGTTGCCTATAAATTGAGCTCACCTCTCAACTTCTTTCTATGGTTCTTCCCATATCTCTTTCCATTTGTTTTTCAGATTTTGAGTTTAGATTAAGAGTGTTTAGAGTGAGAGTAAGCATTTTCATAAGGGAGGAGAGGATGGAGAACAAGAGAGAAATCTTGAGAAGAAGAGGAAGGGATAGCTTGCTCTTCATTTTGATTTGAAAATTATTGGGTTTGGAGCACCTTCAAAATCCTTCATCTTCTCCATTTGGTCTCTCCATTTGAGGTAGGGATTCCTACTCATCTTTATGAGCTTTTAACCTAGATGTTGGGCTTTTGTTTAAATGGTTTGATTTGGGAAGTTAGGGTTTTGAAATATGCTATTTTGAAAAGAGGGGTTTTGTTTATTTGACTCATCCATATGTGTTTTGGGTCTAAAATAGAGATTGTTGATGTTGTTAGTAATATTTGAGCCTTTGGGTCAATATTGGAAAAAAGGGGAGAAAATCCCTACTTTTTGATAAATTAATTTATATAATAAATTTTGGAAGATATAGAAATATGAAATTGAGTTGAATATGATGAAATTTGCTCATTATGAGATGAACGGTGGAGTTGGATTACATTAATCATTCACTTTTAAAAATAATGACAATTTATCTATTATAACAATTATTACCTGCTTAGAAATAATTGTTTTGGGCTACCGGTGGAGGGTAGTCTTGAGGGTTGTAGACAATGCATGGTGATTAGGCAAACTAAAACTAATCAGTTGAGTATGCTATCGAATATGGCGGTTGGTATAATACATCAAAATTTTGTATTGATTGATCGAATTTGTACATGATAATCGCTTATATACATTGTTTTGTGTGGGAGGAGATGGGGGATGTACTCCACAGTTTATTGGAAGATGGGGGATGGATCTCTAAACCGGATTTTTGTTTGATATTGATACAGCACTAAAATGTGTATCATTTGTGAAGTATAGAAGTGTTTTTGTTTGATATTGATATAACACTAAAATGTGTATCATTTGTGAAGTATGGTAGTGTTTTTGTCTGAGATTGATACAGTACTAAAATGTGTATCTATTATGAGGTATGAAATGTTTAAAATGAGTTATTATCTCGCCTGAAATAGAAATACTGTTGATATGAGATGTGATCTCATTTAAATTGATTGGCCAAGTTATGAGTCATAGTTATGAATTGAGAATTTGATAAGAAATGGAAATTGGAATAGAACATGGACATATTAGTCATGGGATTGTAATGTGTTATAAGTTGTTGTGTAAGAGTTAAACGTTTATCAATTGCTAACGTTTTAGTTACTGTTCATACGATGTTTAGTATATCTTTACTAGGCGTTGGCTCATCCTATATGGGACATCATTTTCAGGTACAGGCGTTATGCCACCTCCAAGATATTACATGTATATCAAGCCAATGGCTTTCTTTGTATAGAGTTTGCACTCTCTTTTGCAACCAAGCGTTGTCTTGGGAAGTTGTAAGCCCATAGGGCGATTACTTTTATTGTCAATATGTAATACATTTTGTAAGAACACTCTGATGATTGTAATATAATATCTCTTTCATATATCTTGAATGTATGATATTATGGGTTTATTTTGAGGGCGTTACACAATGATCAATCAATACACATATTTGCTGTATTATTCCAACCGTCACATTTAATGACATAACACGTTCGATTAGTTTCAGTTTTCCCTAATCAACATACAGTGTCTACAACAATCAAGACTATCCTCCACCGATAGCCCAAAGCAGTTATCTCTAAACAGATAATAAATTTATCAACAGATAAAATATCAACATTTTCATAGGTGAGTGATTAAATTATCCAACTACACCATTTACTCCCACAATTTCCCAATTTCATTATTCTCAACTCAATTTCACATTTTTCCAACTTAATTATTCAACATAATTAGGGCATTTTTCCCCCTTTCTCAATATTAACCCTAAGGTTCAATTTCATCAATTTGACAATGATAATTCCATTTTCCAAAGTCTCTCATACACATGGAGTTTAACATTTGAAAATCCCGTTTTTTTTTTTTTTTTTATAACCACCAAACAAACCCTAACTTTCCAAAAATTACCCAACAACATCAACTAATCAAAATAACTAATATTTATGTCAAAACCCATAAGATGGAGTAGAATATCCCTACCTCAAATGGAGAGACCGAATGGAGAAGAGAGGTAAAACTCAAGGTGCTCCAAATCCACAAATTTTCAGATTAAAGTGAAGCCCATGTATAGACACCCCATTTTTTACCGTCCTCAAGACTTGGACGTCATCGTTTGAACACCCGATGATCACCCATGTTTGTGTTCGTTTTGAGTTCCCGAAGGACTCGGCTGCATGCCGTGCCTTGAGATCTCTCAACTTGACTGTTTTGTGCTTGGTCGTGGACCAAGGACTTGTGTTTTGTGCTTCTAAGGGTGGGAAGAGGCTTGTTAGCCATCCCTGGAACCCACCGGCCATGGCATGAAGCCACCGGCCTTGATTTCTTTCTACCGACCAATTGTTTGGTCGGTCGGCACAAATATTTCGCCAGTGTGCCATTTATTTGGCCGATTGTCTCCTTTTCTTGCCGGTACCCCCTTTTTGCCTTTTTCAGGCATTGTGCATGCCAGCTGTGCCAGCTGGAGTGCACGGATCTGTCCTCCATACACGTGTATGGAGGATTTACACCCTTTGCACCCTTTTGTCTTAGCTTCCTCAAGAAGCTTAGACCCTTTGCTCTAGCTTCTTAAGGAAGCTTGACTCTTTGTCTTAGCTTCCTCAAGAAGCTTGGACCTTTGACTTAGCTTCCCTCAGAAGCTTGCTCCCTTGACCCCTTTGATTTAGCTTTCCTTAGAAGCTTTGAGCCTTTGCCTTGTCTATATAAGAGAGCCTCTCTTCTCCTTTGAAGGGGTTCAGCAAAATCAGACTTATACATCTGATATATGACATATATACACCACTCTCTCTCGATATCTCCCTCTCTCTCTTCATTTGTGTGTGTTAGAGGGCCTAAAAAGGTGTTTTGTTCTTAGTTTTGCACTAAAACACCTAGTATTACACCATACTTGAGTTATTGAGGTCTTGAGGGTTTGTTCTTGGATTTTTGAGTTGGTTTTGATCAGAAGGAGAGGGCTGGGGTTGCTATTCTTCAAGTGTTCTTCAAGGGTGAGCACATTTACTTTGTATTCCCCGTTCTTGCACTAGCTTTTAACCCACTTTGCATGCTGTTTTGAGCTTCATGTATAACTGATAAAAACTTTGATTTTTCATGCTTAAGATGTTTCATTAAGATCTCTTTTGTGTTTGGGGTCGACCTCCCCCTCTTAGGCCTTGTTTGGCCCTCTTTTGTGCCTTCTTTGGTTGAGCTTTGAATACCTTTGTGCATTGGCCTTCTCACCACTGAAATCCAGGGGATTTTCAATGGTGATGAAGGAGTTTTGAGGTCTTGCATAGGAGAGGGACACCCCTCTCCCTTTGTCTCTCTTTTGTTTGTATTCAAGGCTTATAAAGGTAGCATGCATGCCTAGCTTTATTTGGCTTTATTTCAAAGGTGATTTGGTGTTTATTTAGCATGTTTTAACTCTGTCCCATGTTGGTTTGTTGACCCTTTCCATGTATAATACACTTGCTTTGTATTCCTCTATTTTGCCTAGAAATGCATATTTCCATTAGACCATCATGCTTGCATGTTTTTGCCTAGCTTTGAGAAGCTTTCGGTTATATTTCATCATGTTTGAGGTCTGTTGGGTACTGATTCGATCGTGTTTGCCATGTTTGGTATAGCCTCTTTGCATTTTGACTTGTGAGCCTTGAGTACGTGGGTCACTAGCATGCTCTACTTAGCTTATTCCCATGATTTGGCATCATTGGAGACCGTATTTCAGTCCATAATCCATGCTTGTATGCTTACATTCATCATCTCTTTCACGCCTTGAAGAGTTGTTCTTTTGTGCCTTGAAATGAGTCATTGTGCATGCCTATATGTTTGAGGCATTGGGCTGCCATATCAGTGGGTTTTGGGGCTCATTTTTGCATGTTAAAACTCTATTTTTGGCTGCTTAGTCCATACCATGTGTAGTTGGGGTGGTTGTAGTGGAATGCCCTCTTTGCAGCCTTAAATCCCCCTTTGTTTTGCATCCATTTCTTAGCATGTTTTGACCATGTTCCATGCATGTTCTAGTCCTATTTTGGTCTGCCCTAAGGCTATTTTCAGTCATCTTGGCCTTGCGGGGTTTGGTTGATATAGCCTCGGTTCAAGCATCTTGACTAGCTTTGAACCTTAAGCCCATTAGCATGCTTTGTTCACCTTAGGTGCATGATTTGGTATCATTATTGGCATGATTTCAGAACTTGTTATATTGCCCTATCCTCATGTTTACCCTATCTTGCTCATGCTTGAATGTTGTGCATTGTGGTCTAGCTTATGGACCAATGTTGTGTGTGCATTTGCCTCCCCTTTTGGGCCCCCCTAATTTGGGTGTTTTGGCCACTGTTTTGGGGCATGGCTGAGGCCTCCCATTTCAGTTTAAGTCCACCCTTGTATATAAATTGCATGATTGACATGTTGCATTACATTGGTTGCATGCTTACATTGTATCATGTTTGCATGTTGTTTAGCTAGTTGCATTACGTAGTCTTGTTGTATGCTTGACATGTTCATATTGCCTTAGTTTGGTTTGCATGGTTAGGTAGTGTCATGTTGCATTAGCTTAGCATGCTCATATCACATTGCATGAGTTGCATTACTTTGCATTCTATATGGCATACATGCATTGCATCTTGTTTGGTTTCGGGTGTCAAACCAAACATGAAGAATGAGGCACGTTCGTACTTAAAGTGACGAAACACGTCTTAATCCTCAGTCGCCGATGCCCTTGATCTCAATATGATAGGGCAGGAGGCATTCATTTGTTTTGTCGCATGCATTCACATTGATTTGCAAACTTGGTGCCTTTGGTCATCATGCATCGAGATGTGTGATTGGTGGCCCGAGGACCGAGGGCCATGCTCCCTTGAGTCCATAGCATGATAGGGAGAGTGGCCATGCACACATTGCTTTGAAATTTCTTTGCCATGCACTGTCTGTCCCCTGTTGCTGTCAAAACCAGTATCCTGCAGAAATAAATGGCCGGCCGGCCACTTTCAGTGCCGACCGACCATCAGTGTCCAGCCGGTGGTCCAATCTTTGGCCGATCAGTCTATTCCCATGGCCGGTGACCTTTTGTTCTGGCCGGTGACATCCCTCAATACTCAGGGAGTGATTTAGAAGGGTTCTGGAAACTTTCATAACTTTCAAAAGAGCAAGGCAGTGCAAACAGAGGCAACAGTGGCATGGTACCGGGTTTCTGGGCGAGATGGAATCGAGCATGCATCACCTCATCATTCCAAGGCGAGGCTGCGGCCACCTTCCTCCCGTAATTAATTTGTTAATTAATTAGAAGTTTTGTAACATTTAATTAGCTAGGATAGTTGATTCATTATTCGGCCTATATATTTATTCGGACCCTCCGAGCGAGGGCATAATTGTGTAATAAGTGTGTGTGAGTGTGTGTATGTCTGCCAACCCCCACTTCTTTCTCCCTTTTACTTACCTACTTTCAATGGTCAGTATTAGGGCATATTTAAATTAGCATACCTTATACTATGCATGCGTGCATTCATTCATTTGTATTGCATGCACCGGGCTCGGCGCATCATACTAACTGCATAGTATTTCAAATCCAACTTGAATACGTGTTACTTGTTGCATTTCACACGCCATATTAGATTAGCCGAGCCTATTCTAGTGACATTCTGTATGCGATGTATTAGCCATTTTAAACATGGACTAGGATCATCCATATGATTATTAACTAGTTTCATGTTTTGGCTTAGAGTACTCGGTAAGCATTTATGTTTTAGCATCCTTACATGAGTATGAGAGATTGCCATGATAGCATGCTTACCATGAGGCTATATGCTTATGTGATATAACTGCATGAATGCCTATGGGTGAAGGTTGGGTTATTTGAATTGGAACAATTCATCAACTGTAAGTTTTTTTAAGCCTACTTGCGAGTAGCAAACCGTTTTTCAAAACAAACATGAAATGTTTTGTTCCAATTCAGGCGATCCAGTCTATACTTGTATGCCATGTGCATCATATAGTAAATCTAGGCTGAATAACCGTAATAAGAGCACATAATGTTTTCAAAACTCGAGATCATGGTTAGTAGAGGCTGATCTTTGATCGGGCGAGCGGGGGTGCTCACGAAGTGACCTTCCCCAATCGTACCCAAGTTCCCGAGCCGAGGTAACTTTGGTGATGACGGACACGTGGCCTTAGGCAAACGAGTAAGGGTTTTCTAAATTCCCCCATAAAAAATATTTAGGTGGCGACTCTGTATCTGGCAAAGCAGTCCATGTTTGGCACTTCTTTAAAAAAAATTTGTTTTCAAAAACGATTTGCCGAATTTGGACTCTTTGGTGATTTATCAAATCTCACATTGCACATTATGAGATCAGATTAAGAACCGACAGAATCGAGTCCGAACTGTAGCATTGAGGCCCGTAGGCGCGTCTACACTGTGCCACCCTCTATCTTTCTTACAAAGAGACTAGGGTAGAAACACTCTAGAAATAGATGAAACCCTAGAGAGAAGATGTATAGAGAGAGAGAGGTCAGATCTAGGGTTTGAGGGAGAAAAAGAAATCAAAAGTGATGCAGGGGGCTGCTGCTGCGTACTAATATAACAGAGGCTCGCTCTAGCGAAGAAGTGGTCGCTCGAGCGACCAGACACAAAGATAACTCGCTCGAGCGTGGAAAGCCTCGCTCAAGCCAACAATTCGAAGCTTCAGGTCTGCAACCAGAAGCACGCTCGAGCGAAGAATAGCTCACTTGAGCGAAGAAACCCAAAACATACAGCTCGCTCGCTCAAGCGAAGGAAAGCTCGCTCGAGCCAAGGTTGCATCTGAACAAAAACCTGAAGACACACAAAACTCGCTCGAGCGTACAAACTCTCGCTCGAGCGAAGAAGCAACAACACAAGGCTCGCTCGAGCGAAGAGACTAAAGGTTGGATAGCAACCATTTGCTTCCAATCACAACCAACCTGTTACAAACCTGCCCAATACATCCTAAAACTCATACACAAAGAATTGAAGGACAGAAACAAGATATAAGCAACAACCAACATCGCGGAACCTAAGTCCTGAATACAACAACCAAAGGAAGGAAAATCGGGATCGCTATACTGGTAATCTTAATTCCCATAACAACATCTGCAATGCCCATATCCTTCATGTCAAACTTAGATTTGACAACTTCTTGGTAGTTTTGATCATTTCATCATTACTACCTATAATGAGCATATCATCAACATATAGACACAAAATGACATAACCTCTGTCAGTGTCTTTGACATAAACACACTTGTCATATTCGTTGATTCTAAACCCACTTGACAACATTACGTTGTCAAACTTCTCATGCCATTGTTTAGGCGCTTGCTTCAAACCATAAAATGATTTGATAACTTTATAGACTTTCTTGCACCCTGGAGCTGAAAACCCTTCAGGCTTCTCCATGTAGATTTCTTCATTCAAATCCCCAGTTAAGAAAATTGTCTTTACATCCATCTGGTGTATCTCCAGATTGCGCAAAGCTGCTATCGCAATCACCATGCGAATGGATGTTATCCTAGTTATAGGTGAGTACGTAGCAAAGTAATCTAGGCCTTCTCGTTACATGTACCCTTTGAAAACAAGCCTAGCCTTATACTTATCAATTGACCCATCGGCCTTCATCTTTCTTTTAAAAATCCACTTGTAGCCTAAAGGCTTACGACCTGGAGGTAAATCCACCAACTCCTAAGTGTGGTTCTATAAAATGGAGTCAATCTCACTTCTGATCGCTTCTTTCCATAAAGGACTCTCAGGAGAAGTCATAGTTTCTGTGGAAAGTTTGAGGTTCGTTCTCAACTATATAAGTCAAGAAGTCTAGACCAAAAGACTTGGACATCCTAGCCCTTTTACTCCTTCTAAGCTCATCTAAAACCTCAATTTGATCATCAATATGATCATCATCACTAGCAAGCTCATCAAATTGCTCCAAAAACCTTGGAACCCCTTCTTGGGTTCAGCAAGGAACAATGTCTTCAAAGAAACATGCATTCCTTGACTCCATGATGGTAAACCTATGTATGTCTGAAATTTCAAACTTATGTACAAGAAACCAATATGCACTACTACTATGTGCATAACCAATGAATATACAGTCCATGGATTTCAGAACTATCCTAACCTGTTTGGGTGTACGTATCACCACTATTGAAAGACATCCCCACATTCATAAGAATTTGTGAGAAGGCTTAACGTCTTTCCATAACTCATGCGGGGTCTTGTCCACCTTCTTCCGGGGTACTTTATTCGGAATGTAATTCGCGGAGAGAATTGCTTCCCCCCACATGTTCTGTGGCAATCCAGAACTTATCAACATTGCATTCATCATTTTCTTTAGCGTCCTATTCTTACACTTAACAATCCCATTTGACAGAGGAGAATAAGGCGCCATGGTTTGGTGGATAATCCTGAATTGAGCACAAATCTCAATAACCAGTGATTTATGCTCACCACCACGATCACTTCTTAAAGTCTTAATCTTGCGGCCTACTTGATTCTCAACATTATTCTTATAAAGAACAAACTTGTCAATAGCCTCATTTTTGCTTTTGAGCAAATAGACATAACAATACTTAGTACAATCATCAACAAAAGTAATGAAGTATTTATTGTCACCACGTGATTGTATAAACTTTAAGTCACACACATCACTATGCACTAAGTCCAACGATTTTGAACTTCTTTCAATAGAATGAAACGAAGATCTTGTCAACTTCGCTTCAACACAAGTTTCACACTTGTGTTTCGGATTAATCTTAAAAGATGGTATGTGATCTAACTTGATTAATCTACGTAAAGATTTAAAGTTCACATGTCCTAGTCTACCATGCCACAAATTGGAAGACTCAAGTATGGAAGCAGAAGAAGATGTACCTTTATTCATCGTTGGGATAATAGTCATTACATTGAGTTTAAACATACCCCCCAACATATAACCCTTGCCTACATACACTCCGTTCTTGGTCAGAACGACCTTGTCGGACTCAAAAACCATGCACAAAAACATGTTTACTAAGAAGAGACCCTAAGACAAGATTCTTACGAATGTCCGGAACATACATGACTTCATTCAAGGTTAGCTCTTTTCCTGAGGTTAACTTCAGGACCTCCTTTCCCTGAACAAATAAGGTAGCAGAGTTTCCCATAAAGAACTTCTCACCATTTGTAATTGGTTCGAAAGTTGTAAACAGCTTCTTCTCGAAGCAGATGCGGCGTGTAGCCCCAATAGAGCTAAAAGCCCTCGCTACCATGGTTGTAGCACTTCTCAAAGAATCGATAACGAGGTTCCTGCGGCTTGTATGCCGGCTTCTTTGTAACACCACCTCTTGGCTCCAGCTTAGAGCCCCTGTTCACAGGGGGCTTCTTCCTCACCCCAGAAGATTTGCTATGCTCAATGACATTGGCCTTCACTGAGAAGGTACTCCCTCATTTCTTTCTATTATCCTCCTCAATTCGAAGTCGAACAATCAAGTCTTCTTTGTAGAATTTATACAAAGTCTTTTGGCCTTTTCCAAAAATTCATACAGTACAATTCATTGTGTCACAATCATTATGAAACTCTCAAAATCATATCACAGTAAATATATTCCCAGAATGTCATCAACCGAATTAGGCACCCAAATATATTTGGTCCAACCTATCACTTTGAAGCCAATATTTTTACTATTAGAAAACACAAATCAAGTGTTCAATAGTCTATTATTCAAAACTTCATAACATGGCCAGTAGTCTTATCACTAGGAATCACTAATTTCTCAACATGTGATCAATAGACTTTCTACTACTAGGAGTCACAATGTTTTAACATGTGATCAATAGTCACTTTACTGCTAGAAATCATAACGTCCTGACATAGGATCAATAGACTCTTTCATTACTAGGAATCATCATGTCTTGACATATGACCAGTAACCTCTCCACTACTAGTACCATCATGTCTTGACATGTGATCAGTAATCTGTTCACTACTAAGAACCACAATCTCATAACTATGTAGCCAGTGGTCTAACACCTCCTAGCAACCACCAGTTTTCTATCTCTATGATCAGTGATCTTGTATTCACTAGGAGCCACCAATTTAAGAACATATTTGGAATTTAATAATCCAAAAATATATTCACACACCCTAATGGGTTGTTTCATCTTTGCTTTTAAGCAAAGTCACATAGCAATTATATATGCTATAAATAACACAAGGATACCATACTAATTGTCTCTGATTAATTTAGAAATATTTTCATGCAATCCTATGATTTCCTTTAATCATACTTGATCTCTCTAGATCTTCTTTTAAGAATCTCGCAAGGCTTAAGGTTGTCAGATGGAACAACATTTCTGTTTGTCACCTTTTGAAGCCATTTTTGAAACATCACAATAGAATTTCATTTTCTATGTTTCCAGAAATTAAACTTAACACTAGAAAATCCCACAATTGGAAATTTAATTCAAAACTAGTCTCACTGTTTAACGTAGAATCAAACATGGTCAGGAATGTTCCCAGGAAGACTGGAGGGGTCACATTGGTCCCACTTAAAACCCAGTTAACCTTTTGATAAAACTTTCAAGAGCATGTTGACTCCTAGTCCATGGGAAACAATTTTAGAATTAAGTTTTTCCAGGGGATAAACTAGGTTATAACAAACCGATTCCCAAGCAAATAAAATTTGCTACTAGAA
The DNA here is from genome assembly GCA_022316695.1 of Camellia oleifera. Taxonomy (NCBI): domain Eukaryota; kingdom Viridiplantae; phylum Streptophyta; class Magnoliopsida; order Ericales; family Theaceae; genus Camellia; species Camellia oleifera. The sequence goes on along the minus strand of CM039308.1, from coordinate 99,330,093 downwards.
TTACACCACTCATAAAAGTTAACCGGTAATTCTGGAACTGAGCCCATTATTTCTGAATAAAATTAGAAATATTTTAGCTAATGCTAAAATTTGGTTTCTTTTCTCAAAACCAAAACACTTTGGAAATAATCAGATTATAACCAAAGACTTTTTCCAAACTTGATTTTTCAACACTTTGGGAATAAAATGATTAAACCCAAAGACTTCCTCAAACCCCAAATGTTTGAAATCAAATTCGTCTTAGTTATCATTTCTGAACAAATAAGAATTTCTCTTTAGCCAAGGCTAAACACTTTGGTTTCTATCACAAAAAACCAAACCAAGTTCCAAACTTATAACCAATTTAAAAATTGCTAACCAAATTACAAGCAATGTTAAAAAAAAAAAAAAAAATTGCTATAACAATTACACGTATATAAAATGCTTCTAACAAAACAAGCACATAAAATTTGCTACCACAAATTAGTAAACAAACCAACTAAATCTCAAACAAAACATGCTTCAAACATTTAAATAAAATAGTCAATCCATAAGGATTCTATTTAGTCCAAAAACCTTTCCACGCTTAGGTATTCCTATTCAACACAAAGGTTAGTAGTCCAAATATTTTTGTTTTTACATCCCAAATACTAATCATTTGGTTTTGTATTTGTTTTTTCATTCCCCTTCGCATAAGTATTCCTATAAAGAAAGTTAGCAGAAAAACACAAAAAAATACAAACCAAACAATCTAAACAAAATGTAAATATAATAAATCAATTAAAACCATCTAGCCAACTATTGAATAAGAAAATTAACTAATCAATTAACATACTAGATAAGTTACAAAAATAAAATTATTACAAAGGTGACAAAACCTTATACCTTCTAAATATTTAACTTCTAGCCATGAGTTGCAAAATAAAACTTAAACTTCAAAATTAAATTCAACTTTAAAATGAAATTTGTAACTCCAAATTAAATTAGATGTTCCTTTGTTTATTTATTCTTATTGTAATTCCAAGCATGCAATAGTAGACTAGATATTGTTGGCTACATATTTTGTACAAGCCAGTTACAATTCAACACGTGGCGGAATAAGGGTAATATAGGAAGACTATTCAAGTCTTTGATCCTGATCGTACATGTGGCAGTTAGTTTTGGTTCTCACGTGATCTGAGTAGCATTGGATCAGTAAAGAGGTGCAAGGTAACGTGGCTTCAACGGTTACTCAAATTCAAATTCAAATATAGGAGGGAAGCCCAACTGCAAGTGATGGCGTAGTGGAACTACTTATAAGGCAGCATGATCAGCGATCATGGAGGAGCAGTTCGACGGTTTGAAGTGCAGTTCGATGGTCATCCTTGAGAAGTATAAATAGCGGGGAAGACCCCAGAAAAAGCCCCAGACTCAGATCATACAAACCAGTCTTACTTTACATATTTTACATTTCCAATCTTTACATTTCCTGTTCTTTAAATTCTTGCTTTTTACATTCCTGTACTTTAAATTCCTGCACTGCACTTCATTCATAGGAGTAGTTTCGAGTAGATTATTGCTATAAACCTCTACGAGGCTGAGTTTGGATCATTGTAAGTTTTCATTCTAATGAAATATTTCAATTGCTCTTCATTTAATTGTTTTTTTACTTAATTTCTCCTAAGTCAAGCCACCAGTAAAAGTCCTCTTCATTGAGGGTGAAAGAACTAAAACACAATCGTCTGATAATTGGTTGGCAATTAACATTTCTGTAAGGACTGATTGATCATTGCTGGCACGCTCGCATTTACGAAAATACCCTTTGAAAGCCAAAAAGCCAACATATATTTTTGGCACGCCCAGTGGGACTAATTGAAATGGCTAGACGAAGAAGATAAGGAGAAAATGAACACTTGGAAGAAGGCGTAGAAGGAGAGGTAGAAATACCTAATCCAGAGGATAATGTGGTAACACATCCTGTGGAAACTCCCATATTATCTGAACCTATGGTCGAACAGACCAGTATTTCAAGACAAGAACCACATGTTCATAGTATTGGACGAAACAAAGGAATTGGACCACCCACTGTTCTATCTACTCAGCCAATAAATCCATGGGATGGCTTAGTAGATGCCATGGGACAGCAATTAATGAACACAATGGAAAGGTGGGCAACATCCTTTTTGGATCGAATGAATAACCACCAACCAACAAATGCAAGACATATGGAGGAAGTAAATGTCCCTCAGCAAAGATTGGCTAGAGACAAACAGCCTATGCAAGTTAATGGATATTCTAGTGGTCAAACTAGTAATCAGAATTATGAAAGACCACCACCTCAGTCTTGGTACGAACCCATTTCGAGGCCTATAGTAGGCCAAAATGCCTCAGTACTCAACAATGAAGCCATACAAATTGGTGGATCTGGCCCAGTACAAGAAACTGGCATAAGAATGGTCACAAATCCCATGTTCGAAGCCATACCTGGTACAAGGGGTGTTCATTAATCCCTTATTCGAATTTATACCCGGGGGGTTTGAAGGTTTTCCTGCAAATGGAAGAGACACAACACCTATTTCAGCACCTTTCGCAGGTCCTTTCGCAGGACAGGCTCAAAGGCGTTACCCTCACCCCCAACAGCAACCTGCACTACAGGGACAACCAATTCCAAATGTATCACCTTATGGACCAAGGGGACCACACGCACACGTTTGTCTACCAAATCTTGTATTTGTCCCTCCAGTAGTGGTTCAGCAGGACAAAATATGGTCCTTAGGGACCAAATTGCTGATATTGTTAGGGAGATGTGTGGACCGATAGCTCAGGGGGTCCAGACTCATGTATACAGAAAACCATACCCAAAATGGGTAGATAGGGTACATGAATACCCAAGGGGGTTCAGGATACCAGATTTTACCCTTTTTCTATGGGAGTGGAAACCAATCAACAATAGAGCATATTGCTAGGTTTGCTGCTCAATGTGGTGAATTTACTAATCATGACTATATGATGTTGAGATTATTCCCAAACTCTTTAACTGGGGGAGCATTTGTCTCGTACATTAACCTTACACCTGGCTTTATTCAAACTTGGTAACAAATGGAAGAGGCATTTCATGCCCAATTCTTCCAATCGGAGCCAGAAGTTTCCATGGCAGACTTGGTAAGATTGAGTCAAAGGCCTGAAGAGAAGGCTACTCAGTTTATTGCCAGATTTAAAAGGGCTCAAAATAAATGTAGAGTTATCCTGCTAGAGCCAGAATTCGTAAGATTGGCCCAAAATGGCTTAGAGTTCAGGCTTCGAAAGAAGTTTGACTCAACTGAATTTAGAGACCTGGTAGAACTAACCTATAAGGTGTCTAGGTATGAAGCATTACTAGAGGAGGAACGGGATCGAAATAATGCATCGTACAAGACATACTATAGAGATCCTAATTATGAGATCGATGCAGCAGAGATTGTGGGGAAAGAACCTGTAATCTATGAAGTATTAATTCATAAGGATACAACAATTGACCAACAGTTTAAAAAGAAAGACCTTCATAGAAAGTACTATTTCGATTTAACTAAAGCAGATGACATTTTTGATCATTTGCTTGCGGCCAACTTCCTTAAGTTACCAAAAGGAGTAAAACTTTCATCTCCAGATGAACTGAAGGGAAAAGTCCATTGTAAATGGCATAACTCTTGGTCTCACTCGACTAAAAACTGCATTGTTTTTCGAGACAGAATCCAAGAACAAATTCAGAAAGGAAGTTTGAAATTCCCAGCCAAAACAGAAAAGGCCATGGGGATTGACAGTAATCCATTTCCAGAGGTTGGAGAAAGCACAACTAATGTTGTGGTACCAAACTTCCAGAATTTATCTTTGTAGGAATTGGAAGAAGTCAATGTGCAGATGCATATTGCCAATCAGACAACTACTAAGAAGGACATCAGAAATCTACCAGCTATTGGACAGGATTTCTCACACCAGAAGGAAGACTCTGATGAAAAAGCACTGGATGATGATTCCCTAGAGGCAGCCGTAATGCAGAGGATGTGTCCCAGGTGCAGACTGAGTTATAAGTGGTTGAAAGGCCTTCCAGTTGATGGGAAGCAATATTACAGAGATGTGCAGAGGCATCCCAAGCCAACCAATGCTTATAATAAAAGGCCGTATCCGGCTAGTGTTAGGCATCAACCATTAGTGGTTGAGCCTGCAATTGATAGAATGCGTGCTAAAGGCAAGAGACCCTTGTATGAGTCTAGGCCACCTAACTATTACAGAATGGAGAACAGTCATTCTGAAAAAAGATTGGAGAAGAGTTCAGGTTATGGGATCAAAGCCAGGGATTGGCCTCCTAGACCAACCTCACGCAGAATAGAAAGTGGCCACCTTCATCGAAGGCCTGAATCAGGCTCGAAACATGAGGTCAGGACCAAGCAAGTGCCCTCACAGCCAGCTTCGAAGATGGCTTCGAAGATAGAAAGAAGCAGTTCAACATCTGAGTCAGTAAGTTCGTGGGTACCTGGAGTTTCAGATTGGTTTGTGATGCAGAACAAACCTAGGGAAGTGCCCACTTAGAGAGATGTTGGAAATCAAGGAAGGATGGTTAAACCTCTTTTGGTGGCTCCGAACAATTGGGTATTGCTTAAACACCCAAAGACGAAGGAACCAGCTATGGTCCCAGTCATTTCGAGATCACAGAGGAGAAAGATTCAACACAGGTACACTCAGTACCAGAAAGATATGAAAGAAAATGGAGAGAGCTCTTCATTGGTCCAGACAGAAGGAAAGAAGACTCCAAAGTCAGACCATACTCCAAAGAGAACTCTACAAAGCAAGGTGGGTTGTAACAGAGAACAGTTGGCCAAGGTTCATTTTGAACTAAAAGCTAGGGAGAAATCTAGCTTAGCAGGATTGGAGAAAGCTCTGATGGAGAGTGGTAGCGAGACAGAAGAAGAAATTGGCATAAGCCAAAAGAAAGAAATGGTGGAGGAAGAAATGTTCGAAGCCTTCATGGCTGAGCAAACATTTTTGGTTGAAAAACCAGTTGAGAAAAATCCTTCGAAGGAATCAGTTAACAACGAAGTGCCAGAGTGCAGCATTGAGGATGCTTCTGAAGTAACTGAACAAGGTGACCAAGAGGGGAAACAGGTACAGCCAGCCATCCAATTTGGCTCATTTCCTCCAGTATCAGTCAATATGGTACACATACTGCCTCATGAGTTCCAGGCTGGAGATGAGGACCAAGATGGTCAGGAAATTGATCATATTCCTGTCTCTAGTGAAGACTCACAAGTGAGTATGGTACAAGATGATTCTGGAATGACTACCCCAATGGAAACTGAATATGAGAGTGAAGAAAAGGTGAGCATTATCCTCTCATATCCTTTTCAGTATCCCTCGAATTCTATGACACAACATGTCAAGCCTTTGTATATCAAGGCTTTCTTCGATGGAATACAATTGAACCGAGTCTTGATAGATAATGGGGCAGTAGTGAATTTGCTACCAAAATCTTCTTTGAAGAAACTAGGAAAAAAGAATCCTAGGTTAATCCCAACCAGCACAACCATCACTGGCTTTGCTGGAGACAAACAAATGGCTTAGGGAATTCTACCCATCAACCTGAGTGTGGGAACCAGGGACTGCATGACAGCATTCTTCGTAATTGACAGTAATGCTAAATACAATGCTTTACTTGGGAGAGATTGGATTCACACTAACAAATGTGTGCCTTCCTCTTTGCATCAGAAAATTATGATGGCCTTAGGCAATGGAGAGACAGAGGAAATTGATACAGATCCTCAACCTTTCATAGCCTGTGCAGACTTCGCAGAGGCCAAACTGTATATTGAGGGAGTGACACCACTCAGTATACTGAGGAAACCTGATGGCTCAGCCGAAGTGATGGCTGATGAGGAAGAGACACACCTGAAACACTTAGTCCAGGAGAGTGCTGATGAGGAGGTTGTTGTTAAGGATGACAATGATGCTTGGTTGTAGGCAAAGAAATGAAACACAAGAAGCCAAGTCTTTAGCTTTAATTAAATTCTCAACATTGGATGTAAAATCAATAGTCCAGAAAGTACAGGAGCAAGAGAGAGAAGCCATGATAATTGGCTACAAGCAGAAGTAGCAACAGGTTAAAGTTTTGACCCTTGATAAATACTGTGCATTGGACATTGAAACAAAAGTCTAGGAGATACAGGAAGAGAAAGCATTGTGGACAGGCTTTGTCTATGAGGAGGAGGGCAAAGATGTTGAATTAAAAAACCTGGGAGCAGAACAAAGTAGGGAGATTGCTTCGAGGATAGAAGAAATCAAAGAAGAAGCTTCAATAAGTTCTCAGACACAAGATTCCTTAGAAGAAGTAAATTTAGGGGAAGATTCTATACAGCAGCCCACCTACATAAGTGCTTGTCTAAATGTTCTGGACAGGGACCAATTGTTGGTTGTTCTAAAGAAATATAAAGATTGCTTTGCATGGTCTTATAATGAACTACTAGGATTGGATAGGTCATTAGTGGAACATAGGCTCCCTATGAAATTAACTTCAAGCCATACAAGCAAAAACCAAGAAGAATGAGTCCAGAAGTAATTCAGAAAGGCAAGGAGGAGATTCTTAGACTACTCAAAGCAGGCTTTATTAGGACAGTCAGGTATGTGGAATGGCTATCTAATATTGTGCCTGTGGTTAAGAAGAACGATAAAATGAGGGTATGCATTGATTTCATAAACTTGAGTTTAGCAACTCCAAAAGATGAGTACCTTATGCCTATAGTGGATTTGTTGGTAGATGGTTCAGCAGGGCATCAAGTTTTACCAATGATGGATGGGCACTTTAGTTATAACCAGATATGCATTGCAGAGGAGGATGTCCACAAGACAACATTCAGATATCCTGGGAATATTGGCACTTTCGAATGGGTTAAAATGCCATTTGGCCTGAAGAATGCTGGAGCTACATATCAGAGGGCTATGAACACTATCTTTCATGACCTCGTTGGAGGGTATTTAAAGTGTTATATTGATGACATTGTAGTGAAATCCCAGTCCATGGAGGAGCATCTGTTTCATTTAGAAGCAGCTTTTGAAAGAATGAGGAGGTTCAAGTTAAAACTCAATCCCCTTAAGTGTGCTTTTGGTGTGTCATCTGGAAACTTCTTGGGTTATGTAGTGCACAAGAAAGGAATACAGATTGATCAGAATAAAGCTAAAGCCATCATTGAAGTCAGGCCTCCATCAAGTAAGAAAGAATTACAAAGGTTCCTTGGACAGGTTAACTTTCTCCGAAGGTTCATTTCTAACACTGTAGGGAAAACTAAAGTATTTTCTTTCTTGTTAAGGCTAAAAGATGAAGAGAAATTTGTGTAGACAACAGAGCATCAAATTGCTTTCGAAGGTATCAAAGCCTACTTGGCCAACCCTCCAGTGCTAATGCCACCAAAGGGTGATTAGCCCTTGAAGTTGTAAATAGCTGCAGCAAAAGATTCGTTGGGAGCTTTCTTGGCCCAAGATAATGAAGAAGGCAAGGAGCAGGCTGTTTATTACCTTAGCAGGTTTTTAAATACTTGTGAATGTAAATATTTAGCTGTTGAAAAGCTGTGTCTTACTTTGTATTTTGCTGTAATGAAATTAAGATACTATCTTTTACCTACAACTGTCTTCGTAATTGCAACCACAGATTTGGTTAAGTACATGTTATCTAGACCTATGTTGAGGGGAAGAATTGGCATGTGGATACTAGCTTTATCATAATTTCATCTAGAATATGTCCCTCAAAGGGCAGTAAAAGGGCAAGTTTTAGCCAATTTTTAGGCAGATCATCCATCTCAAACAGAGAGCCAAGAGATAATGGAACTTGGGATGGCTAGTGTTGAGCCATGGCAGATGTGGTTCGATGGGTCGAAAGCCAATGGCTTAACTGGAATTGGTATTGTGATTAGGTCTCCACAAGGGGTAGAAACCACACATGGTTTCAGAGTGAATGAAGCTACCTGTTCTAATAACCAAATTGAATATGAAGTCTTAATAGTGGGACTAGAAATTCTTATTAGATTACAAGTTCATGCAGTTGACATATTTAGAGATTCTCAATTGGTGGTTAACCAAGTGAAAGGGATTTTCAAGTGTCAAAGCATAAGCATTTTACCATACTATGTTGTTGCATTACATCTGCTTTCTCAATTTCAAATAGCAAATGTAACTCATGTTCCAAGATTCTTGAATAATAGAGCTAATGATGTGGCTCAGAAAGCTTCAAACTTCAAGAGAAGGGATAATGCCCAAAGGAACATAAGCCAAACAACATATCAGAAATTGATACCACCTTTGAATAAAAGGAATGTGGTCTTGGAAATCAATCATAATGACTTACAAGAACAAGATTGGAGGCATCCAATAATGCAGTACTTGGCTGGTCCATCTTCGAAGGCTAGAAGGAAAATTAAATTGCAGTCTATGCAATATATGATATATGGTAATGCTCTCTACAAAAGGGGGGGAGATAGCTTATTGTTGGAATGTTTAGGCCCAAAAGAAGCATTAACAGCTATGGTTGAGGTTCATAAAGTCATCTGTGGTGCTCATCAGCCTGGTGTGAAGATGAGATGGTTGCTTCGAAGGCATTCCTACTATTGGCCAACTATCCTTAAAGACTGCATAGAGTATGCAAAGGGTTGCCAGGCATGCCAAAAGCATGGCACAATAAGGCATGTGCCCATAACTGACCTACATGCAGTAGTGAAGCCTTGACCATTCAAAGGATGGGCCATGGATATGATGGGGAAAATACACCCACCTTCTTCGAAGCATCATTGTTTCATTCTAGTGGCCACTGATTACTTCACTAAGTGGGTCGAAGCTAAGCCATACAAGGCTGTAGACCAGACTGAGGTTATTGGACTTATTAAGGATCTAATCCATAGATTTGGCATCCCACAAGCTATAACTGTGGATAATGAGACTGTGTTCGATGAGAAGATGGTGAAGTCCTTTGTGGCAAAATTTGGAATTAGTCTCATTAATTCCACCCCATATTATGCACAAGCCAATGGTCAAGCTGAATCATCCAATAAGTCCTTCAAGAAAGGAATACAAAGGTTGTGGAAGACAATCCTAGGGATTGGCATAACTTATTGTTAGATGTGTTGTGTGCTTACAGAACTTCCCCAAGGTCAAGCACAGGAGTCACTCCTTATGCCTTAGTATATGGGCATGATGCAGTGTTATCTGTGGAGATCAATGTTATGTCCTTGAGGGTAAGATGACAAGATCAGTTAGATCCTGAGCAATACCATCAAAGTATGTGCTTGGAGTCAGAAAACATAGATGAAGTTAGAATCCTGGCATTAAATAGCATTCTTTTCCAAAAGAAGAAAGCAGCTAAGAATTATAATAAGAAAGTCAAACACATTGGCTTTGATGAAGGTAATTTGGTATGGAAGACAATACTCCCAATAGGAATTAAAAGCCATAAGTTTGGCAAGTGGTCACCTAACTGGAAATGACCATATCAAATTCATAGAGTTCTGCCTTTTGGAGCATACCATTTGAGAAATTTGAATGGTTATGTGCATCCCAAAAAGATTAATGACAGATATTTGAAGCCTTATTTTCCAACTATTTGGGAAACACAAGGAATAAAATAAACACTAAGTACAAGAACACAAGATTACTCAGATGATAGACAAGAATTTGTTTTTTCATAAAGAGTCAAGTACATTGTGCCACAAATTGGCCCAAAAATCATTACAATGCTGTAATTATTTTTGTACAATAGATTTCCTATTGGTAAATGATGAAAATAGTTGAATAGCTGCAGCCATTTCTTCTTTCCGATCGGCCAGTCCTTGGTTGGTGATTTGCAGTTTGGTATCAGTTTGGACTAAGGTCTGGTTTACTGCAGATAGCTCCTCTTCAAGTTGAGCTTTCCTCTCCAGCAGCTGGACTCGAAAGTGAGAGGATGAGGAGTGTTGTTCCTTGAGCTCTGAGACTTTAGTATGTACCTGGAAAACAAAACTTTGATCTCTAGCCAATTTCTCCTCCGCAGCTTTGGCAGCATGGCAAATGTTGATGTAGAAGTCTATAATAACTGCTGCCTGGGATAAGTGACTTGAGACATCCATGCCTGACTGCTCAGCAAATTTGCAGCACTTGAGGAACCCATCTTTTATTATAGGCCTTTGCAAAGCCTTGAAGGGAAGCCTCGAAAAGGAGATTAACAGTTCCAGGCAGGTGTCTAAGCCCATTAGAGGTGCAGAATGGTTGCTGCTGGAGGAAGGAAAGCTTTCCAGAATCTGTAGCAAGGAGTCGTCCAAAACTAATGGCTCAGCTTCAAAATTGGTTATTGGAGAGGTAGAGGGCACATCGAAGAGACTAGCTAGCCTGGCTTCGAAGATGTCTACCTCATCTGTAGACATGAAGGGTGCAGAAAGAGTTGTGGTGGAAGACGTAAATGATTGCATAAGGATAAGAGAAATGGATGGAGCATCTTTGGCAGTCTCTATGGTCTTAGCTACTAATGAATCAAGTGAAGAGGGGCTAGAAGTAGGCAAAGGTAACGAACTATGAGTTGGAGAACTAGCAGCACCCTCAATTGGGGAATCAAATATCTTCGAAGAAGAGGTAATGGTTGAAATTTCCTTAGAAGGAGAAGGAAGAGCAGGGCCCGAATGAGAAGTAAATTGAGACAGGTCAAAGGTCAGAAAAGGGAAGATATGGAGTCAGACCAGAAGAAAGAGTTACAGGACTGCTAGGACTCAAAGAAGGTACATCAAATGCAGGCCTTGGAAGTGGGAGTAATATCTGAATAGCCCTTACATTTTGTATTTGATCAACTTCAACTGAAGTTGAGGGAGTCCTCATTGGAAGTATAGCCTCAGTAGTTGTTGCTGTAAAAAGGAATAAACATAATGTCAAGCTTCAATGTCAAAATTTGATAAGGAAAAACAGCAGAAGCAGGAGAGGAATTACTTGTTCTAGAAGTATTGGCAATGATGGGAGAGCTACGAAATGAGTAATGTACAACAGTTTGTTGCCTTCGTGCAGTTTCCCTTTGTAGTGCATCAGCAGTAGCATCTTCATCTCTTAGAAATTGTTGCTGCCGTATCTTCTCAGCCCTCTCAAAGACAATTATTGCTTTGGAATGTTCTTGTTCTACTGCCTTGGCAGCAGCCTCATGGATAGGATCTTCAACCAAGTCAGTAGCTGAAGCAGTCACTTTCTTTTTCTTTTCTATTGCTTTGGCAATTGTCTCGGAATCGGAGTCTTCTGTGAAATCAGAAGGAGAAACAGTCATCTTTCTTTTCTTTCTTCTCTGTATTGTTGTCTCATCTTGGACTAAGTCAGAAGTAGGGACAATCACTCTTTCCCTTCTTATTAAAGGCGATTCATGCTCTTGATCTGTTTCCTCTCCTTCTTCTGCTTGCACCTCAGCTCTTTTCTTTTCAAGCTCAAGCAGTCTCCTTTTGTTTTGTTGTGGGCAACCTTCACAAAAGAAGAACCAAGGATAAGACTACAACCATTATAGAGAAGGCCAAAGGAAAAGAAACAAAGGTGTATACCTTTCTTCGAAGCAACCCGAGTGACTCTAGGAGGAGTTGAGGCAGCAGGAATGGACGCATGCACTACAACTGAAACAGTGGAAGAAGTAACAGTTCCAGCTCCTTTGGGCTTAGGCAGATCCAATACCATTAGCAGATTCTGAGGAGAAATGGCAAGTATATTTCCATATTGGTCACCCACCAGTTCTGGTACCTCTTCAACAAGGTACCCTGAGGGAGGAAAGGGGTATACTCGAAATTGACCAAGTCATCTATAAATTTGGAAGTTGCCTCTTCTAGCCTGGACCTCCGAACTTTCAGATCCCCCTTAGTGAGACTTAGATTGGTATTGCTGCAGAGAGGTTGGGACCCCTTGTGCGAAGCCAAATTGTCTAGCAAATTGAGCAGGACATTACGGCTCAGCTATGCATTTGTAGGCTCTGGGGTTCAAGGTCCCAATAAATAACTCTCTAGGGATCAAAATGGAAGCCCATATATCTTTGTGAGCAGGTGAGGCACAGGACCTGTCACTTAGGAAATTCCTCAACCAAGATGGACCAATGGTGGGTTCGAAGGGACAGAAACGGAAAGTAGGAAGGGAAGCTGGAAGTTGGTGGAAGAAAGAGAAGTAAAAGCAAAAGTGGAGGGATAAAGTGAAGCATTGGCCAGCCTTATGCCATGAGTAAGAGGGTTTGGCTCAGAAAATTTAAGGCATTTGGATTATAACTCAGTGAAATAGGCAAAAAGCCAAAGCTGAAGGATCCAGAATGGCCCCCCTTGGTTAGCATCTAAGGGCTTCTCACAGAAAAGGGAACAGACTCTATATACATGGCCTAGAACATATGGGGCTAAGGTCACCCTTTTCTGTAAAACGAAGGCTTTGGCAAGAGGGACAAATTCAAGCATGATTCTCTGAGAGGAGGTACAAAAGAGGAATTTGCAAAACCAATACAATAAGAAAGAAAAGAATTCTCTATCAGTCACAAGGCCCTCTCTTTTATTCTCAGCCTTAGCGAAATCACTATAGGATGAGTTAAGAGAGGGGAGGGAGAAAGGGACTATTGAGTCAGGGTAATCTAGTCCAAAAGGGGTACCAATGGGGGATAATCCTAGTAGATGGCAAATGTCAAGAACAGTAGGGGCCATCATCCCACATCTAAATTGAAAGAAGTTAAAGATAGGATTCCAAAAACACAAGGCAGTAGGAATTAAGAAAGGGTCCTCTGAGATAGTTATCCTAGATAGTCGGAGAGCATCGAGAAGGCAGAGCTCTTGAAGGTCCAGAGTTCTAGCAGGGACGACTCGATCATACCATTCTTGCCACTCTGGTCTCACCGTAGGCCAGCATCGGTGGGGGCGGTTCATCCTCCAGTTCCTCCAGTCAAGACCACCTTCATAAAGGAGGCATTGGTTTTCCAGACAAGGATATAAGGCTGGGAGCTCAGTAAGAATCTCCTTGAATATGGGCCCAAGCACGTAATCTTGTTGCACATGGCGACGAGGGATGAAGATACGTCCGTCGATGGCGCATTTCTCCCCAGCCTTGTACTTTTCACATTCGGCATCAATGATCCTCTTCAAAGCTACTGATAAGCTCACACGCTCTACGACTGGTACTGAAGAAGAAGCCATTGATAGTATGCTTTTCCAGAAGATGAAGTTGAGAGAGGAAGTAGAGAGGAGTGGGAGATTGATAGAGAGAATGGTTTGTGTATTAAGAGTACAAATGATTTCAGAACACGAAACAAAAGGGTTTTAAGAGAAGCCTTTGTGACTGAAAAATACATTACGTAAGTCGTTAAGTACTAGAAGTACGAATACGAAGAGTTTCCTTCAATATTGATACTTTTGGAGGGAAAACATAGCCCAGATGTTGAGGCTAGCTTCGAAGTCAAGTATTTGGCTTCGAAACCAAATATTGGCGCCAAAAGTCAAATAACATCGGCCTCGAAAAAGAGAAACCGGCTTCAAAGCACATTCCGTACTTAAGGATGCAAGAATGCTCAAGTATTTGTTTACTTCAGAAAGTGAAGTCCTTCGAAACAAAACTTAAGGCCCCTTAAGTATGTAAATTGTTGTTCGAAACATCAAAACCAATAGTTGGTTGGTGTATATACGGAAAGACTTTGTCTTTTGGACTAAAAAAGCATAAACTATTGTTCGAAGCAAAAATGGTCAATTTAGGATTGATTGATCATACTAGCCATGACCATATATTGGTTGTGACTAAAATAAGCTTTAAGGATAAGACTATTGAATTCGAAGCACTGTTTCTAGATGAAAATAGCAGAAAATGTCAACTGTATTCAATGAATTGGAAAGGTTCATGTTGATTCTTAGTGTTTCATTTTTAAACAATTGAGTCCATATTCAAAGAATAAGATTGTTCAGTTTGAAGCTCTAAATTGGCTTTTAAAGACAAATGGAAACAGGGTCGAACAATGCCAAATAAAGAAGAATTTTGTTTATGTTAAAGCCAGAGCAATTACATCGAATGACCCTATCTGGGTATAAACTCAAGCTCATAAAAATAAGGAATGGAATAAATAACAAGATCATGAAATTTAGTCTAACAATGATCAATGAATTTTTGTTCTTTCTTTATTATATCTTCTATTTTTTCTAACATTGGCTGCATGAGTTGATGTGTTCTCACTTCGTAGTAGAGCTCTTCAGCCTTTATTTCGAAAGCTGCCTCTCTTAATCTTTGTTCCAATTCGTCTATGACCAAGTCATCCCAATACGCAGAATCTTTACTCTTGAAATCATCGAATTCTTCGATGAAGTTCTCTGCTTCGTACTAGGCCTGAACTCGAAGAGACGAAAGTTAGTCTAAAGATTGTGTAGTGGCCATAGAATTTCGATGCCAGTAAATGAGCAATGGAAGTTGGTCCAGGAATATATGAAGTTCTGCTTGGGCAAGGAGATTAAGGACATGGCCCCTAGTCAGAATATCACAAGCCCATCGAAGGTTCTAGAGAGGGACTTCATCCTCAAGAACATTGAAAGGCAAGTGAGAGAAAGCTGCAAGTAGGAGTTGAGCTTGTTTCCGCTCAGCTGGAGTAGGGGAAGGTGGAGGTTTGTAAGGTGGAAAGACTTTATCCATGGGAAGGGCAAGCCTCAGTCTCTCTGTCTAGCAAAGAGTTGGCGGAGGAGAAGGTGTGGATGCTTCTATTTCAGGAGAGGGAGAAGAAGGTGTGGATGCTTCAGTTTCAGGAGATGGAGAAGAAGGTGTGGATGCTTCTATTATGGAAGATGGCACAGGAGCAGAAGGTACAAAGGCATTAATATAATTGAGCTAGTCAGAAGAACAAATCTTCGCCTTCTGCGCTAAGAATGATGGGTTGTACCCTTGTGTTTCTTCCAAGCGCCGGGCAGCGTGCACTATCTTTGTAGGCATGGAGGATGTGTACCATGCTACAAGCAGATTCTCCTCCAAACTACGTCGATGGTCAATGGGCACGTAGGGATAGACCACTGAACTTCGAGCGTAGGAAGGAAACTCTAAAGGGTCAGTGAACTCAACAAAATGATGGTTGATTCGTTCCCTCATATCACAGGTCTCAGGTGTTGACCAGCTTGTCCAGTCAGAAACCTCAGAAGAGGAAGAAGTTGCAGCTTTATCCCATGCAGAGGTTTGTGAAGAAGAGTTTTCCAAGTCCATATTTGTAACTTTCCGAATCAAAGGTTTGAGAGCAGTTTGTTTGAAGTACAAGGGGGAGTTAGAGGAACAACTTCTTGTATCTATATCTGCAACTCTTTGAATCGAAGGATGAAGGGCAATGTGTTCGTAATCCAAAGGTTGGTAATTTGCAAAGGCTTCCATGACCTGAATATAGAAAGGTGGGTAAAGATGGCTAATTAATGCGTGGAAGTTCTTTCGAGGAAGGGTAGCATCATCATATGACTCTTCGTGTGCTCGATCAATGGAGGGAAAAATTGATTCGGCTATAGAAAATGTATCAGTCTGTTCGAATACTAAGGGGGTGAAGGTGTTCAAAAGATTGAAGGAGAGTTTTAATGCAGATGATGAATGACAGTTGCATTTCTAGGGAAATGTAAACCCCATATACGTTCCAAAAAATGCGGGAGAAAGGCTTTGATCCACTAATATCACCAAGTATTGGGTATATTAGTACAGGGGGTAATGTTGGCTACATATTTTGTACAAGCCAGTTACAATTCAACACGTGGCGGAATAAGGGTAATATAGGAAGACTATTCAAGTCTTCGATCCTGATCGTACACGTGGCAATTAGTTTTGGTTCTCACGTGATCTGAGTAGCATTGGATCAGTAAAGAGGTGCAAGGTGACGTGGCTTCAACGGCTACTCAGATTCAAATTCAAATGTAGGAGGGAAGCCCAACTGCAAGTGATGGCGTAGTGGAACTACTTATAAGGCAGCATGATCAGCGATCATGGAGGAGCAGTTCAACGATTTGAAGTGCAGTTCGATAGTCATCCTTGAGAAGTATAAATAGCGGAGAAGACCCCAGAAAAAGCCCCAGACTCAGATCATACAAACCAGTCTTACTTTACATATTTTACATTTCCAGTCTTTACATTTCCTGTTCTTTAAATTCCTGCTCTTTACATTCCTGTACTTTAAATTCCTGCACTGCACTGCACTTCATTCATAGGAGTAGTTTCGAGTAGATTGTTGCTGTAAACCTCTACGAGGCTGAGTTTGGATCATTGTAAGTTTTGATTCTAATGAAATACTTCAATTACTCTTTATTTAACTGTTATTTTGCTTAATTTCTCCTAAGTCAAGCCACCAGTAAAAGTCCTCTTCATTGAGGCTGAAAGAACTAAAACAAAATCGTCTGATAATTGATTGGCAATTAACATTTCTGTAAGGACTGATTGATCCTTGCTGGCACGCTTGCATTTATGAAAATACCCTTCGAAAGCCAAAAAGCGAACAGATATATATATATATATATATATCCAATTTCTACTCATGACTTTGTTTTGATGGTAGATGAAATATAGGAAAAATAACACAATGAGAAACAATAGCATGAAAATATATAGGCTCTTATTATTGAGGAATCACA
The DNA here is from genome assembly GCA_022316695.1 of Camellia oleifera. Classification (NCBI taxonomy): domain Eukaryota; kingdom Viridiplantae; phylum Streptophyta; class Magnoliopsida; order Ericales; family Theaceae; genus Camellia; species Camellia oleifera. Next base: position 99,313,543 of record CM039308.1, on the reverse strand, counting down.
ACAGTCAACAACATACTCCCAAGGACAATCTAGAACACATGTATTGTAGGCTACTAGGAGTAATTGCGGGACTTAATCCATATGAATCTATCTCATCAAAATGATATAATTAATAGATAAAAGCAGTGATATATATTAAAATTAAAGATGAATCTAATTGTTCAATTTCATATGAATCTAAATATCTAATTTCATGATAAGCACTTAAATTTATTTTAAGCTTGTTGTCCAAATTGTAAAATTAAATAAATAGTTTCACGAATAAATTAAAATTATATACCGAGAACACATGCTGAGAATTACAACTAAATTACAACAGAAATACACAATACAATAAAATGGTAAAGAAAGCAAACCGAAGCCTGTACGGTAGTAGTTTCCTTAAAACAGATTTCTCCGCCTCACAGGTCGAGTGCTTGAGGAATTCCGGTGTCTGTCTCCTAGGATATGACGGTCAAAAACCAACTACGACAGAAGCACGTTCTGTCTAACTTAGTGAACAAAACCATGGCAGCACTCTCTCACTGTAGGAATTTTCTGGCAAATTGACTTGTAAAATAGAAGCAAAAATTTCTATATATGAGACTTAACAAGAGGGTCTCAATTTATACATGTAATAGGGGAGAAAGGAAGAGCCTCCAGCGTTTATGGCTGGTTATTAAAGCACCATTAACCAGCATCCATAACCCCTTTTCAGAAAGTTGAAAAGTTTGGATGCCCAAAAGATTCACTCTTTAGCCAAGAAAAATGATTTAAATACTCTTTAAAATCACTTTCATGAATCTAATTTCATGAGGCAATTTCTTAATCAATTTCCAATGATTTTTGGCCCACTTGGACCCAACACAATAGATGGTTGGGACCCATTTTAATATTTAATTAAAGTCACCAAAAATTCATTTTTTCCAACATAAACAAAAATTAAATTTAAATTTATGGACTGAGTTCCTTTATTTAAATAATTTTTTATAATAGTTAACATTGTTTGTAATTTAAAGAGAATTTACAAATTAGTGGTACCCTCTAAAAATAATTATGATTTTAATTATTAATATGTATAAAATTATGATTTTAATTATTAAAGTGTATAAATTTTTTCAAAAATTTGAAATTATTTTAAGAAAATATCACTAATTTACCATTTCTCCTAATTTTAAACATAAAGCCAGCTAACCAATGTTTAAAGTCAAGGACGCACAACCTTGAACTAGCCAATGAATGAGACCTAGAGACGAAATTTTAATATAGTGGGAAAGGTTATATCTTAATAAAAATTGAAAAAAAAAATGATATATTAATTTTCTTTTATTAAATTAGGTACTCTTAGTATAATTTAGGGATATTTACTAATAAATTTTATCTCATAAATAAGTACTCTAATTAGTTTCAAGTTTTTTTATTGATCCATTAAGTCTTATTAGTGGAGAGTTTCTTTTTGTATGGTCTTATTTTTTATTTTGGTAGTGTTTTGGTGGACAACTATATCCTTTTATTAATGTGATAGATATGATGTAATACTCCAATGGGGCAAGTATGAATGTGACACTCAAACGATGTGATAGTCTAAAAAAGTTAAAAACTCTTTAGTATACTTTTTCTAAATGTGACAACATGTCAAATATGATGTGACATTTCAAAACTTTTATTCCAAAAAAAAAAAAAACTCCTTAGTATACTTTTTTCAAATGTGAAAACGCGGCAGTATGATGTGACATTTCAAAAAAAGTAAAAAATTTTTACTGTATTTTTCTCAAACATGACAACGTAACGGGTATAATATGATACTCAAGAAAAAATTTAAAATTTCTTAATATATTTTTTTTCAAACATGACAACGTGACGAATATAATGAAATATTTTTAAAAAATAAAAAAAAAAATTATATATTTTTTTAAAAAATAATGCCGTGACGAGTAGCATGTTTAGATAATAAAAACTCCGATCACTTGTCCCACCTTAACCCCTCCTTACAGTTCCGGCGCAGAGAGTACAACAAAGATGTAATACAAATCTTCTTCCAGAAGCTTTCTGGAAGGGTTTTCCAAGCACCGAAGAAAAATGCATTTCAAAAAAAGAAAAGCAAAAAAGAAATTCCATTTGATCTCTCCCTCTCTCTCTCTCATTTTGTTATTATGCTAGGGATAACTCGTGCCTGAAAACACGGTCAATAATTTTTTTAATACCACACGTGCTACGGAATTTAATTAATAAATCAATTTAAAATAATATATCAGTCTAATTTAATACTTCACAAATAAAAAGTTGGAATTGTTTCTATACAGTAAACTGGCAAAAACATTTAGCGTAATCATCCTATCTAACTAAAAAATAATAATTAATCATCCAACATTTCTAATACGGATCAGTGACTTGCAACAAAAGCACTCGCTTAAATTTGCTTTAAAAACCCAATAGCTATGAGGAATCAACAAAATGATTCTTCAAAAGCAATTCTAATTTAACAACAAAATGAACTCAAATGATTCTTCAAAATAATAAAAATGATTAAGAACAATAAAAAATGCATGAATAGCTTAATATAATATTATTGAATCAAATGATTTCATGGTTTCAATTTGAACAATACCAAAAAAATGCAGCAAAACCATGTTTAAGAGTGATAATTGCATGTTTCACAATTTTTTGCAATGAGACTAAAGGCTTGGTTTGATTTGGTTTGGCTTGGTTTGGACATTGTTATAGCAACAAATAATCTTCTTTCAATTTGTTTTGTAATTAATCCCCTTCTTTCAGCACAAAACTCATGTACTTCTCTAATAGCTCTGAATATACCAGTAGTAAGCATAATTCTGACCCCATCATTGGCCGAAACACATATGAAGAATAGCATTGAGCAAAGATTCTAAACATCAATGTAAGAGAGAAGTTTACACAGGTTTTACATAGTGAAACCTAACAATAAAATGATAACTCTTGTATAGAAGTCTTCCTAGTTTAACCGGGGAGCAAATTTCAACAGCAGCTAAAATATGAATTAGACAAACCTCTCCAAACATTTTGATCTAGATAATGAATTACTACAGTGAAGCAAACATAGAACACGCATTGATAAACTCGCCATTTTTCCAATTATCTAAGCTCTGTAAATAGATCAAATAATAAAAAATAAAATTAAAAAGCCCTAAAAAAACACAAATTATTCATTGCAAAATTCACGAAAAAATCAAAAATTTGTGTCATCACTACTACTATATAAGTCCAAAACACAAAATCTTTAATCTTTGAATGACATGATGAGGCCACAATTTTATATTCCCAACAATACATGAAGCAACACATGACAAATAAATTAAGTGAAAAAAAAAAAAAAAAAAACAAAGATGATATGAAACACATGGTTTGTATTGGCCACAACAAACACCAAAACTAATTTGGAAGGAAAAAATGAATCTGAAAAATTACACCGCAAGCAAAAATCAATTTTTTACTTTGATATAAAGGACCAATCATCACTTCACAAATAAAATCAAATGTTGCACATAGAAACAAAATGAAGATTCCATCTAAGTTTGAATGAGACATGAGAAATTGCCTTTTTACTCATAAAGACTTGAAAACAATATTTAAGTGATAGTTATCATAAAAAAGAATCTCATGGATGACTAAATTAGTGCATCAAATCTTTAGTTAGTGTATGGATATTACTGAGTACAACTATATCAAATCATTCTCTCATTTTTTCTAATTTATTGTATTTTGTCTTCTACAAAACAAATTGCATCCCTAAACATTTAGAGTTTTCAAGTGTTTTATGTAGTTCAGGCCATCCCCAAACCTATCCAAAGAATAAAAAAATTACCAAGATAAAATGTGGGAAAGTGAACGACAACATAGCTAAAACCAGTTAATAAAGAAATTCAATCTTCTGACCGTACACCTAAATTGAGACTTGAAGCAGCAAAGGAGCTATACATAACCATAAAGAAAAGGACAATTAAAATACAACTAAATTATGTACAAAGCATAATCCCAAAGACAGAAACCCTTAATGAAATTCACCAAAAATTTCCATTATCGTCACTTGCAAAGAGGTTGTGTGTGTGTGTGTGTGTGTGTGTATGAGAGAGAGAGAGAGAGAGAGAGAGAGAGAGAGAGAGATAGTAAACTAAGTAGAGCTCTTTCCGTTCTTCAAATTATGTTGTAAAGAAACTAACTTTTAAGGTAATCCCACTTACATCAAAACCAATAGAGCTCTTCTCCTCGTTCAAGTCTAGGAATTCAAACTAACTTTTTAAGGGGGAGAGAGATGTTTATGATAGACAGAGGTACTGGTAGGTGAGAACCAGAGGTCTAGCATCAACACAGATTTTGTTCAACTTATACTTTTAACTGTTAGATGTTGATTAGGATTGATCTCAACCATTAAAAACAATTGTAAGACATTTTCAAAAACCCTTGTGGTTTATTATATAAATAAATGGATTTTCATTTTTGTTTTGTGGCCTATCGAAATATTTAACCCACTTTGAAATCAACCATCAAAAGTATTCCTATGCAATTTTCAAAAACCCTTGTGGTTTATTATATAATCAACCATCAAAAGTATTCCTACGCAATAACAACCTTTATTGCATCAACGAAGAAGCCATCCTAAAGGGCTTTGGATCAAGAGCTGGTGGGGAGGGGAAGAGTATGCAGATGTGAGAGAGTGAAAGGGGTTTGTATATGTATGTATATACAACTATTTATAACAATTGCAAAAACTAAAGTCATCAAACACAAATAAAAAGTTCAATTTCAGGTTCTAACTACATTAAATCTTAACTCTTAAACATGATTTCAGAAGTTCAACTTTTAGCCTCTAAACACTTAATAGAATATTTAGAAAAATTGATTCAACAAATAGAATTAATTTCTAGCCAATACAAAAATTTATGAACATAAAATTTAGCATGTAGCATAAATATTAACTATCCAGTTCATACTGATATTTTTGCTAATGTACATTTGTAATCATTTTAACTTATATCTCCTCTTTTAAACTAAATCAAATCCATTAATTCAATTGCAAACCATTTCCCGCTACGTATCCTCCATATCTTTCCCTCACTGTTCTATTAATGTGTTTGCACTTTTTTTCTCCCTATACTTCCATTTCCTGTCATCGCACAACCTCATTGTGCAACCACACACCCTCTTTTCGCTTTTTGCTTAAGTTCTCTCTCACCCATGACATACCAATGCCATGAAAATGCATTTTCAAAAGTAAACCAACTAATATACTTCAAACAAAAGTAGCTCTTTGAATTGATGCTTAAGGTGTTTAAATTTGGATTGAAGTTTTTTCATAGTCATGCTCAATCTGATTTTAAGATGTTTATATTATCCAAAATTATGCACGCAAGAAAAAAGCTCAATGTAGTTTCGTTATCATGAAAAAGTAAAATATGAACAATTTATCAAATAAAATAGTACTCAAGATGTAAAAAATGTGTTTATGTGATAAAACATAACAATTGCTCCAATTATAGACTGAGTATCAAACAGAGAAGCTGTATTTTGAAAGAAAAAAATAACATGAAGATCAGGTTTCTTCGTGCCTTATGCTAGTGACCATAAAAATTGAATGTCAACTGCAAACTAAATTGATCTAGACGTAAATTGTATTGCACAACCACCACCCTCACTGTATTCCCCTCCGAGAATATCATTTTAAATTTAGATAGGAATTAGAAAAGATGAGGGAAATATAAAGTTATTATGATTCAAACACAACCTTACATACATAAGCAAAAATTATTTTTGTTGACGAAATGGTACCAATACATGTTTTATAGAGGGGCCAATTTGAGAGAGAGAGAATAGACAAATGCATGCTCTTTACAACTATCAATTAGTAAGCAAATTGATGCATATGCAGTTCCCCTAATAAACCAGTTAATTGAGAGAGAGAATAGACAAATGCATGCTCTTTAATTATAATTCATAACTACACAACTGAGTGTGTAATAGGCCTGTGAAACTGGGCAAAACTTTGTCAAGCCAAAATATTATTTCTGCCACTATACCCATTGGCAATATAAACTTAGGTTTTTGCTTAATGTTACCCCCAAGCCAAAATATTATTTCTGCCATTATACCCATTGGCAATATAAACTTAGGTGTTTGCTTAATGTTGCCCCCAAGCCAAAATATTGGTTTTGCCACTAAACCCATTTGGCAATCTAATTTAATTATGAGGCTAGGCTTGATTGTTCTAATGCTATGTCTTGAAACCAAAATGTTGAAACAATAATAGAAATATAAAATTAGAAAATATTGTTCTAATGCTATGTCCTGCGAAGACTAATATGTTGAAACCATAATAGAAATATAAAATTAGAATAAACAACACCAAGAACAAAGAGACTATCATTATGTTTAGGAACCAAGTTTAAAACATTAACCAACTTTTAGGAAGAGTTGTCTCAGTTTACGGGTGATGCTACATTCCCTCCTAACAAAGGAACAATAAGGAGGATGTGCTCCTAGTAGTGCTTGATCTACCCACTTGGCATCTGTTGGGTTACTAAGTGGAGTAAATGATCTTTGGCAAAATCATAGAATCCAAAAATTAACTCAATAGAAAGGATAACAAACTGAGTGAATATTATATTGTGTTGTGTCCTATACATGGCATGTTATGTTGTATGGTAGGATAACAAACTGAGTGAATATTTATGTACAAATTAAACAACATAGAAATTAAAGCTCTATTTCTGTCTATAAAAAAAAGGTCTTGTCAAATGGTTCAAGTTCAACAATTTTCATCAATTTTTGCCAAATGGTTTAGCAATTAGAAACTAACCTCTCCGTATCGCATAATGGTTCATCAATTTTCATCTCTCTCACCCATTTTTGTCAAATTGATTGTCTCTCACAATAAAATCTATAAATTATGTCCTACTTCAATTTAAAATATCAAATTTAGTAAATAATAATTTGAATCTGAATGCATAAAAATATCCAATTAAACTAATCAATTATCCAGTTAAACTAATTTGAATCTGAATAAATATACGTAAAAATATCAAATTTATCAAATGCCTCATCAACACCCTTGTTTTGTTATATAGATTTATTGAATTAGAAAAGACTTCAATGGAGAACTAATCAATTAACTTGGGCAATAAACATAAAATTACTAAACCATGTGGACAAAGGAGAACTACTCATCTTAAATTGATAACAGATTGTGAAACTTTCACGCAAGTGTAGACGTCCCGGGAGGGAAATCCCGTTTTGTTCATTTGGGCTCACTACAGTTCAGGACTCAAAGCCACGGTCCTGTATCTAATCTCACAGAGTGCAATGCAAGACCGATGAATCATCAAAGAGTTCAAATCCGATAAATCGTTTTTTTTTTTAAACAATTTTTTTAAAAGAAGTGCCAAACATGCACTGCTTTGCCAGATACAGAGTCGCTACCTAAATATTTTATTTTGGAGAAATTTAAGAAACCCTGACTCATTGCCTAAGGCCACGTGTCCGTCATCACCAAAGTTGCCTCGACTCAGGAACTTGGGTACGATTGGAGAAGGTCACTTCGTGAGCACCCCCTGCTCGCTCGATCAAAGATCGGCCTCTACTAACCATGATATCAAGTTTTGAAAACATTATGTGTTCTTATTCCGGTTATTAGCCTAGATTTTCTATGTGATGCGCACAACATACAAGTATAGACTGGATCGCCTGAATTAGAACAAAACATCTCATGTTTGTTTTGAAAACGGTCTGCTACTCGCAAGTAGGCTATGTAGACACCCCATTTTTGACCGTCCTCAAGACTTGGACGTCACCGCTTGGACACTCGGTGATCATCCATGTGTGTGTTCGTTTGGAGTTCCCGGAGTTCTCGGCTCGCGTGCCGTGCATCAGGACCTCCGAACTCGACCGTTTGTGTTTGGTTTTGCACCAAACACCTGTGATTTGCCTTTGAGGGGCAGGGAATGCCTTCTGAGGCATCCCTACACACCACCGGCTGGGGCTAGAGGCTACCGGCTGGCTGTAGTTGTCACCGGCACTATATTGTGCCGGTCGGCACTATTTTGTGCCGGTCGGCACTGTTTTGGGCGAAATGACCATTTTGCCCTGCCGACCACTGTGCACTTGCTTGGTGAGATATTTTCTCACAGCTGTTTGCAACTTGTTTCCCCTCCATACACGTGTATGGAGGGATGGGCTTGCTTAGTGGCCAAGCTTGTAAGCTTTTGGCCTATAAGAGGGAAGCTCTCCCTCTTGGCTTGGGGGTTAGCAATTTTCAGAAGGTTAGCCATTGTTAGAGAGCTAGAGCTCTGGTTTTAGGGTTAGAATAGATATAACTTCTATATCTCTCCTATTCTCTTGTTTAACTAGGTGTTTTGTGCCTTACTTTTGCACACTAGCACCTAGTGTCCCACCTTTCTCTTGGTTCAGAGGTTCTAGAGGTTAGTTTTTGGTGATTCTTGACTGGATTGGAGCTCAAGGGACCAAGCACAACAACCTTTGTGAAGGTAGTCAACAAGGGTAAGAAACTTACACTTTATTCCCCATTCTTGCAACTTGTTTTTACCTAGTTTAAAAACAGTTTTTGGCCTAGTGTTAGGCACATCAAATCTCTGTTTTTAAGTCCTCTTTATTGTATATCAAGAGTGCTTTGTGGTTTGAGGAACTTTGACCACCTTTAGGCCTTGAAAAGGCCACTTTTTGTGCCATTTTGTGAGAGATCCGAGACTTTGGTCTTGGGATCTCTTCACCACTGAAATCTTGAGGGATTTCAGTGGTGAAGAGCATGCCTTGAAGTCTCAAGAAGGAGAGGGCCACCCCCTCTCCTTGATGTCCTTGAAAAGGACAAATTTTGCTTCCTTAAGGAGCTTCATGCTTGAGTGTGTGTTGGGCATGTTTGACTTGTTTTCCATGCTTATTATACCATGTTTTAACTTGGTTTTAAGTTGGTTTTGGTCTCCTATACATGCTTAGTATAGTTGCCTTGTAATACCTCTTTTATGTCTCAACATGTCTAGGTAGTGTGTCTATATTTCTAGCATGTTTTAGGCTTGTATCCATGAAGGTTGTGTGCTTATTTTGCCATGATTTAGCTCTGTCCATAGCCTTTTGGGTCGATCCTATCATGCATTATATAGCTCCTTTGTATTTGGCTTGTTGGCCTTGAGAATATGAGTGTGTAGCATGCCATGCTTGCTTCATTTTTGGTGGTTTAAAACCATCCAACATGCCATTTCAGACCTTATGATGTGCTTGTATGCATGCTTTGGTTGCTTCTTTAATGCTTTAAAAGCATGTGTTGAATGCTCCTTGTTTTGGTCATGTTGTATGCCTTTGTGCTTGAGCCTCTTAGATGCCATCTAGGTGCTCCTTAGGATTTGTTTAGGTCTGCTTGTAACCTATTTCAGGTCCCCTTAGCCTTGTGAGGCTTGGTAGATTTGGCCTTGGTTTAAGCCTTCATGGCTTGTTTCAAGTACTTGGGCCATTTATTGTGTATTTGGCTCGCTTTGTTGCATGTTTTGGCAACATGTTTTGCTTGATTTTCAGAGCTTACAATGCATGCTATTAGTCCATGTTTGGCTTGTTTAAGAATGCATGAGAGTTGCTTGTGAATGCCTAAGTGTTGGACCATAATTGTATACATGTGTGTGTGCATTCTAGCCTTCATTTTCGAGCATGTTGGCCACTGTTCTTGGGCCTTTTAGAGCTGTCCAATTCATGTATAAGTCCATTCCTACTTTGCTTTGCATGCTTGTATGTTCATACAACAATATTCTTGCATTGCATCGCCATATTGCATGCTAGATGACATGCTTAGGGTTGCATTTGGCATTGTGCATGCCAAGCCTCTTGAAGTGAGTTTGATAGAGGTTTGGCACCTTTGTTTGCATTGCATGCATTTGAAATCAAAGTTGCATTCTTGGTCCTTAGGGCCATCACGCATGGAAATGCGCGATTGGTGGCCCGGGAATCGAGGCACATGCCCTCTTAAGTCCATAGCATGATTTGGGATGTGTTTGGTGCATATATACCTTGAATTGCATTGCCTTGCCTTTTGTTCCCTCTGCTACTGTGAGTTGCAGGTTCTGCAGGGACTTTGTGCCGACCGGCACTTTTTAGTGCCGACCGGCTGCCACTGGGCAGCCGATAATGAAATTCAGAGCCGGTGGATTCCTTCTTCAGCCGGTGGCTCCCTGACTCAGCCGATGATACTTCCCAGTGCTCTGAGAGACACTCCTGAAGTTTTGGGAATTTTCAGAGAAAGAGAGCAGAGGAAACAGAGGCACACTTGCACGGCAGTGCAGTTCCGAGCGAGTCCCGGGCGCGCGCTGCAGTCAGCCCTCCTTCCGAGGCATTTATCGCTTAAATAGATTAATTATTTGATTTAATTAATTTAGTTGATTTGTAATATTTAATTAGCTAGTTTAGTTAATTATTTATTTATTCTGTAATTATTTATTCGGTCCCTCTGAGTGAGGGCAAAAATGTAATAAGTGTGTGTGAGTGGGCATGTATGTCTTCCAATCCCCACTTCTTTCTAACCCTTTTATTTACCCGCTTACAGTGGTAGATTAGGGCATTTTCAATTAGCATACCTTATGTAAATGCATGCGTGCATCATTCATAAGTATTGCATACATTGGGCTCGGCACATCACGCAAACTGCATCGCACTTTCGATTTCCAAATTGAATACGTGCTATGTGGTAGCATTTCATATGCCATGTTAGGGTTAGCCGAGCCTAGTCTAGCTTACATCTATGCCTGTGTCGCATTAGCCACTTAACATGAAACTAGGTCATGCACGTTTGCTAACCGGGTTTTGTTTTTGGCGCGGAGTACGATGTAAGTCTTTATCGCTTTAGCATATCGCATGCGTGTGAATGTTAACATGACAATAGGATTGCCATGCGGCTAAGTGCTTATGTGATATAACTGTTTGTATGCCTGTGGGTGGAGGTTGGATTGTATGAGTTGGGAGTACTCGTTGAAATCCGTATTTTAGCCTACTTGCGAGTAGCAAAATCTAACACGTTTTTCAAAACAAAACGGATATGCAATGTTTATTTCCAAATTAGGCGATCTAGTCTATACTTTTGTGTTGTGCGCATCACATAGTGATTCTAGGTTAATAACAGGAATAAGAACGCATAAAGTTTTCAAAAACGGATATCACGGTTAGTAGAGGCCGGTCTTCGGACCGGGCGAAAGGGGGTGCTCATAGCTGACCTTCCCCGATCGTACCCAAGCTCCCGAGCCAAGACCACTTTGGTGATGACGGACGTGTGGCCTTCGGCACTGAGTCAGGGTTTCCTAAATTCCCCCATTTTAAAAATATTTAGGTGGCGACTCTGTAATCTGGCAAAGCAGTCCATGTTTGGCACTACTTTTCGAAAAATCTGTTTTCCTTAAAACGATTTGCCAGAGGTGGACTCTTTGGTTCAGATTTAGAACCGCAACAAACTTAAAGAGTCCGAGCTGTAGCGAGGTCCCCCCCGGGCTTGTTACAGTTTCTGGCGACTCTGCTGGGGAGTTTAGAGAGCTTGACTCGAACTCGTGATATCCTGTTTTGATTTCACTTATGTGTTTCTTTGCATTGCATGTGCATTGGTGCGCCTAGGACACCGTGTTGGCCATCTGCTATTCCTGAGCGGTTTGCCGGAGGCTTGTCTTGTCAAGGCATGTCCGTAAGGCTGACCGGTTGCGGGCTCTGCCAGTATGGGAACACAAACCCCGGTTTTACTGGGGCACCCCTTTTGACCATTCGACCTAGTTGCATAGTCGGAATCCATAGTGACCATCCCAAACTAGGACAGGTTGCTTACCCGATTTAGGTTGTTTGAAACCGCTGCGTGCGTAGTAAAACCCTAGTTCCTGACAAAATAGGACAGGGAAGCCCTACCCCAACATAGGGGTGTATTGGCTCTCATTTACTTGCTATATGCTTTTAGAGTGTATCTCTACAGGGAATGCATATACCAGTTTGCGAGTCTGCGTATCCGGCCTGAGGGCATCAGTATCAGTATTTTGAGAATCAGTTATATCTGTGGAAATCAGTTTCAGATTTGGAACAGTAAATCTGGGGAACAGTGATCAGCAGTATAGTACCGTTGTTCGGCTACACCTGTGTTTGATCTGTCTGGGGCTGAAATACCGTCTGTTTTCCGTTTCAGTTCAGAAATTCAGAGAGTTGAGTCAGAACAGTTAGTGTCTTCTCCTTGCTGAGGCAGGACTGAACATGACGCAGAACTCTGAAGAGATTGTGGTCATGACGGCCGCGTTGAGTCAGGAAACCATCCCACAGAGTGATGCTGCTGTTGATATGCCGCACCCGCCCAGGTCACCCGCTGCACAACCAGTCTGGACTCCCCAGTTCTATCAGGCTCGCGAGCCCACCACATTCGAGTTAATGGGGATGATAGGTGATCTCCAAAGGTCTATGGCAGACCTTGCTTATAGAATGTCAACCTCGCCACCGGTTGCACCGTATGTTGAAAATTTCGAACCCCAGGAGCCTCCGATACTGGGGCGGATTGTGATCGAGCTCAATCAGTCAGAGATGACCTCCACCCACAACAGTGATGTACCAGTATCAACCCAAACCTCTCATCAGGCCGAGGCCAGAAGAAAAGATAAGATGAAAGCAGACACCGACCCCATTGAACAACTGCTGTGGGCAGTAGAGGCTTTGAAAGCCGGGGGAATGAATGAGCAGCAGGTATCCGCAGTTATGACAAAAGCTATGGAGAATGCCTTCCCCACCCCGCCTGAGGGCAGTACCAGTCGACCAGAGAATCGGGACAGGCCCCGTCATGCCAAAACAGCTTCTCCCATTCCCAATCCTGCACCGGGAAAGAATCAGAAACCCAAGGCCGCACCTGCCGACCCATTCGCCAGTACATCTAGCAGGAGTGTTCAGGCTCCAAAGTACCTGCCCCGAGGGCGCAGGGCCTTCCATCCTCTTTACATGCCTTTGTCTAGGGCACTTTTGATTTTGGCCAAGAAGGGGCATCTTACGCCTCTCGATCCTAGGCCACTCCCCAAACCCCTTCCAGCAGACCATGATGCCACTCAGTACTGTGCGTACCATCAACAGTCTGGCCATGCTACTGATAACTGCTTCCGCCTCCGCCACGAGGTACAAGACTTGATTGATAATAAGATCATCCTTCCGCCGACTTCGGCCAAGTCAATTACTACGGAGTTCTTGGACTACGAGGATACAGATACCGAAGGCACAGATACCGCGAGTATGTGATCAGAAGATGAATCGCCTGCGGGCAACATTCGGTACATTTTTGATGTGGTGTTTGGCACGCAATTTTGAGTACCCGCTGATGCTAGTTTTGTAAATCCTGACTTGGGTGTCGAGTCAGTCTTCTGTTTTGTTGTTAAGTTTGTCTCATTGTTTTGAGACAGTCCTTTTGCTTAAGGGTCTGTCTAATTGTAATGAGTCAATCCCTCTTCTGTATAGAATGCTAGGTGACTTCGGGGTTGTTGCCTCAAGCACCGTTTTGTTTTGTAATTACTTCTTTTGCTTTCCTTTTGGGTCTGCCTCTGTTGGAGCCAATTTACATCCGGGGAATCTGAATGAAACAGCCGTGGCTACCGTGTTCCCATGTTTATTAACTGTGTTGTGCTAGTTGTGCTAGAGAATCCGAATGGGGTGACAGCGCATTCCGCCTGCTCTTTTGTGCCCTAAAGATTATTGCTTTGACTTAAGTTTTTTTTAAAAAAAAAAAAAAAAAAAAAAAAAAAAACCTTTTGAACACTGTGGTGAAAACGAAGAGGAAGGAATTCCTCGGGATTTGCAAAACTTTGATCAAATGAGAGAAAGAGAGGCATACTAAGCCCTTAATGAATGAAATCATGCTTGTCGACGTGAGTACTGAGAAGGACCCTAGCTTTGATCCAGATTGGTCCTACGCTGTCTTCGGCGCGAGCGATTTGTCGCTCCCTTAAAAAATTTTCAAAAATATTTTGCGCGGTCTTGCGAAGACCTGTGTGGAATCGCTCTCGAGATCGTGCAGCCCAGGATCGCTCCCAGTCTCATAATTCAGTTTCGTCTGTTGCAAACCCGGGATCGGTTCAAGACGATCAGTGTCACGAAACGCCTGCGTGGCCCAATTCGAAGTAGCCCTCGAACAAGAGGCACCAACGTCAGATCAAGGAGATCAGATCCCACCAAGCAAGGTTCATTCAGCGACCATGATGGGTTCTTCTGCAAATCAATAGCCACTCTCTTGGATACAGATGGCTTCAAAACCCCAAAACCATTTGGCATGGACTTGTTACATTTTTATCCTTTGAGAGGCTCGCTGGGCCGAAAACCCGGAAGGGCGACCCAGGCAAAAGTTAGAGCAAAGAAAAGAATGAAAGAAAAGAAAAAAAAAAAAGAGAAAGAGAAAAAAAGAAAAAGGTAATACAAAAATATAGGAAAAGAAGCTCGCAAGGTCGAAAACCCGCATCGGGCGCCTTGGCAAAAGTTAGAGCCTAAAAAAAAAAAAAAAGAGAAAATAAAGAAAAAGAAAAAAAATGAAAAAGAATTGAAAAAGAAGAAAAAGAAGCTCGCAAGGTCGAAAACCTGCATCGGGCGCCTTGGCAAAAGTTAGAGCATAAAAAGGAGAGGTTAAATACCCGAGTGTACCTTAACCGGAACTACGTAAGGCTTGATTCCCATGTTTGGGATACGTAGGCAACTTCATCCTGAAGTCCAGCCCCCAACGCTTCCATAGCGTCTCAGGCCATGTCATGGTTTTGATCACTTTTGCCTTCTCCGAATCTAATGCCTTGATTACAGCAACCCGGAACCACGTGATTAACTTCCTAACCACCAACACCTTCCAGGTGACTATGTCCACATATTGATTCAAGCCATCTTCAACTCCTCCGTGTCCGAGGGTCCGATCGACGTCAATAAGGAGTGACATACAACATGCCGCGGCATCATCCAAACAAGGGGCAACTTTCCGTTGCCACCCGTCGCCATCCATGTCCAAAAAGTTGCCCTAAGCTACCATTCAAACTAGGGGCAACTTTCCGTTGCCTTATCCCCCCTTCAAGCCAGGGGCAATTTTCCACTACCTCCGATCCGAGTTTGCATATCTCGAGGGTAAGTTTCATGCTCGTTGAGCATCGTTTGTTTGCAAAAATGGTTTTTGAAAATTTTCACTGAGGTTGACTTATTTTCTCGAAAACTGTTTCATTTTCAAAATTGGACCATGTTTGGACCCAGAAAGGAGAATTTTCAGTGCTCACAGCCTGATTCACATGATTTTCAAATCAAAAATTGAATAAGTGTGTTTATCCAACTCTCACTCTGATCAAAACTGTTTTAAGAAGAAAACAAAAAATGGTCAAGATAATGAACCAGGGGCACAGTTGAGTCAAATCTTCTGTCTTCCCCCACCGTCAGCATGCATTCGCCAGAAAGGCGCCCCCATCTACCAGAAGAAGTAGCCGTGAGCTAGCCGTGTCGGGCATGAACCCGCAACTTCCTATTCATCTGTCATTCACCTTGGGGAGGGATGAAAAATGAGAGAATAAAGAATAGAGAGGAGTAAGTTGAGAGAAAAATGGGAGAAGGGTTTTTGTGAGAAAAACCGAGCTTGAGGGCCGAGTGATGTGAGAGTCACAAATCAGAAAGGGGTGGGAAACCTACCCGGAGGAATTGGCTCCTCAAGCCCGAGGTCTTTTATTAAAAAAAAAAAAAAAACATGTCCGTGTGTCGTGTCTTTTGACTTATCAGTCTCAATGTTCGCTTTGAGTCTTTTCCGAGTGTGTCTCGTTGTGCTAGGTCGTGTGCCTTTTGTTTCTTCGTTTGAGTCTGTCTCGTCGCGTCCTGTGGTAGGCTCGATACCCCGGTTGAAAACCCATCCTCTTCCAAAAAGCAGTTGTTTGTACTCAGGATGCTGTGCCATTCTCTACATCCGTACAAGGCAAGAAAAGGAAAGGGAAGATTTGAGACATCCGAGGTGTTTCAACTGCAACCATATCAGTTTCGTGATCCGTCTCGTCAGATTAAGGGCTGTTTGTTCAAAAGTTTGCTGTGTGCGGAATGAACCGAATACTGAATTATGGGCTAAATGCAGATCAATCCCCAGCAGATTAATCCCCAGCAGAGCATGGGCTGTGTATTCAGTTTGAGCCGTGGCTTATTTGAATTATTTCCTGCTAGTTGATTGGTTATCCTGTTACTGCAGTGCAAATGCTTGGTTGTTTTGTTAAACAGTATATCAATGCCATTTACATTTGAGGTGTGGTATGATGCAATGCGATGCAAAGTATGAAATGTGCAGGTATACGTAAACATACAGATATAACACTCTTTTAGACAAAAAGTTTGTTTATATATAATCTTTTCCAGTACACAGTTTTGGAAAGCAAAAACCTGCCTGCGGCAGTACATAGTGCTCTATCTACAAAAGGGAAAAGGTACAGAAAATAAAAGAAAAACAGCAGAAGTCTGTGATCATCATCAGTGGCCTCGCGCCGGGGGATCCGTCCTCGCCCTCTTCCTGGGCAGAAGCCCAGGAGCATCATCAGGAGCATCACTGTCTGAGCCTGAGCCCGAGCTGTCCCCGGTCTCCTCCTCTGATGCCCCCACCTCCTCTGTCTCCTCCTCGGACTCATCATCTGGGACTGCAGCTCGCGAGCTACTCCCCGCATGAGAATGCCCTCCTCTGGTACGAGGGAACGCCCTGCCATCCCGGGTCGAAAGGGGAGGCCCAGTCGCAACAGCGCCACCCACTGGAGGGATCGGGAAAGGAGGCTGAAAGTACAAAGAGTAAACACATCAGAAAACCGTGAGCGGTCTATCAGTGTGGGATGCAGTGTATGAGTACAGTGTGTGAATGCCGTGGACAGTTTATCAGTACAGAATGCAGTGTATGAGTACAGTGTATGAAAGCCGTGAGCAGTCTGTCAGATTTTTGTGCAGTATAGCAGATTGTGTGAAACAGAATATGATTTGAGACTGTGGTCAATAGAACATATCGGCAAGCCGTAGGCGGTCAAGGCGTCGAGAGTCCGCTGCAGCATCCCCAGCAGGGAGGCATTCAACTCCACAGACTGACGGGTATACTCGGAAGAAGTCTGCAAAAGTATTAAATACATCAGTATTCTGTGGGATATCTGAATGAACTGAAGTGAAATAACAATGCAAGATGCAGAAATAAAGTGATACATACCGGAGGCAAGTCAGGAATGCCAGCCAACTCATGACCAGCTGGAGGAGGAGCAAAAGGGATCTGGTAGGTCTCCCCGCTCTGCCCCCTGTACGTCAATATAGTAGGCAGAGCAGGCCAACCGGCACCTCGTCCCCTCTGCACCCTGCCCCTGCCTCGGACTCGAGCTCGAGCCCGCTGTGACGGTCCCGCTCCTATCCCCACCTCTGCCCGAGCCGCTGGCACCGCAGGTCTCTCTGGATCAACTCGGCGGCCACCACTCAGAGGTCGCATGATAAAAGTCCGGACGTACTCAGAATAGTCGCCCTCGCCTCTGAAACCGTCTGCCGCCCAGCCAAGGGTGTAGTCCACCATCTGGTCAACAGTGAACCTCTCAGTATCCCTCATATGCTCAGGAGGGTGAACCGGGACTATCTGCTCTGGCAACCCAAGGGTCTGGCGTAGAAAACGCTCCCCCAGGTACCAAGCCCGACAGACCGGGCCCTCCAAAAGAATCCGGTAACGAGAGGTCTCCTCGGCACCGGCGTATCGATCCCTCGTCACCGCAGGCAAAGGAGCCCATGGTTGCCAGGTGATCTGAAATCGAAATACAGTTTGTTATCTATTGGTATTGCAAATATACAGTGGAAAAACGAAACTTGGATGAACTACAAGTAAAACATACCTCTGCAGGGGTAATGGTGTCAAAGTAACGCCGGAAGAAGCTGAAGGTGTCCCGGGGTCGCCGTGTGCACCTCCCATCAAAGCGGCGAGAGAAGGGGACGACCAGAGGAGTCTCCGTCGCTGGCACTGGCTCCAGCCTGGGAAAGTAGGCATACACCCACAGCTGCAAAACCGATATCAGAGCATCATCAGATAAAGCAGAATGTAGAACAAAGCAGAAATATCAGAGCCATGTGTTGTGCGGTGTATTGAGCAGAGGGTATAGTGTGAACCGTGTACAGTCAGTGTAAAGCAGAAGTATGTGTGTGCCGTGTGTACAGCATACAGTCAGTGTGAGCAGTGTACAGTGTAGAATACAGAAAGTATGTAGAGCAGAAATGTAAAGCAGAGAAGGAGACATACCTCCCAAGCCCGCCAGTAGCCCCCGAGCAACAGTCCACTGCCGCGGGAAACCGAACTCATATAGCCATAGAGGGTGGCCAGAGCTGCACCACCCCAATCAAAACGCAAAATGTCTCTGACATCCACCAGTGCGCTGAGGAGGCAGAGAGGCACTGTGTTCGCCCGGTCGGCGAAGATCGTCGTCCCTAGCAAAAACATCAGAAAGCCGCGTGCGTACCGATCCACGGCCTCTGGGGTCATCGGAGCTGCATCACCAAGGGCATGCTGGGCCCTAAACTGCCCCTCAAACCAAGAGTAGCGGACAAAGCCGGGGCGAGCGAGAGGCGGAGCTGCGCCGAGTAAATAGACCTGAGCGGCGATCCACTCGTCCATGTCTGTATCAAAGGGGATCGGATCACCCCCCACCCCGAGGCCGGTAAGCATCGAGAAGTCATAAGGGGTCATCGTCATGTCCCCGGTCGCCGACAGGTGAAACGAATCTGTGGTGTCCCACCACCTCTCTGCCAGGGCGGCAAGAAGAGGCCTGCAAGCAGAAAGCCTGGTAAGTCCCCTGCAGAAAACGCCGAAGCCCCCCTCGTCTACGATGTAACGAACCTCCTCGGGAAGCTCTGCGTACCAAGTGCGAGCGACGACGTTCCCATACCCGCGGATGGTATGGGAATCCCCCTGTTTTCAAAAGTACAGTTGCGAAGCAATGATGAATACACTGATTTATCTTTTTCTAAAGGCATGAAAAACTCTAGAGTAAATATAGCATGCGTACAAGTTTTCAGATTTCTAACAAGATACCGGGTGCCGGTGTGCTTACAGTAAACTACAGGTACGTGATACATCAGTGTGTTTTGGATGCTCCTGTGTAAACTTGGTGCATGTGTGCACATTTTTTAGATTCAAGCAGATATCGGGTTTCAGTATCCCAGTGGGTAGATTGCGGTCTGTGATATGTCAGTGCTCCTGTGAGGATCAGTGTAAACGACGTGTGATATGTCTGCGTGTTTGTGTAGTTTTCTGCAAGTCTGGCATGCGTGCGAGTTTTCGGGTTCAAATGAGCACCGGGTGTTAGTAAATTTGCAGTGTGATGTATGCCGTGTGTTTGGGTCTAGTGCAGTGTGTATGCATGTGCGTCGGTCCTAAGCAGATGTCAGTTACGAAGTTGTCCACAATCAACTACAGTACAGCACATCAGGATCAAGCAGTTGATGGGTTCAGTTAGCTATGGCAGTTGACAGAAAATCCTACATTGCAGAAAATAAGAGGCAAGAGTGTTACCTCGGCGACGCCAAAAGACAAGTGGGAGGCCGGCTCACGCAGCAGAACCTCTGGATCCAAAGCCCTCTCGAAGCCGCGGAAGTGGCGGAGTCCGTCAGGTGGTAGCACGTGGATGGCCGGGCGATAGGTCGCCGGATCGAAGGGGCGCTCGCTCAGTGGCAAGAGCTCGACCCCGGGATCCATCTCAAGATCCGGGGGAGTCCCAACATGTGGAACATCGTCCGCCATGTGTAGTGGTGGTGAAAAATGAGCCGAAAGATGAAAAACGGGCCGGAATGCGAAAAGTCAACCGGCAAAGTCAACCCCGAGAGGGCCGGAAATGGCCGGGAAGGTCGGAAGATGGGAATATACGGAAATATAGAGGAAACCAAGGGGAACGAGTCCCGAAAAGGTGAAAATAGCAAAGGAAATCCCGAAACAAAGATTTGTTCGGTTGAAAATGTCCGAAACGCGAAGGAGATCGCGAATCCGACGACGAAAATGGCGCGAAAACTCAAAGAAATGAGCAAAGGAGGAGAGAAAGAGACTCTAGAGAGAGAGAGTGAGAGATCTCGGCGGAAGAAAAGTGAAGAAATAGGGCTTCAAGCCCTATTTTATAAAGCCCAAGGTGAAATGGCAGAACTGCCCCCGATCAGCAACTTTTTGCCGGTCGGCACATTTTTGTGCCGGTCGGCACTTTTTTGTGCCGATGAAGTTTTTTATCAGCCGGTGGCCAGCCGGTGGCCATTCCACCCAGCCGGTGGTGTTCCTTGGGCCTTGTTTGGGCTATATTATCAGCTTTGGGTCTTCAAGTCTCAAGAAAATACGAGAAAATGCGTCCCCGATGCTCAACCGGCCTCCGTTTTGACTTCGGACTGTCTCTACTATGCGTGGTGCTCAATTTCAAGCGAAGATTGTATCCTTTTGTATCCTTTTGTCATCTACGGAGATCCAAAAGTTGCCCTGTGTGTGTCACGTCCATCCATCATGTTGTCCGGCGCATCGTATCGCGCCATCTCGCACGTCTCTCGCGACTTGCACCGTTTTGCATTGTCATGTGGCATGCGTGTCATACCGCTTCATTTTGCATTTCATTTTCCATCAAATGAGGTACGTGTGCCTCATTTCGCATTTCATCGCATCTCGAGGCACGTACGCCTCGTTTTGCACTTCATTTTCCATCAAATGAGGTACGTGTGCCCCATTTCGCATTTCATTGCATCTCAAGGCACGTACGCCTCGTTTTGCACTTCATTTTCCATCAAATGAGGTACGTGTGCCCCATTTCGCATTTCATTGCATCTCGAGGCATGTAGGCCTCGTTTTGCACTTCATTTTCCATCCAATGAGGTATGCGTGCCTCTTGTTTCGTTTCTTCTTCACTCACATTGTTTTCGCATCCCGTGTGATACGTGTGTCACATTATACAATTGCCCCGCACGGTCTGGCGAGACCTTAAACACGCCTGGTCCGGCGGGACCAAGAATGCGCGCGGTCTGACGAGACCTTAAACCTGCTTGACTACATTGTCCCGTGCTTTATTACAAGCACTATCATGCATTTGCACTTTGCACCGTTGCCCCTTCGGGTCCGGCGAGACCTTAAACACGCCCGGTCTAGGAGACCTTAAATCCTCGGGAGGTGCAAGACCTTCGGTGTGTTAAGTCGCCCCTCATTGCATTTGGCACGCATTTCGTCGCGCCGTTTAGCGCACCCTCATTTGCATTTCATTTTCCATCCTTTGAGGCACGTGTACCTCATTGCACTCCATTTTCCATCTTTTGAGACATGCGCGTCTCAATTGCCCCATTTTGCATCGCATGCCCTTGAATACTGTGTAACAGTTGCCCCCCGGTCTGGCGAGACCTTAAACACGCACGGTCTAGGAGACCTTAAGTCCTCGGGAGGTGTAAGACCTCCGGTGCATTACAAGAGCACCTCATTGCATTTGGCATGCATTCCATAGCGTTGTGTTGTGCACCTCATTGCATTTGGCATGCATTCCATCGCATTGTTTAGCGCACCTTATCGGTTGCCCCCCTAGGTCCGGCGAGACCTTAAACCCGCTCATTTGCATTATCATGCATCTCAAAGCCGCGCGTTGGCGCGCATTTCAAAAAAAAAAAAAAACATGCATTGTCATGCATACGCTCGCATCCCGGTCTAGGAGACCTTAAATCCTCTGAAGGTGCAATTCCTTCGGTTTTGTCGTGCCCGAACGACTTTCGGTGGTCTGGTAAAGCCACCTGTCTATGCTCGCGGTGAGTTCCTAGAAGATCAACTGGGACGGTGAAAACTAGAGTTCGAACGGCTTATGCCTAGAACGCAAAGGTTCGGAATTTCCGAGACTAAAGTCTGGTTTAAATACCCAGGGGGATGTACCCTCGGCTTGAAATCTGTATGGTAGCCCCATAGGTTGAGGCGTCGTGTCTACGCCTCAATTCTGGATACTGAACCAACCTAGTGTATCGCCCGGTTGGTAAGATAGGGAAAATCGCAATCATAGTCATTGCATCAACATGCATTGTCAAGCATCATTGTAAATATTGCATATGTCATGCATTGCATTACAAAAAACAACAAAAAAAAAACATGCATATGTCATGCATCATTGTAGTATAGTGCATATGTCATGCATTTTCTGTAAATACCCATTGCATTGTAGCTGCATGCATCCATTGCATCACCTTCCATCTATGGCTTGCGCCTTTCCAAGTCGAGCTTGGTCTGGTATGTGCCCATGTTGTTCGTGTCGAAGCACAGTTGTCGAGCTTTTGTGTCCGAGCCTAGAGGGTAGCGGCACCGTTGCTGTGTTAGACATGGGTTGTATGTGTACATGCCTTTCCTAGGCAAGATTTGGTTTGGCCCGCGTGCCATATCCATTGTATCTATTCCATTGTATGCATCCATTGCATCACCTTCCATCTATGGCTTGCGCCTTTCCAAGTTGAGCTTGGTCTGGTATGTGCCCATATTTTTCGTGTCGAAGCACAGTTGTCGAGCTTTTGTGTCCGAGCCTAGAGGGTAGCGGCACCGTTGCTGTGTTAGACATGGGTTGTATGTGTACATGCCTTTCCTAGGCAAGATTTGGTTTGGCCCGCGTGCCATATCCATTGTATCATTTATCCATTTCCATTACATTGTAGTGTAATTGTTGCATCCGGCATTAGGATCATTGTTCTTTCATCAGCGGGTCGTCACCCCACTTATGTCAATCCACCCAATACTTGTTCTTGTGTCCGTGCGAAGTACTCATAGATCAGACATCGATCTATGGGAGACGGACTTGTTACCTCCATCAATCTATTTGACATTTGTGAGGTTTTGAACCGCTCATGATTGAATCATGATTCAATTGCCCTGCATGTAGTTCGCATTTAGTTTTAATTGCACTACATTTTCATTTGCATTATCTATACATAGTTTTGTATATATTGCATACCATTCAGCATTCACATTGCATATGACATGCATGTTGCTAATCATATTGTACCTGTTAAGTTTGTTTTCTTTCCAGGCACGATATTGTATGTACGGCTCATTTACCGCTGGTGAAACCGGACGAGTCGCACAGGTATTGTATCTCTCCGAGTGAGACGTTTTGAGAATTGCATAATTCTCTTACATCCTTTCTACATTGTAGTGTAGACTGTTGCATGTTAGCTTATAACTGTCGCATGTGTGCCTCATTACAGCTTTCTTTGCATGATCATAAGTTATGCTTGGCTTCTTGCATTTTCAGTTGCATTTTGCCCCTGCCTACGGGCGCATATCTTATCGTTGGCATGTGTGCCTCTTGCATGAACTACGCTGGTTTGATTCCTTGAGGGATACGTAGGCAGCTTACGAGTTCAACCATTTGCGCTTTGCATGTTTGTCCAAGTCTTCGGCCTTGTCAAAAATGGGTCGTCTCTGGGCTTTGACATTCACTCCCGTCATTGTTATGACTTTCGAGTTCTGTCAAAGAGGGGCAACTGTAGACACCCCATTTTTGACCGTCCTCAAGATTTGGACGTCACCGCTTGGACACTCGGTGATCATCCATGTGTGTGTTCGTTTGGAGTTCCCGGAGTTCTCGGCTCGCGTGCCGTGCCTCAGGACCTCCGAACTCGACCGTTTGTGTTTGGTTTTGCACCAAACACCTGTGATTTGCCTTTGAGGGGCAGGGAATGCCTTCTGAGGCATCCCTACACACCACCGGCTGGGGCTAGAGGCTACCGGCTGGCTGTAGTTGTCACCGGCACTATATTGTGCCGGTCGGCACTATTTTGTGCCGGTCGGCACTGTTTTGGGCGAAATGACCATTTTGCCCTGCCGACCACTGTGCACTTGCTTGGTGAGATATTTTCTCACAGCTGTTTGCAACTTGTTTCCCCTCCATACACGTGTATGGAGGGATGGGCTTGCTTAGTGGCCAAGCTTGTAAGCTTTTGGCCTATAAGAGGGAAGCTCTCCCTCTTGGCTTGGGGGTTAGCAATTTTCAGAAGGTTAGCCATTGTTAGAGAGCTAGAGCTCTGGTTTTAGGGTTAGAATAGATATAACTTCTATATCTCTCCCATTCTCTTGTTTAACTAGGTGTTTTGTGCCTTACTTTTGCACACTAGCACCTAGTGTCCCACCTTTCTCTTGGTTCAGAGGTTCTAGAGGTTAGTTTTTGGTGATTCTTGACTGGATTGGAGCTCAAGGGACCAAGCACAACAACCTTTGTGAAGGTAGTCAACAAGGGTAAGAAACTTACACTTTATTCCCCATTCTTGCAACTTGTTTTTACCTAGTTTAAAAACAGTTTTTGGCCTAGTGTTAGGCACATCAAATCTCTGTTTTTAAGTCCTCTTTATTGTATATCAAGAGTGCTTTGTGGTTTGAGGAACTTTGACCACCTTTAGGCCTTGAAAAGGCCACTTTTTGTGCCATTTTGTGAGAGATCCGAGACTTTGGTCTTGGGATCTCTTCACCACTGAAATCTTGAGGGATTTCAGTGGTGAAGAGCAT
The DNA here is from genome assembly GCA_022316695.1 of Camellia oleifera. Lineage (NCBI taxonomy): Eukaryota > Viridiplantae > Streptophyta > Magnoliopsida > Ericales > Theaceae > Camellia > Camellia oleifera. The sequence goes on along the minus strand of CM039308.1, from coordinate 99,289,068 downwards.
GCCTTGAAGTCTCAAGAAGGAGAGGGCCACCCCCTCTCCTTGATGTCCTTGAAAAGGACAAATTTTGCTTCCTTAAGGAGCTTCATGCTTGAGTGTGTGTTGGGCATGTTTGACTTGTTTTCCATGCTTATTATACCATGTTTTAACTTGGTTTTAAGTTGGTTTTGGTCTCCTATACATGCTTAGTATAGTTGCCTTGTAATACCTCTTTTATGTCTCAACATGTCTAGGTAGTGTGTCTATATTTCTAGCATGTTTTAGGCTTGTATCCATGAAGGTTGTGTGCTTATTTTGCCATGATTTAGCTCTGTCCATAGCCTTTTGGGTCGATCCTATCATGCATTATATAGCTCCTTTGTATTTGGCTTGTTGGCCTTGAGAATATGAGTGTGTAGCATGCCATGCTTGCTTCATTTTTGGTGGTTTAAAACCATCCAACATGCCATTTCAGACCTTATGATGTGCTTGTATGCATGCTTTGGTTGCTTCTTTAATGCTTTAAAAGCATGTGTTGAATGCTCCTTGTTTTGGTCATGTTGTATGCCTTTGTGCTTGAGCCTCTTAGATGCCATCTAGGTGCTCCTTAGGATCTGTTTAGGTCTGCTTGTAACCTATTTCAGGTCCCCTTAGCCTTGTGAGGCTTGGTAGATTTGGCCTTGGTTTAAGCCTTCATGGCTTGTTTCAAGTACTTGGGCCATTTATTGTGTATTTGGCTCGCTTTGTTGCATGTTTTGGCAACATGTTTTGCTTGATTTTCAGAGCTTACAATGCATGCTATTAGTCCATGTTTGGCTTGTTTAAGAATGCATGAGAGTTGCTTGTGAATGCCTAAGTGTTGGACCATAATTGTATACATGTGTGTGTGCATTCTAGCCTTCATTTTCGAGCATGTTGGCCACTGTTCTTGGGCCTTTTAGAGCTGTCCAATTCATGTATAAGTCCATTCCTACTTTGCTTTGCATGCTTGTATGTTCATACAACAATATTCTTGCATTGCATCGCCATATTGCATGCTAGATGACATGCTTAGGGTTGCATTTGGCATTGTGCATGCCAAGCCTCTTGAAGTGAGTTTGATAGAGGTTTGGCACCTTTGTTTGCATTGCATGCATTTGAAATCAAAGTTGCATTCTTGGTCCTTAGGGCCATCACGCATGGAAATGCGCGATTGGTGGCCCGGGAATCGAGGCACATGCCCTCTTAAGTCCATAGCATGATTTGGGATGTGTTTGGTGCATATATACCTTGAATTGCATTGCCTTGCCTTTTGTTCCCTCTGCTACTGTGAGTTGCAGGTTCTGCAGGGACTTTGTGCCGACCGGCACTTTTTAGTGCCGACCGGCTGCCACTGGGCAGCCGATAATGAAATTCAGAGCCGGTGGATTTCTTCTTCAGCTGGTGGCTCCCTGACTCAGCCGATGATACTTCCCAGTGCTCTGAGAGACACTCCTGAAGTTTTGGGAATTTTCAGAGAAAGAGAGCAGAGGAAACAGAGGCACACTTGCACGGCAGTGCAGTTCCGAGCGAGTCCCGGGCGCGCGCTGCAGTCAGCCCTCCTTCCGAGGCATTTATCGCTTAAATAGATTAATTATTTGATTTAATTAATTTAGTTGATTTGTAATATTTAATTAGCTAGTTTAGTTAATTATTTATTTATTCTGTAATTATTTATTCGGTCCCTCTGAGTGAGGGCAAAAATGTAATAAGTGTGTGTGAGTGGGCATGTATGTCTTCCAATCCCCACTTCTTTCTAACCCTTTTATTTACCCGCTTACAGTGGTAGATTAGGGCATTTTCAATTAGCATACCTTATGTAAATGCATGCGTGCATCATTCATAAGTATTGCATACATTGGGCTCGGCACATCACGCAAACTGCATCACACTTTCGATTTCCAAATTGAATACGTGCTATGTGGTAGCATTTCATATGCCATGTTAGGGTTAGCCGAGCCTAGTCTAGCTTACATCTATGCCTGTGTCGCATTAGCCACTTAACATGAAACTAGGTCATGCACGTTTGCTAACCGGGTTTTGTTTTTGGCGCGGAGTACGATGTAAGTCTTTATCGCTTTAGCATATCGCATGCGTGTGAATGTTAACATGACAATAGGATTGCCATGCGGCTAAGTGCTTATGTGATATAACTGTTTGTATGCCTGTGGGTGGAGGTTGGATTGTATGAGTTGGGAGTACTCGTTGAAATCCGTATTTTAGCCTACTTGCGAGTAGCAAAATCTAACACGTTTTTCAAAACAAAACGGATATGCAATGTTTATTTCCAAATTAGGCGATCTAGTCTATACTTTTGTGTTGTGCGCATCACATAGTGATTCTAGGTTAATAACAGGAATAAGAACGCATAAAGTTTTCAAAAACGGATATCACGGTTAGTAGAGGCCGGTCTTCGGACCGGGCGAAAGGGGGTGCTCATAGCTGACCTTCCCCGATCGTACCCAAGCTACATCACACGCACGCACACTTATTACAATTGTGCCCTCGCTTGGAGGGTCCGAATAAATAATACACTTCGAATAAATAAAAAACCCTAATTAATTAACAAATTAACTAGGAAAGCAGGTAAATTAGCATGCAAGCTATGGACCGCCTCAGCTCTGTTCCAAATGATGAATGATGCATGCTTGAGTTACTTGGCGCGGAAATCCATTGCGATGCCCCGATTCGCCTCTGTTTGCAATTAATGCCGGAATGCTGTGCGAAGCTCCAGAAGGCTGCTGATTTCTGATTTGCAGTAACAGAGAGCAACAAAGGGGGGCATAGCAAAGTATTTTTACATATGTATGCATGACTACTCTTCAGGAAGTGTAGTCCTCGATCCTCGTGCCACCAATTACGCATCTCGATGCATGATGGCCGAGGAGTCGAATTGCACGACTCAATGTGAAATGAATGCACATGAAAACACAACAAGACCTAAACTCCATCATGGGTAATCCGGAATGTCGACGATCGGGAATTGAGACACGTTCCGTCACTCGGAGCACGAAACGTCCCTCGTTTCCCGTGCTTGGGCTAACTCCTATCCCAAACACAATGCAAATGAGATGACATACACAATGCGACTAACATACAACCTAGCATACGCAATGCTATGAAATGGCATACACAATGCTCGATGTAACATGGCATACACAATGCTCTAACATACAACCTAACATACGCAATGCTATGGACTGAAATGGCATACACAATGCATGATGGACTTACACCAACATGAGTGGACCTCAGCCACACTCACATCAGTGGCCGTACGATAGGAAATGAAACAAACGAAATGCATGCAAACGCGCACGAATGCCAAGGACTGATCCTAAGGCATAACATGCCACTCTACCAAAGCATGGCAAGGGATGCAATATGGCGTACAAACACATATGATACAGCTCTGAAACATGATAAACAATGGTCCCAAATCATGCAAACATGGCACACTATGCAAGCTAGGGGGGCCCGGGTACCGAAACTAGTGAAGTGCGTTACACTAGAGGTACCCAAAGCAATGCACTAAAGGCAAAACCAACGCCAAACAGACCCTAGGAAGGTTTGAAACAGTGGGAAATTGGCCTAAAATGATGGCTCAACATGCATGAAATGAAGCTCATTCATTGGTCGGTAAACAAGGCATTCACGAACAACTCTCAAGCACACTTAAAGAGATGAAAACATGGCAATATGGCATTCAAACCAGCTCTGAAACATGATGAAAAATGACCTCAAAACATGAACACACCTCAGCACATGCATGCAATGGACGTCAAAACTCAAAGTTAAGCATGGGTATTGAACTACAAGCATGCAAAACAAACATCATTCGACCATGAGGCCTAAAAACAGAGCTAGGGTAGTCCAAAATAAGCACATTATCAATTTAAGGTATGGCCAAAAAGTGCTAACATCAAGGGTCCACAAAGCATGCAAAGAAAGCTAGTGAACCATGAGTTGTTCTACAACTTTATGAAGCATATGAGGGCTCACCAAACCAGCCAAAAAAAGATGTATGCCATGTCAAAATATGCCCAAATAACCACTGAAACTCCGTCAATGCATGCAAAAATGATGGGCTCCTTTAGAAGGCCATACAAGGGGGTATTCTACACCTATATGATAGACAAACAAAAGGGCAAAATCACCTCTGGAAATGAGTTATAAAAGCCCTAAAACCCACCAAATAGGCCCTGAAATTAGTCTAGGAAACATGCAAAGAAAGGTCCCTTTGAAAGGCCTTGAATGGGATTGCTCTACACATGCATCATAGACATAAAATATGGCAAAATGGGCTCTTTACAGAGCTTAGGCAGACCCTAGAACTCACAAAATGAGGCCTGAAACATGACTTCAATTCATGAAAAATAGAGTCCCTTTGGAAGGCCAACAATGCTAGTAAAGAAAATGAGGGATGAGAGGGTCACCCCTCTATGATTTTGAAGCTCAAATTCACATCTAAGCCACTAAAAATCCACTGGATTTCAGTGGCTAAGAGGCCAAACCAAGGCCAATGCAAGTACTCACATGCATAGCTCAAAACATGAGGAAATAAAGCATGAAAGGGGGGAGATGACCCCAAACAGGAAAGCGACCTCAAGTAAACATGTTTATAAGCTCAAAAGGAAGCTTTTTCTAGTTTATGGAAAATCTCGGAAATACTCACAAGTAAGACTAAGATATGATGCAAGATAAGCCTACAAAGAGCGATAAAGCATGCAAGGGTGTAGGAGGCCTCAAACAGAAAAGTGTCCTTATACAATCTTCAAGAGGAGCTCAAAATATCACACTTTTTAGTTTATGACAAAGTCCAAAAATGCTTGCAAATAAGGCTAATCAATGGAGCAAAAAAATGCAAGTTTAAGGGAAATAGGTACTTACCCTTGAAGAGCAGCAAAGCAGAAGCTTTTGGACCAAGTTGGTGAACCTTCAACCCTTGCAAATCAGTGCCAAAGTACTGGAATGGATGATAGAGGTGGTAGGCTAAGGGTTGTAGTGCAAATGGTCCAAGAAAACTAGGGTTTGAAGCTCAAATGTAAAGATGAAGGGAGAGAGAGAGATGTAAGCCTTTCAAATTTGTTGTAGAGAGAGAGAGAGAGAGAGACTTTTTAGAGTGAGAAGCTCCCAAGCTTTTCTAAGAAGATTGTCCTTGAAAATGAGAGATATAGCCTCATATCTAGCCAAAATGAGAGTTGGCTCGAAAATATCTGATTATAGGACAGCTGGAGGTTGTGGAAGACAGCTGGAGGGAAAATATCTATCAATTCTGAGCTTTCTGGGCATAAGTGGTCGGCCGACCACCTTTTCTGGTCGGCCTGCTACCTTTTCTGGTCGGCCTGCCACTTTTTCAGGAGAGGGTGGTCGGCCAGCCACATTTTCTGGTCGGCCAGCTAGTTTAGGAAAATTCTACTTTCTAGGTCCAACTTCAAATGGCCATAACTCCTTCATTTGAACTCCTATTCAGGTCATTCTTGTGTCCAAATTGAAGCCCCAGAAGTTAGATTTCCAATGGAACTAGACTTGCATCAAAATTCTAACTGTCCAAAAAGTTATGCCTGTTTTGGTGAATCCGCGCAGTTTTAGTCCTACCCGGATTCATGCCGAACTTTCTTTTGACCACCTAAGTGGTCGGCCATCTGATTTTCTGGTCTGCCATGTGACAAAATTGAAGCCCCAGAAGTTAGCTTTCCAATGGCACCAACCTTACATAAAAATTCCTCCTGTGCAAAAAGTTATGCCCGTTTCGGTGAAGCCGCGCAGTTTCGGTCCTACCCGAATTCATGCCGAACTTCTCCCAAACTAGTTTTCCTCTCTCTTCTCCTCTTTTCTTCAACTCCAAACCCCTACACAAGGTGTTTTGAAAGATTTTTCAAAGATTTCATCTCTCTTTCATTCATTTCCACTTTGTCCTTGCTCGGTTTACCGAAAAGCGCAACATTTGACAAAATGCGAGCCTCGGAACATCGTAAAAACTTTATTTCAAAAACGTTTTGAAAGAGAGGGTCTTAAGGTCTAAAATCTTTTGATCAAGATTGTTTTGGTCCAAAAAGGGGTATGAAGTTGAGATTTGACTCTCTCCTTACCGAAGAAACTGAACCTTTCCCCTGCACACCTTTCTCCACCATGTAAACCATCAGTCGCGTCGAAGTCTTAAGAGCGGTCAAAAATGGGGTGTCTACAGCAAGCAATAACCAATGCATCTATCTTTCATTGAAGACTCGGAACACTTTTCCTTTTTGAATCAAACACAAAAGTATCTGAAAAATATAGAATAAAAAATCAATTTGAACCTATGAAACCCAAGAAGAAAGAATAAGAGGGGGGGGGGGGGGGGGGAGACCAAACAAATTGCCCTTTTTTTCAAAGAGTAGTAAATTTACTTGGATTTATGCATGTAGCATTTGCCATTATCATTATTTTTTGCACTCACTACCTAATTATAAAGAACACAATAATTACACATCATCCAAAACATAATAAGAAAAGAAAGGAACATTACTTTTTAACAAAAATCCAATAATACTTGTTTTGGAGGAAGAGAAGCATGACAATCAACACCCTTGATTTGTGCCCTGTTATGCAAAAGAAAAAATCAAATTTGCATGTGTTATGTTTCTGCCCTGTTATGCCATTTTGTGGCTTTTTTTCTTTTTAATGATTCTTGAGCATGTGTTTGACACCAAACGCCCCCAACACAGATTTATAATTAAAAATCAGATTTAACGCCATCAATAGATACAATAGCTTTGGAAAAAGAAAAGAAAAGAAAAAAAAAACTCAAATAGCATCAACAATATACTTCATAACAAAAAATTAAAATCCCTTCACTGAACAATAACTAAAAAACTCAAAATTAGTCATCAAAATAAAATAGAAGAAAATGAATTATACCAGCAACAATGAATCTATAACAGATTGAAATAAACTAACCGTGCTACTGCTATTTACAGTGATGCATCTAAAAGTAACAAATAATAGACACACAATACAACAAAAAATAAAAACTAATCAAGAAAGTAGATATAGAGACATACCTTAACACATATAGCAGAGATATAAAGGCATGGAGAGAGAAGACAATTGATATGGTTTCTTTCCTTATAATGGTTACTCTTTTTATTAGGCAATAATTAAAATAAACACAACAAAAACACAATAACCAAGCCAGTTATCAACAATACAAAAAATAATTATTATAAACTCAAGGATACATCAACAGCTCTACAAGAATCTCCAAAATCCCAAACTGCAAGTTAGTTTCACAATAGATCTAAAACAATATATATACACAATGTTGATAATAAATGTATAAATAAATTAGAAACGCACAGGGCAAACACATTATGTGGAACCACAACTCATAACCAAAACACAAAATTTCAATTAAATGGAACTCAATAAATTAGATCGTTACCTCCATAGCGCAGTGGGTTCTACAGTAGGTTGAGTCCAAAAGAGGAATAGTTGACCCTCATATCTAACTGAGGGGAGAAAGGAAGTGTTTTATTGGAAGAAAATTTGACCTGTTGAAATTTAAAATTTAAGAAAATCTGAAATTGACTGTTGTAATAGGTTGAAATCTGAAAATCTGAAAATGCAGAAAATCTTAAATTGAAAAAAATCTGAAAATCTGACCTATTGAAAGCAGTCTCATCTGTTGTAATAGGTTGACTTGGTCGAAGACGACTCGCAAAGCCCACCATTTGATCGATGACACTCGCACGACTTTGAACGATTTAATGGAGTGGTCGGGGTTGCAGTGGGCAAAACCAAGAATGAATAGGGAGTTGGGGTTGGGGTTGGGGTTGGGGTTGGGTATCTCACATATGATGGACACCAATGAGGGGAGAGCGGGAAAAGAGACAGAGAACCAGAGTGTATTTGATTGAGAGAGAGAGAGAGAGAGAGAGAGAGAAAGAGAGAGAGAGAGAACGACATCAAACCTAAATTGTTTGAAATTTGAAATCTGAAAAGGCAGAGCCTGAGAGAAAAAAAAAATAATTGAAGGGAAGTGTGATCTCAGCCCTTGAAATATATGTGAAGAAGTGTTATCTCAGCCTTTAATTTGTATGCCATCTAGGACAAAGGTCCCATCAACACCCTTGTTTTGTTATATAGATTTGAAATCTGAAAAGGTAGAGCCTGAGAGAAAAAAAAATAATAATAATAGAAGGGAAGTGTGATCTCAGCCCTTGAAATATATGTGAAGAAGTGTTATCTCAGCCTTTAATTTGTATGCCATCTAGGACAAATGTCCCATCAACACCCTTGTTTTGTTATATATGAAAATCCTACGTGATTCGTGATTAGATCAAGATAAACGTATTCCAAAACCCAACAATTCAAAACACTCAACCTAAAATCATCAAGCACTTACGAGAGTGATTTTAGTTTGTTTGTTTTTAAAAATAAACAATAAATCAACACAAGTGATTTTTTACGTGGAAAAAATCACAATTGAAGAACCTTCAATTGTAATAAAAAACCACGGGTGAACCGCCACTGATCAATCCACTACTGAAGAACTAAAAGATTACAAAGATACCATACAAATTACCCAACCCAGTCAATTTGTCTCTGAATCTCCTGTAACTCTTTCACCACGCCTTCGTCACAGAATTGGTCCTGAAGTTGATTCCACACCATAACTTCACTTGTTGAATTAACGACTACGTAGAATCAAACGCCTTTTGAATTCTACGTTTTAATCTTCGGAATCCACCGAAGAGAACTCACTTGAATTTTAAGAATCAACCTCCTTGATGCATGAATCTTAATGCATAAGTTTAGAACTCTCTCAAGAACATCAAGGAAAACTATGAAAACTCTCAGAAGAGCACTTCAACCAAAACTCTAGAATTCTTGAATCAGATCTAGAAAAACAAAGTTTTATTGGTTTTAGAAGAAAACCATCTATTTATAGAAAACCAAAAGAAGTCCCAGATCTAAAAGAAATCAATCACTCGAAGCCAATCCGGATTCTGAAACTCGCGATCTCCGCTCGAGCGCTCCTCTCTCCGCTCGAGCGGACTGGCCAAAGACTGTGTGTAATTAATCTGAGGTACGCTCGAGCGCTGCCTCTTCCGCTCGAGCGTAAAATCACATCCTTCAGTACTTCTGCAGCCCCATCAAGATACTGAGTTCCTCCAATCTATGCTCGAGCGCACATAACCCCGCTCGAGCGGGAAGAACAAAAATATAAAAATTACATTTTTATCAAGCACAAAGTTTTGTCTCCGGATTTGACAATAACGGGACCTAACAATATAGATATCTGGCTATGGGTTGTTAGCAAATCATGTGAATATGCTTCAATTCCATTTAATCTTCGTCTTTTAATGCCTTCATTTAGGATGTGAGTTGACTTTTTAACTTTTTGATTTTTTTAAATTTAGGTTAAAAAGTCTTATTTGGGATAGAATTTTTAGTTAGTTTTTTTTTTTTTTTTTTACTTTTGTGAGAAAAAAAAAATGATTATAGTTTAGATGTGATATTTTATCTTATTGACTTTTTAATTTTTTTTTTCTTTTGTTTATGACTATTTTAATCCAAACCCTATATGCCAAACAAAGCCAATGTTTAAAAGAAATTCTCTTTAGATTTTTTCTGAATTGTTCTCTTGTTATTATTTCTTTCCATCTCAGATTTCAATCCTTAATCAGCAAAACTGTGTATCTAATTATACAAATTCTTTTTTTTTTTTCCTTTAAAATTATTAATCTAATCCCAGAAATGAGTTTACTAATTTCCTCCTCCCCCCTCAGATTGTATAAACTGTATTTGTTCTCTTGTTCTCTTGTCTACTTAAATCATACAAATAAATTCAGAGAAAATTTTGAGAAAGAGACGTTACCTTTACCGGATGCATGATGATGCTATGATTGTCTCTGTGGTGGACTCTCCATTTCGTAGGTCTGGATTATAATTCAAATTTGACAACTGTTACATTGTTTAATTGAGTTTTAAAGTTGTTTGTTTTCTTATGTAGAATGGAAATGATTGATAGTATAAGAATTAATAGTGAAAGAATTAATAAAATTGTGTTTGTTTTGATGATAGTTATTAGTGTAGGAAATGTTAAATTAAATAAATATAAAATAATAAAACAAATTAAATTATGATTTTTACTTAACAAAAAAAACAAAAACAAAAACATTAAACATTAATGTTGAAAAAAAAAATGCCAACATGTAAAAAAAAAAAAAAAAAAAAAAATTGCAGTTGACCGTTTAGAAGTCCGGGCAGACGACTGATAACACTGTAAGTCGAACAAACTATTTTCTAATAACATCTCTCAATCCAGACTGTTAATACCCTTGTCCAAGGCCTTTCATAGTCCGAACGAACTACCAATCTAAAGTCCCATAAACCAAACAAAGATGACTTATGTCCACTGTTCATCACTAAGAGTCCGGAGAGGACTCCTACGATGAAAAACAATCGGGACCTTAGAGTACCCAATTGCCATATTAATGCTATTATAGGCTCCTTTAATAGCTGTAATACAAGACCAAAGAAAAAGCTAGTGGAAGAAAAGGAAAATGATTTATAATTTATAAATACAAATTTTTTACAAAAAAAATCAATAAGAATTATGCGACAGTGGCCGTTTTGAAATTACAAGTCACAGTAATTGTGTTTTTAGTTTTTGATGAAAGGATCATAAAGTGAGTGTTTGGTAAAACTTATTTACAGCTTAAATCAACTTATAGCTTAAAATAAGTTATGTAAAAGTGTTTGGTAAAAATTATGAGGGATGAATTATAGCTTAATTTAAGCCATTTCAGCAATAATCTTTTAAGTTGGTTCCCAAGTGTTTTCGAAAATGGATTATGCACAAAGCAGTTTGGCCCCATTTGTAATGACTTAAATGCCCCCAGATATTTCAACTATTACCAAAAACCCACTATATAAGCCTTGTTCTCAGCACTGTTCACTTGTGAGAGAGAGACAGAAGCGATTTCCAGTAAGGGCGATTTCTGGCTCTCAACACTATTCTCAACTCCTTCTCTCTCTCTCTCTCTCTCTCTCTCTCTCTCTCTCTCTCTCACACACACACACACACGAACCAGAGCTCTCACTCCCTCTCTCTCTCTCTCCGCCGCCTCTCGCACCTACATCGACGGCTGGTCGTCGGTTTGCAGACCGACAGCTAGGGTTTTGCAGAACTAGCTGGTCGTCGATCTGAAAACGGCGGAGAAGGAGGAGGAGAAGAACGGAGGCTGTCGTCGTCGCGGTTGCAATTTGCGTTGATCTGCATTGAAACCTTAGCCATTGGCGGTTGTTCGCCGGCGGCATTGAAACCCTAGAAAAAAAATTGAAGAAAAAGAAAAAAAATCAATATTAATATTAATTAAAAAAGAAAAAATTGTATATTTTTGAAGAAAAAGAAAAAAATCAATATTAATTGGTATTAATTATTAATAAATTAATATTATATATTTTTATAATGAATTAATTATTAATTGATACTAATTAATAACAATTGTTGATTATTAATATTAATTGATACTAATAAAAATTAATTATTAATATTAATTGATACTAATTAATAATTTTAGTATTAATTGAGACTAATTAAGTCATTAATTGATACTAATTAATAATTTTAGTATTAATTGATACTAATTAAGCAATTAATTGATACTAATTAATTTATAATGGAAAAAAAATGTTGCAATAATACTTTCATTACATTTTTATCAAATGTATCAATTTTTATATTAGTTGATACTAATTATTAACTTTATGAAATAATTTTTTAAAATTAAAACTGAAAAAAATGACAAAATTATCATTTTTATATCATATAAGGGTAAAAAGGACAATTATACAATAAAAAACTTATCAACCAAACACTCCTTTGTTGCTTAAATCTATAATCCCACAGCTACACCAAATAAGTTAACAACTTATTTTTACAATTATAAGTTATAATATGTTAAATTATAACTTATAATCACTTTTTCATAACTCTATCAAATGGGCTACAGAGTTGCATTGTTTTGTATGTGAATTCTACATAAAATTCTTATTTTTAGATCATTTTGTGAGAAAAAATTATCATAAGATTTTGAAAGAAAATTATCACAGGCCTTGACCGTGGTCATTTAATCAATTAAGTCCAACCACTTCTTTTTTTATTATTTTATTTGTGGCTTTGAGGGTGCTCATTAACCAAAGTCTAACTACTTCTTTTTTTATTATTATTTTATTTGTCTTGACGTTGTTGTGTTGCTTCTTCCATCTCATATTTCAATATTTAATCTGAAAAGAACTCGCTTGGGAAGAAAAAATATCAAATTTTTTAGTTAAAATAGTTTTAAAAAAAAGTAAAATAGGTTTTTTAATTTAACAAGATAAAAATATCACATATAATACATAATTATGATATTTTTTCTCTCGCAAAACTAAAAAAAGACAAAAAAAATCATCCCAAACGAGATTTTTTAGTCTCTTGTTAAAATAACTAAAAAATTAAAAAATTAACCCACATTCTAAACGAACACTCATTCCTAATAATTTTTAATTATTATACGGACTTGTTTTTTGTCTTTAAAGTTTAATGCTTCCAATACCAGAAATGATGTGTTTTTATTAATTTTGTTTTACATGTCAGCACTCAGTTTGGACTTTTTTTTTTTTTTTTTTTTAAAAAAAATTGTAAACCATTGGCATTGGCATTGGCATTGTTATTGTTGTTGTTGTTGTTGTTGTTTTTTTTTTTGGGGGGGTACTAAAGCAACATAGAGATTGCATTAATTATCAGAAGCAATTCTTACAGAAGTTGCAAGAGAATGAGCAGAGTGTACCTCGGCTCTGTCTACTTTTTCTAGGACAACATGTACAAATTTTTTAGAGCATAACAAAATATCACTCAAAAGAGAGTGAAGCTGCCAATCACTATCTTGATTAGAGGTATGCAGAAGTTGCACCAAAACCAGGCAATCGGTTTGCAAGAGGAGACACTGGATACCTTGCTGGGATGCCCAACGCATTGCATGGAGAACCGAAGCAGCCTCTACTTGTTGAGGAGAGAGCATAGAAGGCCCCAAAATGGCTTCATGCTTGACAATGTGGTTATCGGCATCCAGCCAGACCCAAGCCAACCCAGTTATGTCCGTAACTGAGATCCAAGACCCATCGACAACAATCCGTTGTTGCGGAAAATCTGCAAGGGAAAAGGCAGCATTCTGCAAAACAATTTGTGTATCAGTGAGCCGTAGAGCAGCAGAAGCAGCAGATGACATGTTATGAGGAACATAAGGGTATGGTGACAGAAAAGTGAATAACAAGTCCCGAGCTGTAGCTAATGTATGCGCAATGGACACAACTTCAGATCGAAATTCAACCGAATTACGCTGCAACCAGATGGCCCATAATAAGTCAATGGAATGAACTAAAATCTCAACATTTGTAATTTGCTCCACCCAATTCTTAAACCAGGAGGAGAAGGATAAAGGGATTCCCACTCCAAAATCTAATCCCAATACAGACCCACGCTAAACCCGGTGAGAAAAGGGACAGTCAAAAAATAGATGTTCAATAGTTTCCTCAGATTCGGAGCATCGGGAGTAGAGAGGTTCAACATTGAGCCCTCGTTTCTTGAGTTCGTGCTTAACCGGGAGAATATTGTGTAGACATTTCCACAAAAACAAGGTCCATTTGGGAGGGATCTTTAAGTGCCATAATTTTTTCCAGAGTGACCAATCCAGATCAGGCCTACAATAGTCCGGGAACTGTCACATTAAGGCCTGCTTGTAACCTGATTTAAACGAATATTAGCCGTGTTTCAATGGGCTCCAAACAAGTTTATCCTCAAGCGCCTCATATGGAATGTGAATTGATAAAATGTGAGGTATAACATGGGTAGGAAAAAACACATTTCATAAATCCAATCGCCAAGAATAAGATGAGGGATCAATGAAATGTTCTACCCGCATTGCAGGACAAAGATCAGTCAACCCTCTTCCTCTACAAGGATTGGAGACAATCGGAATCCACTGATCTTCAAACGGGTTGATACTCCGACCATTACCCACAACCCACTGAAGCCCCGACAGTAACAACGAACGTCCCCATAATATACTCCGCCATCCCCAAGATGATGACGAAGAAGGCTGAGCCACAAGGAAAGAACTTCGTTGACAATATTTGCCGAGTAGAACTTTCGAAAACAATAAATTGGGTGAGGACAAGAGCCGCCATGCTTGCTTTGCTAGTAAAGCTTGATTGAAGCAAGTAAGGTTTCGAAATCCAAGACCACCCCAAATTTTAGGAAGACATAAAGATGTCCATTTTTTCCATGGTAAACCCGGACCCTTGGGTGAAGCCCAGAGAAACTGGTGGATTATAGCTGTAAGCTTATGTTGGAAACAGTCGGGCATGCGAAAATAGACATGAGATACACAGGAATGGAGTGAAGCACATGTTTCACCAAAATTCCCCTACCTGCAAAATTCAAAAATTCACATTTCCAGCCTTGAAGCTTGGATTGGACTCTGCTCAAAAGAGAATTAAAGATCTCGGACTTAGAACGCCCCGAGAACCCCAAGTAAGCGCCCAAATAGATCCCGGGTTTTGGTACAACTTTAACACCAAAAAGAGAGACGAGCCAGTCCTGGGCTGAAAGTAAAAAATTTGAACTTACGGAAAGTTCCGATTTATGAAAATTTATGCGAAGCCCAGAAAAGAAGCAGAAGGCATTTAAAAACCAATGAAGGCACCAGATATCCGCTGGGTTATAGTGTTGAAAAATAAAACAATCATCAGCGAAGAGCAAGTGAGAAATGGGGGGTGATTTCCGGCTAATGGCAATTCCTCGACAGACATTAAGAGATGCCAAATGAGCAAAGCCTTCCGACTATACTTGCATGACTATCAAGAATAAATACGGCGAAAGGGGATCTCCTTGACGTAGGCCCGCCTTTGGTTGAAAAAACAATAAAGGAACTCCATTAATGAGAACGGCAAATTGGACAGTAGAGACACATTGGGAAATTAATTGTATCCATTTAGGTGAGAATCCCATTTTAGCCATGACGGCCTGAAGAAAAACCCAACTAACGCGGTCATAGGCTTTATTCATATCCAGCTTTAACCCAAAACTAGATAAACGCCCCCCACTTATATTTTTTGATATAGTCAAGAACTTCATGGGCCAGCAAGACATTATCTGAAATAAGGCGACCCTTCAAGAAAGCACATTGATTGTATGAAATTAAGTCCGGAAGCACCGAGCTAAGGCAATTAGCAAGAACTTTAGCGCCGATTTTATACATCACATTGCACAAACTAATGGGCCGATAATCATTCACCGTAAGAGGACTCTTCGTTTTAGGAATAAGGCAAATGAAGGTTTGGTTGAGTGGAGTAAATAAGTTGCCTGAATTAAGAAACCCCAACACCGCTTCAGAAACCGATTGTCCCACAGTCGCCCAATATGTTTGATAGAAACCCGCTATATATCCATCTGGCCCCGGGGCCTTAAATTTCCCCATTTGAAATACAGCAGATCTAATTTCCTCCAAAGAAAAAGGTTGGTCCAGAAAGGTGGAATTGCCAAGAACCAGAAAGGTGGAATTTCCCCATTTGATAAATGACTATTCATGACACCAATTAAATTGAAATGGGAAGGAAAAGAACCTGAGTCCAGAGAGTCCGTGTGCAAGTTGTTGGAGTCCGGTAAAGGTGAAAAGAGTTGCTGGAAATGCTCCACAAAAGCCCGTTGAATGTCCTGCGGATGAGTCAGCACAGTCCCATCTTTGTCCTAAATACACGAGATACGGTTTCGACTCCACCTCCAGGAGGCCATTCGATGAAAAAATTTTGTATTGCGGTCTCCCAAATGCAGCCATTGTTGTTTAGAACGTTGAGCCCAATATAATTCCTGCTTTTGTAACAAAAAATCCAGTTAAAGTTGCAACTCCATCTCAAAGGAATGAGAGCCCGAAGATTGTAACGATCCTTGAACTTGCTATAAGCGAGCTTGGATGTCTTCAATTTGACCATTCATGCTTCGGAAAGACAATGCATTCCAGTTTTTAAGATGTTGAAAGAGTATAGTTTGATGATGAAGACATGAGTCGGCACCTTGAATGGGCATCTTCCAAACTTTTTGTAAAATTTCCTGAGTTATAGGATCTGTCAACCAGACGGCCTCAAATCTGTCCCATTTTTTTCCACGGAGTTCCATTTGACTAGAATCAAGAAGCAACAAACTATGATCGGATCTTTGAATAGGCAAAGTCACCAACGAAAAAGAAGTGAATTTTGTTACCCAACTGGAGGAAGCCAAAACCCGATCGAGACGCTCATAAACCATATCGGATTGCCTTCGGTTATTGCACCAAGTATACCACACCCCTTGAGAGGGGAGATCGACCAAACGATTGTGAAAGATTAAGTCATTAAAAGCCAAAGCTCCTGGAATAGTGCGGCAATGAGAGCTTATTTTTTCTAACCACCCATGGACTTGATTGAGGTCCCCCATGATAATAAAAGGCTCTTGAAGGTGATGAATACGAGCTTCTATGGGACTCCACACATGGCCCATATTAAGAACTAAAGGTGAGCCATACATGAAAATAATAAACCATTTTCCATGCACTGAGTCAAGAACTTGTAACAAAATAAAATTCGAATCCCGCTCGCAAATGTCAACTAGAGAACCATCCCGCCACCCAACCCATAAACCCCTGGATCTGCCCGAGCTACCCACTCCACAATTATACTTGAAACCCAAAGAATACCCAATTTGATTAACATGTTGAACCGAGCGTTTGGTTTCCATCAAAAAACAAATATCTGGCTTGTACTGCTAGGTCAAATTGCGAGCTGCTTGAACTGTCAGGGGATGACCGAGGCCCCTGCAGTTCCAACTGAAAAGTTTCATGGCGAACAAGGAGGTTGTTGTGGGACAACCTCCTGCAAAACCCACTGATTAGAGACCCGAGTTCGATCCAAATCTAAGGCCATAAAACGATGTGTTTGTTGTTGGACTCGATCGAAGTCCGGATGGAATCTGGACTGGAGACTCACATAACAAGACCCGTGGCTGTCCGAGGAGTTGGCTTCAGTATCATAGCCCGATTCCGACGGTAATCGGGTTGAAGCAGATAGAACATTGGGAGCTAGAGAGCTTCTACGCTGTCGAGAACGCTGCCCCTGACGTAAGCTTGATGAGCCCGTAGCTGCTAGGAGTTTACGTTGTCTAGACCGTAACTTTCGACGCCGACGGAGAGAGGAAAACCTGGTGGACGTATCTCGGACTGCCCACGGAGGTGCATGGCCATGCACTGGAGTCGGCAGAGAAGGCCGAGCTCCCTTCAATCTGCTGAACTGATTTCTCAAAAAATAACCCGACCTGTGAGGATAGCATTGTGAATCAGAAACAATCCTATTTCGATGCATGGCCAACTCGGCAGCACAGCCCTCTCCTGGGCCACGTAACTCATCTATCACAACCAAAGCCTCTGTGTTATATAATAGTTCATAGCCCGAGTTAACTTCTCGCATCCTTTTCCGTAATGGAGGCCCACCGTCACTTGAAAAAGAAGGAGTGAGAGTAGTAGACCCAGAAAGATGAGGTGGACCGTGTGAGTTCAAGTTTATAACAGAGCTGGGTTGCCCAATTTCAAAGGTGGCTGAGCCCATTTGCAGTACTTGACTTGGGCTAGGGAGCAAGAAAGCCCGAGTGAGCATTGGGGCCTTACCCATAGGGATATTCAATCGTGGGCTAGGCCTAGTAATTTGAAGCGCTCGAAGGACCTCGTCCGCGGAGTCAGCGATGGTAATCCTGTCAAAGCCATTAATAGAACTATCACCCTGAGAAGGTGGTTGAGGCAGAGAAGTTGTCAACTCGCCGACTTCGGCTAACACCAACTGTCCTGGTCTGATCCCCATTGATGAGAGATGACCCTCCCATTGATTCCACATTACCTCTAACTCACTTACCGAATCCACCGGAATTTGACCCAACCCCGAAAGTACATCGAAATCGACCGAACAGAATTCTGCAGGAGGTATGGGTTGGAGAACTCCATCGCTCGTGGGTGCTGGCAACATTGGTTCGCTACCCTCAGGCGTGCCTTGGCGTAACCCATCATCCCAATCTTGCTCCCACATGGTAGCAAAATTATCATTTGAAGTAACCGTCTGGTTAATAGTGGATGGTCCTACTTCTTAGGAATCTCCATATGGGAACTAGAAGTAGTTTGAAAAATACGCGTAGTGCGACGGTCCGACCGATGGGCATTAGCACGAATGCTAGCAGAGTACATCGGGTGCGGTTCTTGAGTCATGACCGGGGAATCAAGTTGCCTACCCATATCCTAGAAATGGTCATCGAGAAGCCGTTGAGCCTCTGCGAACGATAGAGAACATGTTGTAATCGTATGGCCTATGCGACCACAATTCCGACAAACCTTGCACACCCTTTCATAACAACAACGGACCCAATGTTGGTGCCCATCACGAAGCTTGAGGAAGAAGCCACTGCACAAAGGCTTGTCAATAATAACCCATACACGGATACGAAGAAAAACGAACATTGCGAGGCATTAGAGAGTCCATATCTACTTTAACCACGTCGCCAACCGCTCGTCCGAGACTGAACCCAACTTCTTCCATGAAACATTCCAACGGTAACCCATGGAGTTGAACCCAAACCATCATTTTGTCAAAAATCAACCGATCAAGAATTAAATCTGGCTTCCAATAATCAACAATAAGGAGAGCTCCTTGGAGAGCGTATGGACCATTTTTAACAATACGATGCATGCCGCCAAGATGTTCAAACAGAAAAACGTAACGATTTTTACGACGACCATAAACATGGACTGCCCCCTCCAAATTCCATAATTCATTGACATGCATTTGCATAAGATAGGAGCCAAAACGACGAACATCTGCAACTTAACCAATCAAACAGCGATCCAACTCATATTGTTCAAGTTGCCACGTGGAATCGGCCAATTCCATACTCAAACCACGCCGGAAATGATGTTGCGAGGGAGGATGAAACACTTGATGAGGCCGCAAATTCTGCCTTTCCTCTGAATATTCACTACCAACTTCAGTTCCACTGCTATCTGTCCAGCCACCCTCCCGTAAGTACGAGGTCGCCATCTGGTCTTACATCTGTAAATGACCTCACTACCCTTGGGGACCACTCTACCCACCACAGCTGGGTAGACCACTTTTGTTTACCCAAAGGGAAACAGCCGCAAGACTAGGCCAAAAGATAAACCTCAGATGTATAAGGAAAAAAACAAAAATGTTGACTGAAAGCTCACTGAGAAAGGCTTAAAGAGAACCAAGAAACAAGATTGTGACCACCAGGAAGAAAGTAAGGAAAACAAGGATAGTGAACAACCAAAACAGTGAATGAACTACATGGATTGAAACAAAACATAAGCAGTGCCCCCACCAGGAGGAAAACCTGAGCTCTCTAGAGAGAGAATTTGTTAAATTCAATTAGAATTTACCATTGGCATTGTTAAGAAATATTTGCATTTTCAACATGGTGCAAATTTCTTGTGGGCAAGTTATTACCGTATTTGGTGCAAGGCCTTCTTTTATATCAAAGTTGTACAAAAAAGATTCCATCTATATTGTAATTATTTTTTTACTATTTCACTGATTTGCATTTCTTCCTCATTTTTTTTTCTTTCAAATTGCAATATTAGGTATTTATTGTTGAACTCAAGTCAAAGTCTCCTCAAATCATACAAATTAATTACATTTTTGCGCTGCATTATCATAACTGTTAGTCAATGTGGGCTCACCATTAGGCAAGTGTGGATTAGAATGCAAATCAGGCATCTGTTACAATGTTGGATAAAGTTTTAGAGTACCCAATACCATATTAATTTTATTAAGCACATTTACAAATTGTTATAGACTAATAGTTAATAATTGAGAAATTAAACTTGATCGTATCTCAAGTGATTGTACTTTTAGATTTTTAGAAAGAAGTTTAGGATTCAAGTTTATGGAGAAGTATCAAATGCCTGGTTATACTAACTTAATTTATTAATTTGTTAACATCTTACCTGCAAAAAAGATAAAAATACTAGTAGTTGAAATTGCATTATTTCAAATATAGATTGTTGGTAATTTTTTATAGAGCCTACCAATATTTATTGATTGTGATGTTGGGACTCAGTGGACTAACGACCGCCAAAGTTTTTAAAGATAAATGCGTACCGTGAGGCGTTTTACGCTTTATGAGGTGAGGTGTAAGCCTTAAGGCGTTGAGGTACAAGCATTTTAAATTTTGAATTTTTATATTTAGTAAATAATTTAAATATTTTAAAATAATAAATAAATGTATCAAAATTAAATATAAATGTGTAAATACTTTTCTGCTAAAAGCTCACGGTAGAGAAGGAAACTTTGCTTTATTGAAAATGAAATTGGTATTCATAACTTTAGTGATTGAGCTTCTCACTGAGCATTAATTTTGTGTTTTTCTTGATTGGTCATTTACTTAATTTTTCCTATAGAATATAGTTGCAAAATTGTAAATTTTTTTATTTATTTAAATTTTTTATGTTTAAACCATCTGCTAGATTAAGTAGTTGTTTGGCATATAGTATGCTATTTTAGCACATCATCTTATTTGAGTTACAATTATCTTATTTGAGTCACATCACTTCTTATTTGAGTTACATCACCTCTCTACCACATTTTTTCAAACCCAACTCATATTTCACATTTTTTCATAAAAAGTCAAAAAGTATACTAATTTAACACTTTCCAAACAATAAGTTTCACAAGATCCTAAGACAAACTCTTTATATGCGTACTTCTCACATGATTATGGGTAAAAGGCGTACAAGATGCACCTAAGGCGCATGTCTAAGACTGTGCGCGCAAGCCTTTGGGGAGTATAGCCTAAAAGTCAAAGCCTTAAGACGTTTTGCCTTAACCTTACCTTGAGGCAAGTATCAAGGCGAGTCCCAGTAAAACCTTTTAAACTTTGACCACTGCCCAACCTCGATGATCTGAATGGTTTATCTTATAAGACACTTTTTTTTTTTTTTTTTGATCAGCAAAGAAAAGAATTTATTGATAATGAGAAAAGAAAGAAGGGACTTGACTGAATTGCATCATAGCTCAAGAATACATTCCAACTATGTTGGCACCTATAATTGAGCCCAATCATATGCAAGCCAAGACCGAAACAAGAGGTTGATGAGAGTACAACTAATCTGAAATAAAAGAAAAATAATTAAAAACTACAAAACCCATCATCCAGCCAGAGCCTTCAATTTATGACCCTTCAACCCATCCAAACAGTGCAAGAAATCATGGATTGTGAATTTAGGCAAATGACTAGAAAACTTCACCTATGAGGCCATTTTGATTTTGATGCTTTCCACAATATGTTCCCAGACAAGAGCTTTAAAGTTAAAAATCATGCCATTTCTTGCAATCCATAGGCTCCAAAGCACAACCAATGAAATTGCTTCCTAGATGAGTGCACCCAGATTTTTTAATTTTTGACCATACCACCATAAAAGCAAGCCTTGTAAAGAGCTAGGGGAGACCCACTGGGAACCCACCAATACATAATTTCATACCAAACCTTCCAAGAATGGTTGCAATGCAAGAGCAAGTGTAATGCAAGAGAAGGTGTGATGCAGTTTCATTATCCATACCGCAGAATGCACAATGATTAACCGCTGGAATGATGGACCTTCGAGCAAGGAGATCCGAAGAGGCAATCTGATTCCAGCAAACAAGCCAACCAAAAGCTTTGATTTTGGGAGGTGCTAATGATTTCCACATCTTCATAATTGGAAAGGGGATTAATTTCAAAGATCTCATAAAGAGACTTAACTGTGAAGGAATCGAATGGTATAAGAACCCATAACAAAGTGTCCTCGTAATTATTACTAAAGTTGAGAGGTTGCGGCAATCTGCTGATCAGTTCAAGAGGCAATTCATCTTCCAAAACTCTCAGACTTCTCATGTATGTGATATTCCAGTGAGTTTGATTATCCACTACCGAGTGCAAACACTGGTGAACAAATGAATCTTTATTTGTTGCTAAAGAGAAGAGTCTCGGATAGAGATTGGACAAAGGAGTGCATGAGGCCCACACATGAAACCAAAATTTGATTCTTTCACCATCACCTAGCTTGAACTGATCGAGATTGCCGAGTAAGAAAGAAACCAAATCATGTCTGTCAACTTCGTTTATGGAAATGCAGATCATGAAGCATTTGTCAGGGCTCCCATTGATTTCAATCCGATCAAGGTCTTCAGTTGCCTTTTCGCTGGGGATTTTCCCAATGTCCTCGAGGGTCTCTCGATTCGGTATTTCAATCGAGTTCACTTCCAGTTCCTTTGGCCTTTTTGCAGCAGCAATAAAATAGCATGCCTGTGTCGATTTCTGAGAACCCCGAATTTGCTCGATGCCATACTCAATTGAAAAGCGGAGTAGTTGATAGTAGGTGCTTGGCACAGCCTGCATAGTATGCAATCAAGTCCTTCCCATGATGAGATTGTATGGTGACGAGAGTTTGACGACTAGAAATTCTACGTCTATTGATCCGGTACCTACCCGTACTGGTAGTGTGATCTTACCCAAGAAGTACTCGGGGTTAGCGTTGAAGCCGAACAGTGGGTAGATCCGAATTAGTGAAGCCGAGTTTAACAAAAGTCTTGTAATACATTATTTCTGAGGTGCTTCCCTGATCGATGAGAACACGCTCAACTATAGAAAAGATTGACTTGATTATGGAAGAATTGAATATAATTGCATACATGCATGCATAATCCTTCATCTTTGAGTTCAATTTGCTATGAATTCTTACATGCATAGGACTTCTACACATTTATTAGAAAAGTTCTTCATGTTTTTACACTTGTCATGCCATTTCATCAAGTTTTGAAAGGATTTGAAAAGATATGAGGGCAATACGTGTCATGCATGGTTCCAACTTCATGATTTAAGTTTGATTTTGAGAATTGGGTCCATGATTTTGAGCAATTGGTTTCAAATTGACTACATGTCCAAGTTCTAAAATGTTTTCCCATATTTTTGTACCAAAAATACAAGTTTTGGACCTTTGTATATCAAATTTGAACTTCAAACATAGTTATGAAAATTCTAGAATTCGGTATGTCCACTCGAGCGTAAAAATTAAGCTCCCAAAAGTTTTACAAGTTTTGCAGACCGCTCGAGCGACCACAGTTGCGCTCGAGCGAGGACCCATTTTATTCAATCTTCCGCTTGAGCGACCGTCGAGCGGAAATTTCATGTAACCAGTACTTTTGCAAAGTTTATAGATTGCTCGAGCGATAGAAGTTGCGCTCAAGCGACTACTCTTATTTTTGAACATTCGCTCGAGTGAAAGATGCTGCGCTTAAGTGAAGACTCTGTTTTCAGTAAAGTTTGACTAACTCTTTTAAGTGCATACTTGCATCCTCATGTTATTTCAAGTACTTTTAGGCACCAATTGAGCTCACATAAACGTGGAATGAGTTAGAAACACATGAGGAAAATTTAATTAAAGCGGCATGGTTATCGAATGGTGCTTCAATTGTATTTTGTTATGTGTTTTGTATGGTGGACGTCTGAGGCCTAGTGACAACGTAACCCACAGTGAGTAATAACTCTATAAAGATATGTTCGAGTTATATTTATTTTTGAAAATGTTATTGTTATCAAAATTGATATATGAATGATTGAATGGCTTATTGAAACGAATGGTTTATTAAAACGTCATGATGATTTATCAAGCCTGTTATTGTTCATCAAATGGTTTATTGAAACTTTAGTTCTTATGAATGAATGAAGTCCCCTTTTGAAAATGTATTTGTGACATCCTTTAGTGAGGCCCTTGCCTGGGAGATATAATACCATGGCCTATTGCTTAATAGGCCCTTGCTTGGGAGATATAATACCATGGCCCATTGCTTAATTGGCCCTCGCCTAGGGGATATAATACCATGGCCCATTGATAAAAAGGCCCTTGCCTGGAGGAAATAAATACCATGACCCATTGGCCCTCGCCCGGGGGAAACAATACCGTAGCCCATTGGATAATTAAAATACAGAGATCTCTGCAGTTAGACCTTAATGGTCACATTGGATAAGATACATTGATTGACCCATTGTAGTTCCATTGATTGACTCTTGAGGTCCCATTGTTATTGATACATTGTTACTCTATTGAATGTTCTACGTAAATTGTCTTTGAGTGTGTAATGTTATTGAGATGACATGGATTATTGATAATTGTATTGAAAATACTATTGAACAATGGTTTTGTTAATGCAAAGGATTGATATGATGGCTAATCTAATTGATATTTGTAATGGTGTGGAACTTCATTCATATAACCTCTTTATTCTGTTATTACTCATTGGGCATTAGCTCACTATTTATGTATATATATATGTGCAGGTGAGCAAGTTGAGCATCAAGGATAGAGATTGTGTCGGAGTCACCTCGTGGTCAGCTTTTTGTGGAGCTCCCAAGATGGAGCCAACTTGGACTCATGCGAAGCCAAGCAAAGTCTAAACCCTTTTTTGTTATGAACCTTATGAACTGTTAGTTGATTTTTGGTATAGGGGTTTTTATATATGTAAGACTTGACAAGTTCAAAATTGTGCGCTGAATGTTTGTTTTTATTTAAAACGTTTGTGGTGTATGCACTTACTTATAGAATGATTGTACAGTTTTGATTCGAAGTTTCTTTCATATATGCACGGCTTAATGGATAATTTTTATTTTTATTTTTTATGTTATGATATACTTCTGCTAAGTCCCGTACTTTATATTAAACGGATTTTGTTTATAGAGGCCATAGGTAATCTATGATTACTGGCCAGTCATGACACTAAACCTATAGGGACGGGTTTAGGTCATGACAGAATACATGCAAGGTTCAAGGCTTAACTCTTCCTATTTAAACATATGAACACCATATATGCACTTTTGAAATTAATACTTGAAGCTTCTAATATTATGTATTTGAATGAGAAAATAAAAGAGAGGGTTGTGTTGTGGTTTACTTGTTTGCTAGATTTGCGAAGGTTTTGACAAAATCTTCTCTCTCTTTTTTCTCTCCCTCCAAGCTCACCCTTTGCTCTCCTCTCTCTATCTCAGCCGTGTGTATGTGTGTTGGTGTAAATAAAATGCGAGGTGGCTGGTTGTATTTATAGAAAACAAAGTGGTGAAATGTCCAAAATGTCCTTTAGTTGGAATTGAATGGAATAGGCTTGTATTTGGTTGAAAGGTGATGGACTAGAGTTTGATTAAGGCATTTAAGTATGTTTAAGTCATGATCTAGTTGTTGCTTAGGTAGAATGAAGCTAGATTGGCATAGGGTACAAGACCAACTTCCTAAATTTTGGGGTACTAGTCAATTTTTCTTCCATATTCTCATGAAATATGCTACCAAAGTACATCACAAATCTCTTGCAAGGGGTGGCCGGCCATGTGGGGTGACTTTTGAGGGATTTTTCTTTCTATTTTTTGTGTACAAATTCCATATATAATGTAGATATTTTGAGTACAAAAAGATTTAATAAGAGAACGTACAATTGTATATATAAGCACTTGAATTGGGGCTAAAGTGTAATTCAGTTAAAGTGTGAGGTCTTGAGCTCAATTTATGAATTAAATATCTATTTAAAGTTCAAAATTAATTAAAATAGAGATAGGAAAAATAATTCGGTTTGCATTACTTCGCTTTGAATTAAAAGGTGAATAATTGAACGAAATGATGAAAATAGGAGATTAGGGTTTTGAGCGATTAATCTATAATTAGGGGGTTAACTAATTAGTATTAGGATGTTAGAAATGATTACTAAGCTACCGGTGTCGATTATGGTTTATACGGGTTCGTCCATGATGCGTTTTTTGTTCTAGGGTTAATTTCGTGAATAAACATGGAACTGAAGGCTTTTGCTATAATAGTTCGAAAGTGTGGCCTTTACTAGGATTTACAAAAGCCAGGGCCTCATAGTCTAACTATTTGTTGTGCACATAATTAGGCAATGTCCACTTTTAGGTATGCATACATTATGACCACTATAAAAACACACATCATAAAATAACCAATTTAAAAATAAATAAAAAAAATCTCACAAAAGAAAGATATTTAAAATAAATGAAACCCACAACTCTAATTGATATGATAATTGAGGATTATTAAAACTAAGACAAGGGAAGGGAAAAATATATTATAGTTGAATGAAATTATTTATTCGAAAGTCTATGTTTTAGTTCAAAAACATAGACATGGTAAATTTTGTCTTTGTCCATTCTCTTCCTCCATCGTTGCCACAACCACTCACTCCTCACTACACCACCACCTCCTTTCTTCTCAACCCCTCCCCTCTCCCATCATTCCCTCTGCCACTTTGTACCCCTCTTTTTCATTTTTGTGATCTACATGACTATGTAATTCTTTTTATTAACTTGCTTGACCAAAAAAAAAGAATTTATAAGGATGAAATGATGTAAAGCAAGGAAAAGGTCAATGCCAAGGGAAGGAAGTGCATTCCCGACCTTTATATATAACTATTTGGGGGTGAGTTATTATGGGTTGTGACATAGGTATGTGAGTAATTATATACAAATTTCAAGGGTGCAACTATATTTTGTATTAGGTGCAAGTCCTATGTTGTGGGGTGTCAGTACACCCTATATAGGGTGCAAGCATTTCGTGTGCCAATAATTTGGCAATGTTGGGTATGTTTATACCATGGTCACTAAATTGAAAAAACCAATTCAAAAAAAAAAAAAAAAATCATATCAGAAAGAATTTTAAATGAATAAAACCCACAACTCCAATTGACATCATAATTGGGGAGTACTAAAAATTAAGCTAATGGTGTGTCAATTTTATATCAGAAGTTGAATTAAATTTCATGGTGTGTAATTTTAATTTGTGTTGGATGCAACTCCTATGTTGTGGGGGTGTAATTATTTGATGTGCACATAATTTGGTAATCTCCTCTTTTTAGGTATGTATACACCAAGACTGTGATAACCCTGTTTTGTATTATGCTAATTGATCTTTATTATGAATGTAATTATGTATTTGATATGATTTTGAGTGCTATTTATATGAATATATGTGGTTTTGAATTTCTATTTATTCACCGTAGGAAAATCTGTTTGATTTAACTGCTCTAGAATTTAATTGAAGGCCTTATCGGCCACAGAAGCCAAAATTGACTACGCCATTGTGATTGACATAATTTTTAGAGCCTACGGTGAAATTTAATTGCAAATTTATTCAGATCAAAATAATTAAATTCAGAACGTTTAATTAAGTGCTATTAATTAGCTATAATCAAATGTGATTAAGGAGAGCTTATATAAAGGGCCTTATTACACTTAATTCCTCCTCTTGAATTCATTTTGGCTGAGATTAGCTCTCTAGAGAGAGAGAGAACCGACTTTGAGAGAGAGAGAAGACATCTTTGTGCATTTTGGCTCAAGATTTGTGAATTTGGAAGCTACACTCAAGAATTGAAGCTCCTATGTGAGTAACCAACCCTTAATTCATGGGTTTGAGTTTGTAACCATATGATTTCAAAAGGAATAGCTGACTGAGAACAAGAATTGTATTATAAATGATGAATTTGAAGTTAATATGTACATGCATATATAGAATTACCATGATTTTGCATAATCAAACATGTATCAAGTTGAAAATGGGAATATGAGTATTAAAGCATACATGCAAGCATAGTTTTGTTGATTTTCATGGTTATGAGCATCATTGGTGCTATTTGAAATGGAATTGGGGTCAAAGACTAACATGCATGTTGAATTGGTAGAGATATGAATTTTGGATGAAGTTTGAATGCATGGGTTTGATCATACAAAAGAAATGAGTATTTATTTGAGAATTAGATTGTGATTTTGAACAATTCGGTCCCATACACTTATATTCTCATGTGGTATAATGTATTTGCATGTTTTGAACCAAAATCATGTGTTTTAGACCTTTAGAGGTCAAGTTTGAGCTTCAAGAACAGTTTTGGAAAACCCAGAATTCGGCATGTCCGCTCGAGCGGAGGAGTCGTCGCTCGAGCATGAAATGTTGGTTCCCAGCACTTTTGCAGACATGGATGTCCATTTGAGCGGGGATATTCACGCTCGAGTGGGGAGCCATGTAGTGTGAATTTCAGCTCGAATGTCTGAATTAACGCTCGAGCGTCAAATTGAGGCAACCAGTATTTTTGCAGACCCACGGGGTCCCCTCAAGCGGAGGAACCCACGCTCGAGCGGGGACCCCTATTTTAGAAAATTTGTAAAGGTGTTATGTGTTTCATTTTCCGTTCTTTTTCACTTCTAAGTGCTCTTGGGCATGCATTGAGCATTATGAATGAATTAAAAGAATAAGAAAGAAGCCTAAGAGGGATGTATGAATTAAGAACGGATTGAATCAATTGTGACCCATAAGTGTTATGTAATGTGTAGGGTCGAGCTCCAGGGCAAATCCACCGGCAGAACACTGTGAATAATATCTTAATAAAAATATTTTGAAGTGTGTTATTTGTCCAATTGCTTATTTCCATACAATTCCTATAAGCTTGTTAATTTGAATTGCGGACAAATGTTTGCTATGCCATATGGTTGGGCCAAAGGCTGTTGGATACAGTTGATTGGGCCAAAGGCCGTTTGATATGAATGAATGAATGGGCTGAAAGCCGTTTGATGAATAAATGGGCCAAAGGCTGTTGGATATGAATGAATAGGCCAAAGGCCGTTTGATATAAATGAATGGGCCGAAGGCCGTTGGATATGAATGAATAGGCCGAAGGCCGTTTGATATACATGAATGATTGGGCCAGAGGCCGTTTGATACTTTCGGGCTTGAATAGCCTAATGTACCAAAATAATGCACTAAATAGAATTCTACATGGGCCCAAGGCTGTTTGATATATGTGAATCTCATTTGCGTACCTTCTTTATTTGATATTATTCACTGGGCTTTCGCTCACGCTCATTCATGTGTCTGTAGGTGAGCCAAGGGGGTCAAAACCCAGCCTAAGTAAAGTTTGTGTGAAACAGTCAAGGTTTTGAAGAGTCAGCCCATACGTTTCACGCACGAGACTTGTTTTTGCCCTTTTGCTATTTTGTTATATTTTTGTCATGTTGGCGAGAACTTTGAATTACGGTTATATATAGTTTTGATTGGCTAACCATGACTTGAATGATCCTGTTGTGTAAAACTTATATGTTAACTTTCCTTGATGTGAGCTATTAATGTATGTTTGTGAAATGTTATGACATGCCAAGTACGCACAGCTCTATGGACAAAAGTTTGAAATTGCTTCCGTTTGGCTCCCTTAACTCTGTTAAATTATATCTGATTCAGTTTAAGGCCGTAGGTAATCTCATGATTACTGGCCGGTTATGTCCTTAACCCATGGGGGCGGGTTCGGGTCATGACAATGACCATTATGAAAACACACAATATAAAACAACAAATTCAAAAAAATCACAACATAAAGATATTTAAAATGAATGAGACCCAAAACTCTAATTGACATGATAATTACAGATTATTAAAACTAAGACAAGAAAAGGGAAAAATGTATTATAGTTTAAATTATATATTCAAAAGTCTATGTTCTAGTAAAAAATATAGACACAGAGTAAATTTTGCCATTGTCCTTTCGCTTCATCCATTGTCGCCACAACCCCTCACTCTTCATTACACCACCACCTCCCTTCTTCTCCCATAACCATTACAGCCCTTCACTTGTTCCCTCCCTCTGCTGCATTTTACCTCTCATTCCTTTTTGTGACCTTTGCATATCCTTCTTCTCTCTCTCTCTCTCTCTCTCTCTCTCTCTCTCTATATATATATATATACATATACAACTGTGTAATAATTTTGATTAAACAACTTGCTTGACAGAAAAGAAAAAGAAAAAAAAAAACAATGAGGAGGATGAAGTGATGTAAAGCAACCCAAGGGTGTTTGGCAACTTGGTAAAAACTTGGGAGTTAAGATCCTAGGTCTCAAGTTGAAAACCCCTTGAGCCAATCTGCTGGGCGTAGCGCAGTTAGTTAAGAGATTAGCCTCAAGTTGTTGCTACCACAACACTTGGTGTGGGCCCAATGTCTCCCGCTGCTCGAATCTTGACTTAAGTAGAGTTTGTCTTGGGAGGTCGGGACAAGTGCCCGGGTTATAGTTTCCTTACTCAGAATAGACAATAGGACACCTTGGTGATCTCTGTAAGGGGCACTATCCTGAACTTATAGGAGAGTAGGAGGATTTTCTTATAACAAAAAAAAAAAAAAATGATGCAAAGTGAGGAAAAGGTCAACGACAAAGGAAGCGGGTGAATCCCCAACCTCTACAATTATTTGGGGTGAGTAATTATGTACAAATTGGAAGGGTACAAGTATATTCTGTGTAGGGTGCAAGTTTTGGTGTGCACAAAATTTGGGGAGCTTCTATTTACACACACCAAACCCACTATATACACACACTTAATGAAGAGGATGTGCAAAAAGTGTAGTAAGGAGAATGTGCAAAAAGTGTATATTGTGTGTGCAAATAGAAGCTTCCCAAAATTTGGCAATGAGCCCTTTTTGCGTATGCCTACACCATGACTACTGACAAAACACACATCATGAAACAACCAATTGAAAAAAAAGAAAAAAAATCAAAAGAGAAAGTTAATTAAAGTAAATAAAACCTATAACTCCAATTGACATGATAATTGGGAATTATTACATGATAATTAGTAATTATTACAATTAAGACAAGGGAAGGCACAACTGTATAAAATTAAATAAAATTATTTATTGAAAAGTCTAATAAAAATTGATTTAAATTTAATGGGTTGCAAGTATAATTTGTGTTGTGTGCAAGTCCTACCTTGTAGGAGTGTAAGTATACTCTGTGTAGGATGCAACAATTTAGTGTGCAAATAATTTGGCAATCTCCTCCTTCTTGGGTATACATACACCATGACCACTAGAAAAACACACATCATGAAACAATCAATTCAAAAAAAAAAAGTTGTAACAGAAAGATATTTAAAATGAATGAAACCAATAGCTCTAATTGACATGATAATTAGGGATTTTTAAAACTAAGACAATGGAAAAAATTATTAAAACTAAATCTTATGAGATGTGTATATATATGTATATATATAATAGGATTTACGACAACAACAAAAAAAACATTTATAACACAAAATCATACACTTTCAAAATAAGTGCTAAATTATCCAAAAACATTTAATATCAAGTTATCAAAAAATAAAATGGTTTGGTTAAAGTTCACAAACATTACGATGAAACTTTCAAAAATAAATAAATAAATAAAATGGTTTGATTAAAGTTGAAGACTCTTTCTACATAAGGTGGAGTTGCACCTATGCATAAACATGGCATTAACTTAAAAAATTTAAATAAAATAATTTGATTAAATTTGAACACTCCTTTATTTATTTTTATTTTTATTTTTTTGAACTAATTTGATCACTCCTTACGCCGCATATAATTGCTTTTTTTTAGGTCTAAACCACCGGTATCCGAAAGTCCACAGGACCCCGACTAATCCGGTTCGAGCTGGGTAGGACCACAAGGGCGGCAAAGCTCTCCCAATAAGCTTTTAACACAGCTGCGTTCCCAAGTCTCGAACCCGAGATTTTGGTTAAACTAGCATAGCCCCTTATCAACTAAGCTACATGCTTGTTGGTACGCCGCATATAATTGCGCTATACATGATGCACTTGCATCATGTACATGTTGGAGTTACCCCCAATACACACTATGGAGGAGCACCCACCCTACACTGTGGAGTTGCATCCTATCTAAAACAATAAAACGGATTGTAACATGTTTGGACAAATAATGATTTTTGTTTAGGAATTTCATCAAACAAATAATTAACATATAAAAATGATACAAATAACACAAAATTTATCATTAAAATTAATTATGGTGAAAGTGAGAGATAGTGAAGCATTGGAGTTGGGGTGTCTGTTGTGCACCCAGCACAGCAGACACTTTTGTGGCCCAATGGAATTATTTTAGGATTTATTTTGATAATTCGAACTGTTAAAATTTTAGAGCACATCAAGTAGAACATACTTATAAAAAATTACGTTAATCAGATATCGTTAATACTTTCATCTACTTACATTTGTATTCATTTTAATACTTTAACTCACAATATCATTTGTTTTTGAAGATACAAATGTGAGTGGATGAAAGGGTTAACGATATCCAATTAACTTAATTGTTTACATGTATTTTCTACTCGATATATTCTAAATTATGAACGATTTGAATTATTAAAATGGACACCAACATAAGCCCATCGGGCTGCACAGTGCACAATAGGCACCCCAAATCCGTGAAGCAATACGTTCACATTTCATAGAATTGCCTTCAATTTGGACGTGCAACGAGTCGGAGTGAAGCAATAGAGATAGAGACCAAAAGTGAGGAGAGAGAGGCAACTGGCGTATGTAAAGGCATGGAAATAGAGGGAAAAAATAACTGAGAGAGAGGCGTGAATGGAGGGAGAGAGAGTAAAGAGTGTGCGCTATGGATAAATGGATCATTTAACATCATTTTCTATTAGTATAAAAAGGGAAAATAAAATGAAAAAAATATATAATTGACATATTTTTTATATTTATATTTAGTTACAATTATGAAACAATCTATATATTAAAGTAAGATATCTTAAATTATTGTGTTCGACATTCTTTCATGTTATTAAAAATTTCTATGATCGAATTGATTTTAAAATTTCATATAAGGTCTTTATCAATAAACATGATTAAGTAACTACCTTATTCTATTATTTACAAACTCTGGCTTATAATTGGAATTAGTATAAAAAATTAGTTTCTTTATTATATTTTGAGAGGACTTATGTGTAAGATCTAATAGGTAGATTTATTGTCCCATAAGTTTTATGAAATTAATGATGTTTTTCATCAAATACTATTATAAAATGTTACTAATTATTAATTTTTAGTAACAGTTTGAAATTTGTCACAAAAAATATTACTAATTATAAGTTTTGACGATAACTTAAAAAATTGTCACAAAAAAATATTACTAATTGTTAACTTTCAACGATAGTTTGAAAAATTCATTACAAAAAAAGTCACTAATTATAAGTTTTAGTAACAATTTATAAAAATCATGATAAAAAAAATTACTAATTGTCAATTTTTAACGGCACATATAAAAAATCGTCACAAAAAATTATTTTTGACAACACTTTTACTAAGACTTATTTTCAATAAGATTTTATGAGAATTAAATCTAATTATTAAGATCTATTGATAGTTTATCCTATATTTTGTTCTCTTTTTTTTAATTTTATTTTTTGATCTCATGTTTCATATATATATAATGGCACTCGCTTACTTTTTTATTTTATTTTTATTTTTTTTTAAAATCTCGAGAGGATGACCACATAAATTTATGAAGAAAGGGGGCGAGCCTCTATAATTCGTAGGTATTGTAGTTAATACTATTATAATATATGGTGTTTTTTAAATTGTACCCTCTAACCCTAATTATTTGATCTTTCAGAAATTTTAAGGTGGCAATATACTTACGTGATTCAAGAAAATAGGAATAATATGGGAAAATGACAAAACATAATTAGTTAGATACACTATCATGTAATATTCTCATAATGTTTAATAATTTTTGTCTTTCTAAGCAGAGCTGAACTTAGGGTTATTCGACTTGCAAAAACTGTCCAATTCAAACCGCCCGTGTTTATTTGGGCAGTTTCGTAGAATTGTTAGGGTCGGATGTGATTTAGGATTTTCATGTTTTGCGGGTTGCAGCGAATCGCGGGTTTTACCCGCATTTGTAGTTACCCGCTCACATCTATATACAATTTTTTTTATTATTATTTTTAAATCTAAATCATCGGATTTTCTTGTAAGTTTTGTAAATGTGTAACCTCAATCTTCTCTTCTCTCACTCACTTTAATTTGATTATCAAACCTGTAGGCTAACATTATAATATTATAATAATATCACATACTACCTTGTATGAAATATTTATTATTCAATTGGAATTTTTTTTTAATTTTTTACAAATCTAGTTATGTGATTTTTTTTTTAATTTTTATGTTAGTTTTTATTTAATTTTCATTCTAATTTTTTGTAATCCAATTTTAATGGAGGATAATGTTAAATCTTCCACAATAAAAAAATATTTTAAAAATGGAAAAAAACAAGCCAAAAAATAATTTTTTAAAGGAAAAAGCTTAATTTACAAACTATCCACACATCTATAAATTCTATCCACACAAACTGCAATCTACATTACGGGTAATTGCGGATTCAATTTTTTTCCAACCACAAACATGTAAGAAAGTCTAAACCATAAACTAAATCGTCAAAAATCAATCTGCAACCACCCCTACTTCTAAGTTCATCCTTAAATAAAAGAATAAAATGAATATACGAATTGAGTTTGTACTAATATTATAAAAGTGAATAAATAAATATTTTAATGAATCAAACCGTGCGTAAATGAATTATCAATGTCGACAAAGGTACAGAGTGAGGGAGATGATTGAGGCCAATCTCAAAAAAGAGAACATAAAGCAAATTGAAGAAAACAATAAAATATTAAAAAATGGTCGTGGCCAAGACAGAGGAGGTTGTGACACTATCACATCCTTGATTGAAAAGGAAAAATGAGACTTTAATGGTGTGGCCTACACTTTGATTTTTATTGTTGCATTATCCAATCACATTCGGCCGACTATACATGATTTTGACTTTTGAATCGTCAACAGAGGGACATGTCATCTTAATGCATTGTTTTTTACCATTTATCACTTAATATTTGTTAGTTTATTTCTTACCAATCTAACAAAAAAATAAAAATAATAATAATAAAAAATTAAATTTTACTATTTTAATTAATTAATATTAAGTTAAAATATTACAGACTAATTTGACAATGCACTAAATAAGTACACTTATTTATTTATTTATTATAAATTATTATGTCACTTTTTTTTATATATTTTTAATTAAAAAATTAAAAAATTACTAAATAAGCTAATCCGAAATCACCAACTGTCATTATTTTAGGAGAAAAAAAAAATTCTCTCAAGATAGAGCCTTCTAATAAAAGTCTAAAGAGGGAGAAAGAGCTGAATTCAATGAGACATGACATAAAAGTGAGAAGAGTCGTGTGAAACCACTACTCCCAACTAGGGGTGAGCAGCGGATATATCGATCAGTCAAAATTGATCGAATCGAACCGATCCGCCGCATTTTGGACGGATACATGATGACGAGCAGACGGATGCGGATTGATTTTCTCATCTCTGTCAATTTGGCGGACGGATGGCGGATTTGAGATTTCTTTGGCTGCAACCGAACCGCCAAACCGCCAAACCCCTAGTAATTTATAAGACTTTGTATTTTCAATTTGTTTAAATATTATGTTTGTGTTTTCAATTGAAAAAGAGTTGAAATATTCTGTTGAAAAAAAGTTTTCAACTGGAATATATTTTTTGAATTGAAAAAAATAAACGTATTATTTATCTATATTTTTTTGTTTTTAAATCTAACTCTAAAAATAATAAATAGAAAATATGATATATGCTGTTTAGTTTTTGTTTTCAAAAACATATATGGATGTAATAATATAGAGACATACAATCTCTACTACTGCTCTGTTTATAGTTTTGGTAGTTTGAATTGTATTTTAAGAACCACAGATTCTAATACTTTATGTGGATGAATCATGCTGTGATTGTAATATGTGGATGAGGCATGCATTAATCGTGATATTCTAAAGTTTTAAACCTTTTTTTTCTTTAGATAAGGCATACAGTGATTGTAATACTTTTTTAAGTCATTGACTGTAATAACTTTTTTTTTTTTTTTTTTGAGAAAGTGTACAAGCTGAATTATGTTGAAAATTTATAAAATTTTAAACCGCCAAACCGATTTGCATCCATCCGTCAAACTGCCAATCCGCTCAATTCACATCCGTCGGATTGGCGGATGGATGCGGATTGATTTTTTCCAATCTGCCAATCTGACGTACGGATGGCGGATTGGAGGTTCCGTGGCCGCAACCGATCCGCGCCCACCCCTACTCCCAACCAATTCCTAACCTACCATCTCCCCCCCCCCCACACAATAAATATTTCAGTCTGTTTTCAAAATTTAATACCTTATCCAATCATTTTAGGAAAAATTAATGAAATATTTCTCTTTAATTTTGTGTAGTACCAGAGGATTAAGATTTTTTTTTTATTAGCAAAAGTTCCTTAATATTTTTATAAAAAAAAATTCGACTTCGAGAAATTTTATCCGACTCAAAAAAAATTTGGCTGTGAATTTTGAAATTTCTCTAAGTCAAACAAAATTTATCTGAGTCAAATTTTCTCTATAAAACTGTTGAGGAATCTTACCTACTATAAAATTATTATATATCTTTTATCTTATAAAATCTTAATATAAGAACCTTAAAAAAAAAAAATTCTCAACTTCATCTTTGACTTGGCAGTTATGTAATTCTATTGCAATAGTATTGCAATAGAATTTAATATTATAAAATGTGTGCAAGTCTGTTATCAAAATTTGATACCATATCCAATCATTTAAGATAAAATTAATGATACATAGTATGGGAAGTTTAAGATTTTTTTTTTATTAGCTAAGATCTCTTAATATTTTCACAAAAAAAAAAAAAAAAATTTAACTTAGAGAAATTTTACCCGATTCAGAAAAATTTTGGTTGTGAATTTCGAAATTTCTTTGAGTTGGGCCGAAATTTCTCTGAGTTAAGCAAAATTTTTCTGAGTCAAATTTTCTCTATAAGGGACCTTACATACTATAAAAATATTATATATCTTTTATCTTATAAAATCTTAATATTAAGGATCTTTAAAAAAAAATTCGCATTATTTTACTTCATCTTTGACTCGGCAGTTATGTAATTCTATTGCAATAGTATTAAGGCTCAAAATTTTAGATGAAGATAAAATTAAAAAAATAAAATAAAATAATTTGTGTGTTTCAAATTAACACTTATATAGTGTAACTTATATTGTAAGGGTTGGTTTGTAAATTGATTTTTTAATAGTTTTTAATTTTTTTATGAAAATATATCTAAAAAAATAAAAAGAATGAATTAACTTTTTGACTAAAACTCTAAGTTCCCAAATAACACCTAAATAAATATGGGAAAATTAGTTTAAAGTCCTTCCTCCATTTTTAGTAATGGAAGAGATCCACAATATTATTTTTTGATGTCTAAGGTTCCTCCCATCTATCACAGAGAAATTTGATATATATCTCACGCTCTATGTGTGTCTCTCTCGCTGCTCTCTTCCACTCCTCCAAATCCCCAAACTCAACCTTTTTCTTCGATATCACTTTCTCCTCCAATTCACTGCAAGGTTAAACCTTGCTCTGCTTGCTTCTCCCTTTCTCTCTCTAGGGAAGGAGGTGAGATGGCTGTGGACAAGAACAAGCTCGAAGAAGAAGCAAGTGTTCTTCGCTTCTACAAAATAGTTCTCAGTTGGGATTATCTACGCCTCATCCAAGATTCCAGAGTAATTACACACACTCTCTCTATATATATTTGTCTGTGTATGATTTTTAAATGTTAATGTTTCGATTCATGCGATTATTGAAATTTCAATGCGTTAAATTCACGCGATTTGTTTTGAAGCAGAAAAATAGAAAGAACATTGAGGACAGAAGTGGTTTGGGACTGAGGGAAGTAAAGAATACATACAAAGATGTTGATGACTATCTGGCGACATTTGAGCCCCTTTTGTTTGAAGAAGTAAAAGCACAGATCCTCCAAGATACATGTATGTATGTATGTTTATATATATGTATATGTCATATTCTGTTTTCATTGATAACGAATGGTGTGACCCAAGAAATGGAATGGAATGGTCTGTAAATAGAATGAGGAATTTCTCTGGAGTGAGAGACGGCAAGAAATTTCTCTGACAAAACAATCTTCTGTGTAAATAATTCGAATCTGTCTTAAGATTGTTAGAACAATCTTCTGTGTAAATAAAATAAATAGAAACAAAACCAAACAAATAAATAAATAACGTACCAAATTTATTTATTGAATCGAATTAAAAGAAAATTCAAAGACCAAGTCGAGTGTGTGACACTCTGTCCTTAAGACAGATTCGCCCCACTACGGTGCTTACGGTTGAGTGGCGTCTATCTCTCAAGATACAATGATCTTCACAAAATTGTTGTAGCACACCAAACAAATTTGTACGGCGAACCAAACCTGTGTTCTATACTATCTTTATTTTTTCCTGAAATTATATATGAAGAATATATGCACTAGAGCAAAGTGGATAGCAAATGAGACAATTTCCATACTGATTTTCAGATCCTTTAACACTGCTGGAATGTTGGTATTTATAGGCAACTAAATTGGACCCAAACAGGTGCATTGTGGAAGTGAACAGGTGCAAAACTGAAATGAACAAATACAAGTTTAAATTTAAACAGATCTGGACACTTGTTTGAATCTGTAACTGCCTGGGCAGTTTTGATAGTGAATCTGTCCGTAATATATAACAGATTGGCAGTTAAAAAACCTGTCCGAAACTTTGCAACTGCAGTGGAATATGGAAGAGGCACAAATTTTGGACAAACAATTTGAATTCAAATTTAAATTAATTCCTGCAATAAATTTGGAAAAACTCCAAATAAATTTTGTCTAAAAAATTAATATTAGAATCGACCCGACCTACAACCTACACCCGCGCTTGGCCAGACGGACGGCGGCGGCGCGTGCACGTATGTGGTGGTTTGGGCTAAGGTTCACTTTGTCCATAACTCCTCCTTTCTACAAACTTGGGGTGCCCCTTGGGGCCCAACCCAAGTGTTGTAGGCTAGAGCTTATATACTCAACAAAACTCTCTTAAAGTTTCAATGTGGGACAAGCCTCACAAAGACACCCACATTTAAAACTTAAATGTTCAATTCCGCGAACCCGAAAACGATGTCAACTTCCCATTCACTCATAAATGATTTTGACGTATCGTCTTCACCGTGTGACTTGCCACGCGGCAAGGAACACTTCATCTCTTCGGACCCGGCCCAAAAGACGTTTGGGGCCCACTCAATTTTAGGCTCAAAGATGGCCCAAAATAAGCCATATATATATATATATATATATCAGTTTTCCGACAATCTCCCACATGAATGGAATTTGACGGAGAGAAAATGCAACAACATGATCTAATTACAGAGAGTACAGAAATTGAAAATATTCTGCAAATGATAGGTAGCTTTTCGCTTTGAACTTTCCCTTGTGAGACACTATTGGATTTACTAGCTAACTAGTGAACATGATGTCTTGAACTGTTTAGCCGTTTGTGTAAACCAAGATAATAGAACTCACACAGGATATCCCCAGACACAGTTTAGTTCTCACTATTGTGTTCATTTTGGCTCTGAACAACCTGGTCTTTTATGAGTGCTCTAAAGAATTATAGCCCTTCACAAATCTCATAGAACCGGCCCAGTTCACACTCATATAGGTGATTCTTATGAAGAGTATCATGCCGTACTCCACTAGGTATACCTAGATATAAGAATCATTAAAATTATTACTTAACCTAAACCGCTGCAGACATCACTAATTTCATCCTAGAAATGGGTAGGAGTTGGACTTCCTAGTGATCCTTCTGAGTCATTCATAACTCGGTTGTCCCTTTGAACCTAGATCTTGGGATCTCCAATCAACTAGGTTGGGTTGCCGTTGCGGTAACTCTTATTTAATAGGCTTAAGTCCCATTCTCCTCGATGAATTCTCAACTAGCTCTCTTGCTAACCATTTGGTTAGTGGATCCGCTATGTTGTCTTTAGACCTCACATAATCAATGGAAATAATTCCATTAGAGAGTAGTTGTCTTACAATATTATGTCGACGACGAATGTATCTAGACTTACCGTTATACATATGACTCTGTGCTCTACCTATTGCTGATTGACTATCGCAATGTATACATATAGCAGGCACCGGTTTTGGCCATATTAGAATATCTTCAAGGAAGTGGCAAAGCCATTCTGCTTTTTCCCCTGCTTTGTCTAAAGCTATGAATTCTGATTCCATAGTAAACCTAGCTATGCAAGTCTGTTTGGAAAGATTTCTAAGATACAGCCGCTCTACCAAGAGTAAAGACATACCCACTGGTGGACCTTGAGTCTCTTGTATCCGATATTCAATTTGCATCACAGTGTTCTTCAAGTACTGCTGGATATCTAGTATAATGAAGCCTAATGTTACGAGTAAATTAGAGATATCTAAGAACCCTTATAATTGTTTTCCAGTGTTCTACTCTTGGGTTACTCGTATATCTACTTAATTTACTTACTGCATAAGCTATATCAGGGCGAGTGCAGTTCATCAAGTACATTAAGCTTCCAATAATTTGGGCATACTCTAATTGAGAAATACTTTTCTGTACATTCTTAGATAGAAACAAATTAACATCTACAGGTGTTCTAGCAAGATGATCATCATCTTTGCTGAATTTATCAAGTATTTTCTCAATGTAATGAGATTGTGACAAAGCATAACCTTCTGATATTTTGGTAATTTTCATACTAAGAATTACATCAGCAATGCCCATGTCCTTCATGTCAAAATGTTTATTTAACATTTTCTTGGTAGTTTTAATCATATCATTATTACTACCTATGATGAGCATATCATCTACATAAAGACATACAATGGCATAACCTTGTCTGTGTTTTTAATATAAACACATTTGTCACACTCATTAATTTTAAATCCATTTGACATCATTGCCTTGTCAAATTTCTCATGCCATTGCTTTGGTGCTTGTTTTAAACCATATAATGATTTAACCAATTTACACACTTTTTTTTTCTTTTCCTGGAACAGAAAACCCTTCTAGTTGTTCCATGTAAATTTCTTCATCTAACTCACCATTTAAGAAAGCAGTTTTTACATTCATTTGATGAATTTCTAGATTGTATAGAGATGCAATGGAAATTAGCATTCTAATGGATGTTATTCTAATAATCGGTGAGTATGTGTCAAAGTAATCAAGACCTTCTTTTTGTCTAAAACCTTTGACCACAAGTCTTGCCTTGTATTTGTCAATTGATTTATCTGCTTTCATTTTCCTTTTGAAAATCCACTTGTACCCAAGTAGTTTACAACCTGGTGGTAAGTCTACTAATTCCCAAGTGTGATTTTGTAAGATGGATTCAAGTTCACTATTGACAGCTTCTTTCCATAAAAGAGTTTCAGGACTAGACATAGCCTCTTTAAAAGTTAAAAGCTCATTTTCTAACAAAAATGTTAGAAAATCTGGACCAAAAGATTTTAAGGTTCTAGCACGTTTACTACGCCTAGGTTCCTCTTCATCAATTTGATCTTGCTTTTGCTCTTGATCTTGTTCTTGATCATTGCTAGTAATAGCATCAAAAGATCTTTTATTAGTACTGGTCTCTTGTCTAGTCTTATTTGGAAATACATGTTCAAAAAATAATGCATTCCGCGACTCAATAATAGTATTTACATGCATTTCGGTATGTTCTGATTTATATATTAAAAACTGATATGCACTACTATTCTTGGCATAACCAATGAAAATGGAATCAATGGTCTTAGGACCTATCTTAGTCTTTTTAGGACTAGGAATAGCCACTTTAGCCAAACACCCCCACACTTTTAAGTATTTGTAAGATGGTACTCTTCCATGCCACAATTCATAAAGTGTTTGATTCACTTTCTTTCGGGGTGCTTTATTTAAAATATAATTTGTAGAAAGTATTGCTTCCCCCCACAAGTTTTGAGGTAATCCAGAACTTATTAACATGCCATTCATCATTTCTTTTAAAGTCCTATTTTTCCTTTCAGCAATTCCATTTTGCTAAGGTGAGTAGGGAGCGGTAGTTTGATGAATTATTCCATGTTCTTTACAAAACTCACCAAAAGGTGATTCATATTCACCACCTCTATCACTTCTTAGTTTTTTTTATTTTCTTACCAAGTTGATTTTCAACTTCATTCTTATATTGAATGAAAGTTTCCAAAACTTCATCCTTGGTTCGAATTAAACAAACATAACTATATCTAGTATAATCATATATAAAAGTGATAAAATATTTTTTCTCACCTCTTGTTTGAATTGATTTAAAATCACAAATGTCACTATAAATTAATTCAAGTGGTTCCGTACTTCTTTCAATTGAATGAAAATGAGTTTTGGATAATTTTGCCTCAACACAAATTTCACATTTATGATTTGAATCAATGTCAAATTTAGGTAAATATTCCATATTAATTAATCTACGCAAAGATCCATAATTAACATGTCCTAGTCTACTATGCTATAAATTTGAAGACTTAAGCAAGTAAGAGGAAGATGTATTTTTATTAATAACTGAGAGTACAACGGTCATTACATTCATCTTGAAAAGGCCATCAGACGTGTAACATTTTCCTACATACATCACATTCTTAGTAAGTACAAATTTATCACTCTCAAACACTAGCCTAAACCCATTCTTAATCAACAAAGATTCGGAAACAAGATTCTTGCGAATGTCCGGTACATGCAGCACATTGTTGAGAGTGAGTTCCTTTCCAGATGTCATATTGAGAACAATCTTCCCTTGTCCATCAACTTTGGAAGTTGAGGAGTTGCCCATAAAAAGTTGTTCACCATTGTCCACTGTAGAATAAGATGTGAACATCTTTTTGTCGGCATAAATGTGACGAGTAGCACCAATGTCCACCCACCATTCTTTAGGATTTCCGACAAGAATTTCCTCGGAAACAACTGCAGAAAGATTGATGTCATCTACACCATTGGAAATATTGTCCACTTCGGTCATATGGGATTGAGTAGGCTTCTTGCTTGTTCTTCTTTTGCTTTTGCCTTTGCCTTTGTCTTTGCTACGGCAAATCTTTGGCCCGATGTCCCTCTTTGTCACAGATGTAATATTTTCCATTAAATTTGTACTTTTTATTTCCCCCCCCCTGTAGAGCCTTGTGATGAACTTTCTCCAGAAGACTTCTGTTTCTTGGTTTTTGAAGCATGTTCCACCATATTTACCTTAGACTCCATAGGATGCTTACCAGCCCGCTTTTCAGAATTGCGGTTGTCCTCCTTAATCCTCAAACGCACAATTAATTCTTCTAAAGACATCTCTTTGCGCTTATGTTTAAGGTAGTTCTTGAACTCCTTCTAGCCTTGTGGTAATTTCCCAATTAAGGCTGCAACTTGGAAGGATTCACTGATAGATATGCCTTCTGCATGAATGTCATGCAGAATGAGTTGGAGATCTTGAACTTGGCTGATCACAGTTTTAGAATCAACCATTACAAAATCCAGGAATTTGCCAACCACAAATTTCTTTGAGCCGGCATCTTTTGTTTTGTATTTTTTCTCCAAAGACTCCCAAAGTTCCTTTGCTGTCTTGATAGGACTGTAGACGTTGTATAATGTGTTGTCAAGTCCGTTCAACATGTAGTTCCGGTAAAGGAAATCAGTATGTTTCCAGGCATCGACCGCAGTAACCACTTGCCGGTCGGTTTCATCATCTTTCAAAATAGGAGTATCCTCACGGAGGAAACGAGCCAGGTTTAGAGTTGTAAGATAGAACAACTTTTCTGTTGCCATCTTTTAAAATCAGTTCCTGAGAACTTCTCTGGCTTCTCATCGTGATTTACCGGTACTGTCACCACAGGAGAGGGGTTTTGCGCAATTGCAGCCACCACAGTAGTACTTGTTTGAGCATTTGTTTCAGTAGCCATTAATTCTAAATTATGAAACAAAATTATAAATAGAATTTATACTACACAAAAAATTAATCCAAATTCACAGAATTAAATTCTGTAAAAATAAAAGAAACAAAAAATGTAACTTTTATTTTTCAATCAATTTGGAAATAAAATAAAATTTTATTTAACCAAATTAATTCCACACAGAAAATTAAATTTCTGTAAAGCTTCAATAATTAAAAAAAAAAAAAACCAAAACAGTATTTTTTAATTAATGAACACTCAAAAATAAATTAAGAAAATCAAAA
Source organism: Camellia oleifera (assembly GCA_022316695.1). Taxonomy (NCBI): domain Eukaryota; kingdom Viridiplantae; phylum Streptophyta; class Magnoliopsida; order Ericales; family Theaceae; genus Camellia; species Camellia oleifera. Next base: position 99,244,985 of record CM039308.1, on the reverse strand, counting down.
TTAATTTCTGACAAAATTCCACAAATATATATTCTGAATTGTTAATGACACCAGTTTATTACTACTAGTTGTCAAAGAAAATATATAGTATATTACTACTATCTGTCAAATAGGATATAACCACTATTTGTTTTTCCAACCAGAATATTAATTTGTAAATCCACAGAAAATAATTCTTGTAAAAGAAGAAAGAGAAAGAGAAAGGGAAACAAACAAAAAATTCTGTAAATAGAATAATTTGAATCTGTCTTAAGATTGTTAGAACAATCTGTTGTGTAAATAAAATAAATAGAAACAAAACCAAACAAATAAATAAATAACGTACCGAATTTATTTATTGAACCGAATTAAAAGAAAATTCAAAGACCAAGTTGAGTGTGTGACACTTTGTCCTTAAGACAGATTCGCCCCGCTATGGTGCTTACAATTGAGTGGCGTCTATCTCCTAAGATACAATGATCTTTACAAAATTGTTGTAGCACACCAAACAAATTTGTACGGCAAACCAAACCTGTGTTCTATACTCTCTTTATTTTTTCCTAAAATTATATATGAAGAATATATGCACTAGAGCAAAGTGGACAGCAAATAAGACAATTTCCATACTGATTTTCAGATCCTTTAACACTGCTGGAATGTTGGTATTTATAGGCAACTAAATTTGACCCGAACAGGTGCATTGTGGAAGTGAACATGTGCAAAACTTAAATGAACAGATACAGGTTTAAATTCAAACAGATCTGGACACTTGTTTGAATCTGTAACTGCCTGGGCAGTTTTGATAGTGAATCTGTCCGTAATATATAACGAATTGGAAATTAAAAAACCTGTCCGAAACTTTGCAATTGTAGTGGAATATGGAAGAGGCACAAATTTTGGACAAACAATTTGAATTCAAATTTTAATTAATTCCCGCAATAAATTAATATTAGAACCGATCCGACCCTCACCCGCGCCTGGCTGGACGGACGGCGGCGCGCGCGCGTGTGTAGTGGTTTGGGCTAAGGTTCATTTTGTCCATAACTCCTCCCTTCTACAAACTTGGGGCCTAATCCAAGTGTTGTAGGCTAAATCTTATATACTCAACAAAACTCTCTTAAAGTTTCAATGTGGGACAAGCCTCACAAAGACACCCACATTTAAAACTTAAATGTTCAATTCCACGAACCCGAAAATGACGTCAACTTCCCATTCACTCATAAATGGTTTTGACGTATCATCTTCACTGTGTGACTTGCCACGCAGTAAGAAACACTTCACCTTTTCGGACCCAGCCCAAAAGACATTCGGGGCCCACTCAATTTTGGGCACAAAGATGGCCCAAAATAAGCCATATATAAATCAATTTTCCAACATCTAATACCTTATAAGACTCACACGACAAGATCCACATAAATAATATTGTTAAATCTGTATATCACATTGCCTATTGAATAATTTTTGGATCTTGAATCTCGCTTGGTGTACGGGAAAGAAATAAACCTTCTCGTATAATCCTGTTGATTAAGATTGTGCTTCTCCGTACGACGTCGCTTTACTCCCTGAAAACACAAACGTGAGCTAGCCGATGAGTGTGTGCCGGATACCTCTCCGATGCCTAAGTCAACAAAAATAGTCAAATAGACAAAAAGCTCTGTGTATTCGGGAATCAAAGTTGTTACCTCTCCATAGGTGATGTTGCGAGCTTTTATAGGTTCCGCGTGGCACAATCCTAGTAGGACTCTTACTCCTTCATGCAGAGTCCTCCTAGGAGTCATACTCTTGAAAGATAATGCTTATCCTTCAACACCCCTCTCACTGCTTAAACCAAGTGAGATGGTTTTACCATAGTCGGATTCCAATATGACCGAGGTAAGCAAGGCTATGCCAAGCTGCAGAATAGATCGAACTACAATTAGTTCAGTTCTTCCTTTCGCTGCTCTTACCTCGGTTCCTCCTGCACAAACCGTGCTAATCATAGTGTTTGTTTAGACTGTGCTAACAACTGGCTACGTCTGACCGAGCTAGCTGCACTATGCCACGACCGGGCTAACTCAGCGTAGTAATTCGGCGACCGAGCTATCCGCAATGCTCTCCTGGACCGAGATAACAATAGGCTCTCTGGGACCGACCTAACTTTAAGGCCTTCTGGGACTAGACTAACTTCAAGGCCTTCTGGGACCGGACTATCTTCAAGGCCCTTTTACTTAGCCCTTCGTATTGTGGCCCACGACAGCCCATTACCCAGCTCGGCCCAATATTTATATAAATTACCCTCTCAATTGCCCCTTAATTTCATCTGCACAACATGATAGGGATTACCTGTTACCAGTCGAGCTAAAAACTTTACCTTTACGACCGAGCTAAATTCTTAAGCCTTTCTAGCCGAGCGAAAAAAAAAAAAAAAAAAAACTCTCTAGCCTTTCCAGCCGAGCTAGGTTTATACTGGGCTCTATCTATCCGGTCAAAACGTCTCTTCAGTAGTTGTAACTGAACCGCTTCCCATTCTGTGTACACGTGGCAGATTCTGATTAGCCAGGCGTAGCTGTCACGCCATCTTCGTTTCTCGTGAAATTTGAACAGTTCCGCTCTTTTTGTCCGTCCTTCTACACAAAACAAACTTTTTATTTTGAATCTACCACTACACTATTCATTTCCTTCATTCTCTCTCTCTGTGTCTCTATTTCTTCAATCCCTGAGTTTGCTGAGTTCGTGTTCTTCGCTGTTGTCGCTCCCATCTTCAATTTTTCTGCCTTAATCTGGTAAGTAACTCAACCTTGTAATTCCTTTTGGTTGATTTTGCACCTTTTTTGCAATACATTCCTTAGTATTCACATGTTTTTTCAAAACACATTATGTCTGCTTCTATTTTCTGCTTAGCTTTGTGCTTTCTGAAAGAAAAAACTTAGTAATAGAACCACTTGGATTCTCGAAATAATCTAAGAAACACTAGTTTTGATCCAAAATCAAACACCAACCGAAATAAAAACTAGTTTGTTCTTGATGCAAGCCCAGCAAAACCGAACTGAAACTCGCTTTTCTCGTAGTCTACCACAGGTCAGAGTGTCTTTTGTTTCTCTTAGCCGAGCTACCAAACCGGACTAGGATTTGCGAAGCACCACGCTTAGAAAAATTGTAACTACTTGACCGAGCTGAAACTTAGGGCTGAGCCAGCTTCCCTAGTCAAAAACCGGACTAAGAACGCTGCCCCAAAGGCTCAATCGGTGCTAAAGCCCTTTCTTCAACAGAAATAAAAACTCCGTAGTGTCTTTCATAGCCAAGCTAGGACTTCATTTATCTTGCCTTTATCTCTTTTAGCACGGTCCAACGGTCTATACTTAACACCTTTGTTTTTTCACTTTGTAGACTTTAGGTTGCCCAGGCACTCCCTTGAGCGCTCAACCTAGCTACACAGCACCTTTCTTTGACCGAGCTAACTCCAGTTTAACTTATTTATAACTTAAAACACAAATGGGAAAGTATAGGTTTTTAGTTAATTCACCTGGTGCAATGGCTGAATTCCGAAAGGATTATAACATCCCCGACGATGTTCATCTCACCTTAGCCGAGCTAGATGTCACACCTTGGGGAAACCCTGGTTTTGTTCCCTTTACCCTCCTTTCCATTGTAGAAACCGGCCTAAGATTGCCTGTACAGCCTCTCCTCTGTGAATTCCTTAGGCAAACTAGGATATGTCCTACCCAGCTCTCCACAAATTCATACCGTACAATAAATGGCATAGCCGAGCTAAACCGCCGGGTTGGTATTAACCTCAGTTTAGCTGAACTTTTCCACCAATATTCCATAGGATCAAAAGAAGATGGCTGGGTCTACTATTTGAGAATACGACACCGCAGAGAGAAAATAATCAAAGATATCTCGGACAAAGATTTAAACGATGATGATTTCTTCTGGGTATCTGGGAATTTTGAAGATCACCAAGCCCAAATCCCTGGTCGTAGAATAAATTGGAATAAAGGAACCCCCGGTATAATTACTTCGGCTTCTTTGCCTGCTTCTCTTTATTTTGGTCTTCAATTCCTAAACCGGTCTAACTTTTGTCTTCACTATGCAGATTCAGCCTACCTCAAGTCACTGTATAGTTACCCCAATTTGGACACATTTCGCGCCGCACTGCGATATCCTGAAAGAAGTTGGGCCAAGCTGCTGAACTTTGAACCGACATACAGATATAGCAGTCGACGAAAAGCGAAGGTAATTGACTTTTTGCTAGAAGCCTCTCCTGAACCAGACCCAAACTTGCCTCAAATCAACTTGGTCCGTACTACTGTTGAACAAGAAATGGCGAAGAGGAATAGAGTAAGGGCCCTCCTAACCGAAACACACCAAGCCGAGGTACCACAAACCGGTCAATCTACTGAGGCCGTGGTAGCTCTTCCAAGCCAACAACCTTCGTCATCTCGGGCGAGCAAGAGCGCCTGGACTACAACTACCGAGCAAAGCCTCGTTGATGAAGAAGAAACCATCCTTCCCCAAACCACTCCACTGAGCTCACCGCTTGCGCACTCGGACCGAGCTAGCTCTTCTAAATGGGCTCCAAAAATCACTTTCCAGAACCGAGCTATTCAGGACACTGATTCGGTGGTTGCTGAGAAAGATCACCTAATGGCATTCACTCTTGCAAAGAGTGTTTGCCTTCTAGTAGATACGGAGCACCACAATCACTTGACCGAACTGAAGGCCATCCGCTCGGCCACAAAATCCATGGTGCTTGTAAGTAGCTTCTTCCGTTAATCTTTCTAATTTGCACAACTTTCATCTCAGTTTGATTACAAGTTTTCCCATTCTTTTGCTGGCCATGCAGAATAACCACATCGCTCATAAGCGTATGCTGGAACTTCGTAAGAATGCAAGGCAAGCCATGGCCGAAGTGACTGAAAAAACTGCCGAGCTAGAACAAGCCAGGAAGCAGATGGCCGAGCTTCAATCCGAGAATGGCCGTCTGACCGGATTGGTTAGCTCGGCCGAAGCAGACAAGCAAAAGGCTGCGGCCGTGATAAAAGACAAATACCTGCGGGAGCTGGCCAAGCTTGAAGAAAAGAAGAACGCCGAGATTGAGAAGCTGAAGAAGAGTGCAGATGACGCCGAGCTCCGGGGTTACAAGGAGGGGGAGGCGACTTACATTAAACAATGTAAAGCTGCCAAGGATCTCTTATTCAAATGTGGGTGGAGGGTGGCTGTAGTGCAGTTCGGTCACGGTCCAGAGACCGAGGTCTTCAACGCTTCTACATACTTCATACCGAGCTCCATGGCGGAATATGCTGCTGCCTTTCAGCAACAATTTCTTGAGGATTCAAATGATGAAGAAGAAACAGTGCCCAACGATACCCCGGTTGTCAATGACCCTGTCAATCAGTCAGTTCGGTCGAAGCCAATGGTGGAAGACCTGAACAACGAGCTGCCTACTGAAACCGTGCTTCCAACCGAGACCGTGCTACCGAATGAAACCGGGCTCCGAGTTGACCTTGATGTTGATTTGGATGATCTATTTTCCTGATTTTGTACTTCTCTTCTTGTTGCTTGATTTTAGTATTTTCTTCTTTTTGTTGGAAAAAAAGTTTGTAACCGGAGTGAGTCCCAAACTATTGTAGCTCTGTTTTGCTTTTGAATGAAAAACCTTTCATCTTTCTGTTTGGTCTGTGCCATACCTGTATTCACTTTGTATACAGACTAACATTTTCTTGCCGAGATAATTATCTTGGTCTTAATCTTGCAATATAATTATAGCTGCCAACCACTATTTAGCCGAGATACCTACCTCGACTGAAGAGTACTAAGAGTTGGTTCAGTCCAGCCAACCACTCTTTAGCCGATATCCTTACTTCGGCTGAAGAGTACCAAGTGTTGGTTTAATCCAGCCAACCACTCTTTAGCCGAAATACCTACCTCGGCTGAAGAGTACTAAGAGTTGATTCAGTCCAGCCAACCACTCTTTAGCCGATATCCTTACTTCGGCTGAAGAGTACCAAGTGTTGGTTTAATCCAGCCAACTACTCTTTAGCCGATATCCTTACTTCGGCTGAAGAGTACCAAGTGTTGGTTTAATCCAGCCAACTACTCTTTAGCCGATATCCTTACTTCGGCTGAAGAGTACCAAGTGTTGGTTTAATCCAGCCAACCTCTAAATTGGTTTTTCTAGCCAACCTAGAGTAAAGTGTTTGGTTATTCCGACCAAACGTCCTGCAGCCTGGATCCTTATCCTGGGCTTAGGACGGGTGTTGGTTTAATCCAGCCAACCTCTAAGTTGGGTTTTCCAGGCAACCTAGAGTAAAGTGTTTGGTTATTCCGACCAAACGTCCTGCAACCTGGATCCTTATCCTGGGCTTAAGAAGGTTCACAGTTGGTTATTCTGGCCAACTGTGTTTTTAATGCCCCTAACTCACTAAAAACAACTTTTACAGAATAAAACACTTATGCTGAAAAGAAAACTACTTGTTTTATTGGGAAAAGAAAAATTACAAGAATTCTAAAAAAAAGCTAAAAATAAAATAGTTTGAGATTGGCAGTGTTCCATGGCCTGGGAATGGCTTTGTCGTCCTCATCTTCTAAGTGGTATGCCCCTTTGCCTGCTAATCCAACCACTTTGTAAGGTCCTTCCCAATTGGGCCCTAACTTGCCATCTCCTGGTACCAAGGTGTTTCCCATCACTTTGCGTAGTACCCAATCTCCGATTTGAATTGCCTTGGATGCACCGTCTTGTTATACTTTCTGGACAACTCTTGTTGGTATGAGGCAATGTGAACCAGTGCCTTTTCTCTTCTTTCTTCGGCTAGGTCAAGTTCCAATGCTATGGCTTCTTTATTCAAGTTTGGATAAAAAATTTCGCTTCTAATTGTGGGGAGGCCAACTTCCAGTGGGATTACTGCTTCCATGCCGTAGGCTAAGAAGAATGGTGTTTCTCCTGTTGATCGTCGAGGTGTGGTGCGGTAAGCCCATAAAACATGAGGAAGTTCCTCAGCCCACTTGCCTTTTGCTTTCTCTAACCTTTTCTTCAGTCCATCCAAGGCAACCTTGTTTGATGCTTCTGCTTGGCCATTTGCTTGAGGATATGCTGGTGTAGAATTGTAAAACTTTATCTTGTATTCTTCACAAAAGCCTCTAAAGATTCTACCGTCGAACTGAGTGCCGTTGTCTGATATTAGGGCTTTAGGTATGCCGAACCGGGTAATGATATTTTGCCAGACGAACTTCTTCACATCTTTTTCCTTGATTGATGCAAATGTTTCTGCTTCCACTCACTTTGTGAAGTAGTCTATTGCTGTGAAAAAGAACTTCCTGTTTCCGGGTGCTGTTGGAAGTGGTCCTACTATGTCCAAGCCTCACATTGCGAAAGGCCATGGGCTGGTCAATGGTAGGAGCTCTCTGGCTGGCTGATGTATTTGGTGTGCGAACTTCTGATATTTCTCACACTTCTTCACATACTTCTCCGAGTCTGCCTGCTTGTATGGCCACCAGTATCCTGGCGAAATGGCTCTGTAAGCTAACGATCTTCCTCCTTGGTGGCTTCCGCACACACCTTCGTGTATCTCGAACAAGAATGCTTCCACTTTGCTGGGGTGAACACACTTTAGATAAGGTCCTGAGAATGACTTTTTGTACAATACCATAGAAGGAGAGAGCCAAAATCGCTGTGACTTTGCTCTAATTTTGTTGGCTTCTTTCTTTTCTTCCGGTAAGACGCTGTCTTTTAAGAACAGTATGATGGGATCCATCCATGAGGGGCCTAGCTCGGCGTAACATACCTTTTCTGTTTCAGGGTCTTCAATGCTTGGTCTTGGTAGGTAGTCGATTAGCAGCGGATGAGGGATGGATGTATCTGCCATTGAAGCAAAGCATGCTAGTTCGTCTGCTTTGTTATTTTCTTCCCTACCAATCTGTTCTATCCTCACTACTTCAAATTTCTTGATCTCTTTTCTGACCAAGTCTTGGTACTTAGCCATCCTGTCATCCTTTGCTTCGTAGTCGCCTGAAATTTGGTTTACCGCCAGTTGTGAGTCGCTGTAAACCATTAGCTCAGTGGCCTTCATGTAGAATACTGATTTGAGACCTACAAAAAGCACTTCATACACCACTTCGTTGTTTGATGCTGGGAAGCCAAGGTTGACTGCTTGCTCCACAACTAGGCCGTCTGGTGAGATGAGGACTATGTCAAGTCCTGCGTCATGCCAGTTGGATGCTCCATCTACGAAGAGTTTCCACATCTCTCCAACGAACAACTTCCAGCAAGTGGAGGGGTTAGATGATGCTGTGGGGTCAAGAATGTTACTGGTGTTTTCTTCAAGGTCCATGCTTGCTGTCTGCCCCTTGCTATCTGTTTGTACCAAGTCTTTATTTGGTGGTGAGTCTTGGCTTGGTGTAGCATGGTTCGCTTCTTCCTTGCTTTCTTTACTCTGGTCTGCCTTGGGGTCTGACTAAGTGTCCTGCACCAGGGGTTGCGCTATTCCGGCGTCAACTCTTATCCCTAGTTTGGATGTGTCAGTCAGGTCGACTGGGTAGATATGATGACTTCCTGGGGTAAATTCTGCGACAAAGTCTGCCAAAGCTTGGGCCTTTATCGCGGTTCTGGGTTGGAACTTGATGTCGAATTGTCTCAACTCTACTGCCCACTTCAAAATTCGCCTAGAAAAGTTTGCCCTCTCAAACAAAGCTTTCAATGGGAAAGCTGTGAGGATGACTATGGTGTGGGCGTGAAAGTAGTGCAACAACTTCCCTGAGGCCATCATCAAGGCCAAGGCCAGTTTTTCCAGTGGCAAGTACCTTGTTTCGGCGCCCAGCAATGTCTTGCTGACATAAAAGATGGGCAGATGTTGGATTCCTTCGGCACGGACCAACACTGCGCTAATTGCGTGCTGAGAGACTGCCAGGTATAGGAAGAGTTCTTCTCCAGGTATTGGGGTGACAAGCAGTGGTGGAGAAGACATGTATTCTTTCAAGCTTTCCACAGCGCGGTTGCATTCTTCATCCCATTCAAACTTGGCTTTTAATGCTTGAAAAAATGGTCGTAGTCTGTCTGGCGACCGACTAATGAATCGATTGAGTGCAGCTACCATGCCGGCGAGATGCTGCACTTCTTTTACTGAATTAGGCCTCTCCAGATCCTGAATAGCTTTGATCTGGGAGGGTTCTGCCTCTATACCCCAGTTGGTCACCAAGAAGCCCAGGAATTTACCAGATCCTATACCGAACACGCACTTAGATGTATTAAGGCACAACTTGTGCCTCTTTAGAATCTGGAACATCTCACCTATGTCCCTTAGATGGTCGTTCTTATCCTTGCTCTTGACCACCATGTCGTCGATGTAAGTCTCCATTGTTCTGCCTAACAACGGCTCAAACATCTTGGTGACCATTCTCTGGAATGTTGCCCCTGCGTTCTTTAGGCCAAAGAGCATGACCTTGTAGCAATACAGTCCTCTTGGAGTTGTAAACGACGTGACCTCCTGGTCTGGTTCGTACATGGCGATCTGATGGTAGCCTCTGTATGCATCAAGAAAGCTAAGTCGGTTGTGCCCCGCCGTTAGGTCTACCAGTTGATCTATCCGTGGTAGGGGGAAGCTATCCTTTGGGCATGCTTTGTTGACTGTCTTATAGTCAACGCAGACACGCCATTTGCCATTCTCCTTTGGCACCACGACTGTGTTGGAAATCCATCTGGGGTAGTGCACCTCTCTGATAGCTCCTGCCTCTAGCAGATTTCGTACTTCTTCCGCCACTATCTCGGCGTGGTGGAGTTCCGATCTACGAGTGCACTGAATGATTGGTCTGGCAGATGGGTGGACATTGAGTTAGTGACAGATGAAGTTTGGATCAATGCCTGGCATGTCGTAGGGTGTCCAGGCGAACACTTCGATGTTAGAGGTCAAGAATTCCAAGACCTCTAATCTCTCAGTGCTGGACAACGACGAATCAAGCAAAAAGAACTTATCCGGGTTCTTTTCATCTATTCTTATCTCTACCAAGTCTTCCACTGCTTTTTGATCAGCTGCTTTGCCGACATCTGTGAACAGTTCATTGCTCTCAGGTTCTTCTACCAAATGAACATATCCCTTGGTAGCGCGACTACCATTAACCGTGACAAAGCATTGCTTGGACATAATTTAGTTTCCAAAGACCTCTTCAATTACCCCGGCTCCGTTGGGGAATCGCATTACTTGATGGTAGGATGAAGCTACCGCTCACATGGCATGCAGCCATGTTCTTCCTAAGATTATGTTATAAGTGGAAAGGACCTTCAACACCCAAAATTCCACTTGTTTTGTCACGCTTCCTACCCTGACTGGAAGGATAATCTTGCCGACTGGCCACTCTAGCATTGAGTTGAATCCGATCAGGGGGGATACAGCTGGTGCCAAGTCTTTGTCCTCCAATTTTAGTTGTTTGAAGGTGTCGTAGTACATTATCTCACACGAGCTACCTTGGTCTATCAAAATCTGCTTGATGTCGTAATCCTTGACGCGGAGAGTGACGAGCAGTGCGTCGTTGTGAGGGCAGTATATCCTTGCCAAATCTCTGTCTGAAAAAGAGATGACATTGGTGGCCTCCGTTCTTCCTTTTTTGATTGTGGGTTGTGCACTTAGAACCTCCCTTAAGTGCTCAGCCTTTTTGATCATACCCCTGAGCTCACATACGCGCTCAGGTTCGCATACCCCATGTATTACATTAATCACGCCCTGAGGTGGGGCGTCGATTGGCATTCTGTTCGGGTGGTCTTCATGCTGGGGGGCTGGCTGCGCCCCTCTTTCTATGTATTTGTCCAGGTGACCGGCTGCCACCAACTCCTCTAGATGTTGTCTCAATTGTGTACAATTTTTAGTGCGGTGCCCCTTTTCTTTATGGAAGGTATACCGTGATCTTTCGTCGTAGTCCTTCTGAGCCTCTCCTAGCTTGGCGGGCCATCTGATGAAAGGTTCATCGCGTATCTCGCTTAGAATCCGGTAGATTGGCTTTTTGAATATCGTGGTAATGGCAGTGCGGACTCTTAACCATATTTTATCTTGGTCTTCTCCGTTGTTCCACCTGCCTCGTCCGTTTTTGTTCAGACGTTCTACCACGTTGACCTTTGCCGCGGTCTTTTTATCTGGTACTACGGTCATGCTAGACTTTGCTTTAGCACGAGCGCCATCCTCTTCCACCCGAATGTGCTGGTGTACTCTCTCCATTAAGGCCTCTATTGTGAGAGGCGGCATCATAGTGATTGAGTCCCTCAGTCTGTTCCCGACTGGAAGGCCTCTTTTGTACTGCGCGATAGCGAGATTGGTAGGGCAGTCCCCAATCTGGTTGAAGGTCTCCCAGTAGCGGCCATTGTAGGATCTTAATGACTCTTTTTCACCCATGTCGATGGAGAGCAGTTGATCAATCTCCACCGGGGTTTTGGTGTTCGTTGTGAACCTTGTTACAAACGCCTCCGCCAATTGCGCCCAGGAGGCTATGCTGCCTTTTGGAAGTTTTTCGAACCAAGTCAAGCCTAGGTCGCCAAGGCTTGATGGGAAGAGAATGCACATCAAAGCCTCGTTTCGCCGATATACCGCCATAACCTGGCGAAAGTGGCTCAGGTGCATATAGGGATCTGTCTTCCCCTCGTACGTGGTGAATTTGGGTTGGAGGAAGCCTGAAGATAGGGGCGCGTTTTCGATTGCTGGAACGAACGGCAAGATCTGCAGCCTCGCTAATGCTTTGTCCGTTGGTTCGTAGGCAGGGCGCGGTAATGGCATTCCAACCTCAACGCTTCCATGCGTCCGAGGAGCCAACCGCTGAAGGACAGATACCCTGCAAGGGTCGCGCGCCCTAGTATCCTCCTTTCATCGTGCCCTTTCTTCCAGCACAGTCCGTAAGTCGGATGATCTCGGCAACTCCGTCTGCCTGGATGATGTCTGGTGCGTGCGCGAGGGCCGATAGGTGCTTCCCTCAGTATACGACCTCTCAATCCTCGTTCTCTCAGACCTGGAGCAACGAGTCCTGGAGGTTCTGGATTGAGTATCGCCTGTCCTGAGGCTTCTAGTCTCTGCTCGTGATGGCGTGGTATGCCTACCACGGTCTTCTGGGTGGCGAGGGGGCGTCTTGCTTTTGCGCCCCTCTCCTGTCGCCACTCCTTTTCCCTTCATCTGGCGCTTCATAATCTCCATGTCTGCCGCCATCTGTCGTCTCAATTCATCCTGCTCCTTCACGCGGTCCTCTAGAAATTGAGGATCAATCCTCCGTCTTTTTCTGTCAGGACTTTGTGAACGAGAGTGACGGGGGCTGTTATTCTGCCTCACCCTAGCATCCCTCCTAGGGTTATGTCGTTGGGGCTTCAAGTCCGCCATGGGAGGGACAGGAGGCAAACCTTCGCGCCTCCCACCTCCTTCTAGGGTTTGTCCATCAATGGCGGACTGCGGCAAATCTTCGTTGTGCGCCATTACTTTTTATTAGCAAGGAAAACTTAATCAAGAGGTTTTGTTCGTTCTGTTTGTTTCCACAGACGGCGCCAATTGTATGGGAAAGAAATAAACCTTCTTGTATAATCCTGTTGATTAAGCTTGCGCTCCTCCGTACGACGTCGCTTTACTCCCTGAAAACACAAACGTGAGCTAGCCGATGAGTGTATGCCGGATACCTCTCCGATGCCTAAGTCAACAAAAATAGTCAAATAGACAAAAAGCTCTGTGTATTCGGGAATCAAAGTTGTTACCTCTCCATAGGTGATGTTGCGAGCTTTTATAGGTTCCGCGTGGCACAATCCTAGTAGGACTCTTACTCCTTCATGCAGAGTCCTCCTAGGAGTCATACTCTTGAAAGATAATGCTTATCCTTCAACACCCCTCTCACTGCTTAAACCAAGTGAGATGGTTTTACCATAGTCGGATTCCAATATGACCGAGGTAAGCAAGGCTATGCCAAGCTGCAGAATAGACCGAACTACAATTAGTTCAGTTCTTCCTTTCGCTGCTCTTACCTCGGTTCCTCCTGTACAAACCGTGCAAATCATAGTGTTTGTTTAGACTGTGCTAACAACTGGCTACGTCTGACCGAGCTAGCCGCACTATGCCACGACCGGGCTAACTCAGCGTAGTAATTCGGCGACCGAGCTATCCGCAATGCTCTCCTGGACCGAGATAACAATAGGCTCTCTGGGACCGACCTAACTTTAAGGCCTTCTGGGACTAGACTAACTTCAAGGCCTTCTGGGACCGGACTGTCTTCAAGGCCCTTTTACTTAGCCCTTCGTATTGTGGCCCACGACAGCCCATTACCCAGCTCGGCCCAATATTTATATAAATTACCCTCTCAATTGCCCCTTAATTTCATCTGCACAACATGATAGGGATTACCTGTTACCAGTCGAGCTAAAAACTTTACCCTTACGACCGAGCTAAATTCTCAAGCCTTTCTAGCCGAGCGAAAAAAAAAAAAAAAAAAACTCTCTAGCCTTTCCAGCCGAGCTAGGTTTATACTGGGCTCTATCTATCCGGTCAAAACGTCTCTTCAGTTGTTGTAACTGAACCGCTTCCCATTCTGTGTACACGTGGCAGATTCTGATTAGCCAGGCGTAGCTGTCATGCCGTCTTCGTTTCTCGTGAAATTTGAACAGTTCCGCTCTTTTTGTCCGTCCTTCTACACAAAACAAACTTTTTATTTTGAATCTACCACTACACTATTCATTTCCTTCATTCTCTCTCTCTATGTCTCTATTTCTTCAACCCCTGAGCTTGCTGAGTTCATGTTCTTTGCTGCTGTCGCACCCATCTTCAATTTTTCTACCTTAATCTGGTAAGTAACTCAACCTTTTAATTCTTTTTGGTTGATTTCGCACCTTTTTTGCAATACATTCCTTAGTATTCACATGTTTTTTCAAAACACATTATGTCTGCTTATATTTTCTGCTTAGCTTTGTGCTTTTTGAAAGAAAAAACTTAGTAATAGAACAACTTGGATTCATGAAATAATCTGAGAAACACTAGTTTTGATCCAAAAAAAAAAAAAAAAAAAATTACACTCTTCTGATCAACCGACCGGACAACCGATTAGTTCCTCACCTTCAACAACCGAGTTTTTAAAAATAAGTGTGGAATCCTAAACAAACCTCATATGCAAAATAAGCTGTAAACCTAACGTTCCAGATTTCAGGGCTATACCAAACGCAGGCAAAGGCTTCTCTCCCCACTTTCCCTCTCTTTCCCTCCTCACTTTCCTCTTCTCTGTCCACATACACATCAAACACACTGTACAAAAACTGAGATTCTTGAAAGCTCAACAACAACCCATCAATGGTGCATCTCAAAGGCGGGTCCAGACCTCTATGGGTGGGTCTTGTAGCTGCTGTTTGGCTCCAAATTGCATATGGCAACGCCTACAACTTCCCTCTCTACTCTCACTCTCTCAAATCTGTTCTAGGTTTCTCTCAACAATAGCTCACAATGCTCGGAGTCGCCAACGATATTCGTAAGAATGTTGGAATCCCTCATGGGATCGCCTGCAACAAGTCCTCCCCATGGATTGTTCTTTGATCGGAGCTTTTGCTTCTTTTTTGGGTTATGGAGTCCTCTGGCTCGCTGTTAGCCAAACTGTTCAGTCCTTGCCTTATTAGCTGGTAATTTCTGGCTTTCTTTGTCTAGATTTGAATTTTTTGGATACCTATTTAAGTGTTTGATTGTTGTTTATTGTTTACGTAGTGTTGTTCTTCATAGTTTTCTTTGCCGACAATTGAATTTTTTGCATACCCATTTGTGTGTTTGTTTGTTGTTAATTGTTACATGGTATTGTTCTTAATTTTCTTTGCCTAAAATTGAAATTTATGCATACCCATTTAATAGTTTGCTTGAAATTTATTGTTATTATTTTGGGTTCTGACTAGTTCAGGTAATTACTGGGCAAGCGCTTTACGGGATTCGAATTAAACTAGTTTAATAGATTGCTTGTTAATTTTAATTTATTATATGATTAGTGCTATAAAGATGGTAGGCTCCTCTTCTTCTTTCTTTTTTCTTTTTTTTTTCCTTTTTTTTTCCAGATATAATATACACTTATTGGTCTTTGGATAGATGATTGTTATTTTCTGATTAGATTTATTGGGAATTTTTGATGTGGTGTATATTTTAGACTAGTTTACTGTTAGTTAGTTGTTTTTGTTCTTGAACACAAGCTTGGGTTTGTAGATCTCTATATAGAAGTTCGGATTTGATCTAGCCTTTCTTGTTGCTTAAAAGTAAAATGGAGTCTTGATTGCATATAAGCATTTTGAAAGATTGAACCCTTTGATAGATTGTGACGCTTGAAGGGCTCTGTTATGTAGTCAAACAAATCATATGGATAAATATATCAATGCTAGATTTTGTTTACAAGATTGTTTTATTAATGGAGCTTTTTCATTTGTTGACAACACTTGGCATTAGGCAACAACATTAATTAAATGAACTGAATAAACCAGATTATTATATAAAACAATTTGATAATCTTGATGCATAGTCAGATCATTCTACCATGTGGGTTTGACAGTCAGCTTGAATCAGTGTGGTTTTAAATTTTATGGTTTAAAAAAATCAGTATCTTCCAATCAGATTTGTTCCTATGACTGAATTCAGACTTTGATGTGGGAGTTTCATAATAAGTTATGCTGTTATGGTTTCCCCTTACTGTCTGAAACATATACGAATATTAGATGTCAATTTAACATTGGCCAGTTGTTGCATCACCCTGCAGAAAAAAACACAACATTGATTAATTTTTTTAAAAGAATATGTATATGCTAGATTTTGGATGTAATGCCCATTCTTCTTCCCGATTTTGTTTGTCCTCCCCATGTACTTTGGCACCCCAGTATCTACAGAAACAGTTTCACTCAACAGTTCCAGTTTTGTTTCACTATTCTGTTCTATTTCATTTTTTAAAGCAGCATTACCTTCATGATTTACTTATCTATGCCACTGATGGGTGCCGAGCTTGGCCATATCAACACCCTCTCCCTATCATTTCTTGTTCAATGGACATCTAAGAAGCACGGACACTTCTAAAAAGGTGGCGTATCCGTGTCGGACACCGACACTCTTTGGATACTCTTAGGATACGTGTCCGACACTCTTCAAAATGAGTCTTATTTTTTTAATTTTTTTTTTAAATATTGAACACTTGAAGGACACACGTGTCAATCATTTAAACACACATACCCATCGATTAGACACATGTGAAATTAATTATAAGTTTGAAAAAAATAACTTACGATACAATAATAAAACAAAAACCATATAAATTTATAGGAATTAGTGTCATATTGCATTTTTTTATTATCTTTGAATGACATTCATATATATAAAATTATATATTGCTTGCGTGTCCCCCACGTGTCGTGTCCTACATTTTTTGAAAATTAACACGTCGGTGCGTCCGTATCGTATCCGTGTCGTGTCACGTGTCCGTGTCCATACTTCTTAGATGGACATCTTAATATTGAAAAACATTTTTTTGGCTCAATGAAGAATAAGAACCCATGAAATCCTCTTGGTCTTGATTGGTTACATTTGTCATTTAGCATTTACAATCCCATGTCTATCCCACCTAATTTATGGGCAAAGGACAGTTGCCTAACCTAAGAAATCCTGAGTAATAAAACTAACCCGAAGGTTATATAAATAATTCACTGCCTCCGATTTTTACACTTGCAAACACCCCTTCTCAAATGAAAAGTCATTTTGTGAATTTAGGATGCATGAAAATGAACTAGCAAAGAACTGAAAAGTATCTTTATTTTGGCCAGTGTTTATTTTTCTCTTTTTTCTTTCCTTTTATTTCTTTTTCGTATTTTTGGGCTTTATGCTTCTGGCACATCTCTGAATGCCTAGAAGAATAGTTTTGAAGTCCTGGCAAGTTTGATGTGCTTTGTGGATTGGCAAACTTGTATTGTTTTGACACAGATGTAGGTTGTTGTAAATTGAAACTCCTGAAAATCTAGACATGGGGATACATCTGTTCATTTGTATGTGTGTTTGTGTATGCATGCATGTGTGTGTGTTGGACCAGTACAACAATTCATTTCGTTATGCAAAAGAAATGTAGAGAGCATGAACAATGATGAATGCAAATACTTCATTATAATTTTGTCAATGAAGAGAACATAACAAGCACTACTACATGTTTTTCCATGTCGGTAAAGTGGGACTCTTTCCTAAATGCCCAAATGATCATTGAACATGGGTAGACACAATGTTTTAAAAGGCGCGCACTTAGGTGTGAGGTGCCTTGGACATGTGTCTCACGCTTAGGCTCCAGGAGACCTTAATTCGCTATGTGGATCTCTTTTTAAAGCCTATTTCTTTGCGTATATATGCATACTAGAAAATTATAGCAGAACACAAGATAGTCACAGTTTCTGGAGTACTTTAGTTCTTCCATCTATATAATCAAATCATTCTTACTAAACACGTCGTATATACGCACTTAACAAACATCCCCCTCCCATCCAGTTTACCTTGAATTTTCATTTTGGTCAATCGCCTAAGAAATTTTCTACTCTAATTTTTAATTCAATGACAGTTATGGCTTGCACTTTGTGTTGCCACCAATAGCGGTGCTTGGCTTGGCACAGCCGTGCTTGTAACAAACATGAGAAGCTTTCCTATCAGTCGGGGCACTGTCGCTGGTATTCTCAAAGGTTATGCGGGGCTGAGTGCTGCAGTGTACACAGAAATTTTCGGCATCTTGCTTTATAATTCCTCTGCCAAGCTCTTGCTCTTTCTCACTTTAGGGATCCCAACTTTATATATTGTAATGATGTATGCTGTTAAACCTTGTACCCCCGCTTTCGGGGAAGACTCTGCCAGGCGTGGCCATTTTCTTTTCATCCAAGTGGCCAGTGTTTTGCTTGGCTTATATCTTCTCACTACGTATTGAGTCATTTTATTCCTTTGAGTGATACTGTTTCCTATACTTTTCTTGTCATAATGATTCTACTTCTCATGGCTCCACTTGCTATCCCTGCAAAGATGGCATTATATCCCTCAAATCGGAGTAAGTTAGGAACACTTGGTCGACCAGTAGGGTCTTCGGACCAACTTATTCAAGCAGAAGGTGATATGGACAAATCGGAACCGTTGCTCACCCCATCTATATCAACAACAAATATTGGAAGTTTTCATGAGAGCGATAGTGTTTCGGAGGTGGAAATGCTTCTAGCTGAGGAAGAGGGCGCAGTGAAGAAGAAGAGACGACCCAAAAGAGGGGAAGATTTCACTTTCCGTGAAGCTATAGTGAAGGCTGATTTCTTGCTTCTGTTCTTTGTTTATCTCGCCGGTGTTGGTTCGGGTGTTACTGTTCTCAACAACTTGGCTCAGATAGGAATAGCTCAAGATGCAGAAGATATAACTGTCCTGTTGTCTCTATTCAGCTTTTTCAATTTTGTGGGTTAGCTTGGTGGTGGCATTGTTGATTAATTCCTACTTAATACAATCTCTTGGTAATTCCTATTTATTCCTTGTTGGTTTTTCCTATTTTACAGGTCAAAAACAATCCCTAGGTCAATTTGGATGACATTCACACAAATCATAATGATCATTACATACCTTCTCTTTGCTTCTGCTCTTGATGGTACACTCTACGTCGCAACAGCAGTACTTGGAATCTGCTACGGCTTTCAGTTTTCCATAATTGTCCCAACCGCCTCCGAGCTTTTCGGATTAAAGCATTTTGGGATAATCTTCAATTTCATGTCGCTCGGGAATCCTCTTGGTGCTCTCCTCTTCTCTGGTGTCCTTGCAGGGTTCACATATGATAGCGAGGCAACGAAGCAGCACGGTACTTCTTGCTTGTGCCCAAATTGCTTTAGGCTTACCTTCATCGTTTCGGCCGCTGTGTATGCCATGGGCACTGTCTTGAGCGTAGTTCTAACAAAGCGAATCAAGCCGGTTTACAAGATGCTTTATGCTGGGGGATCCTTCAGGC
The DNA here is from genome assembly GCA_022316695.1 of Camellia oleifera. NCBI lineage: Eukaryota > Viridiplantae > Streptophyta > Magnoliopsida > Ericales > Theaceae > Camellia > Camellia oleifera. The sequence goes on along the minus strand of CM039308.1, from coordinate 99,226,079 downwards.
TGCCTCAGAGTTCAAATCATTGATGAGAGAGAAAAATGAAGTGTGAGAATGTAGGATATATATATATTTTTTTGAAAATGCAATTAAATGGACTGCATTTTTTTTCTTTTGCGTGTGTTGCTTCTTGAGCCTTGATATGTTGGTTCTTGAACTTCCATCTGATCATTGCACATGAAGTTTATAATTTGTGCAATATGATCCTTTTTTTTAATGTTAAAAAGAAGTTTTAATAACATATCTATGTCAGATTTGAACAATCTAGCACTTGATATTCTTCAATACTAGAAGTGGTGCCACACATATTAGGTGTGAAATCATCTGTTTCATTCCAATTCTTCTACTCATTGATTTTGATATGGCAATCTATGATAATTCCTTGTACCAATTCTTCTACTCATTGATTTTGACATGGCAATCTATGATGAATATGAGACAGAATATATGACAGATGATATACATTCTATGCATTATGTGTGCAAAATGTAATTGCGTAGTGTTATAAATTGTTAATCTCGAATGGTTGATAGCAATGTTTTGCAAATCGGACCGGTGAGCGCATTGAAAAATTGATCGAGTGGATAGATCACTGGTTCAATCGCGAATAAATCGGAATCAAACCGTGATGTCATAAATAATTTTATAATATATTTGAAAAAAAATTAAGTTTAAGGGAAAGAAAAAGTACATATATAAAATAAACAAACTAAGACTAACTTATAATAAAATTGTTTTAGCACTAATAGCAATAGATGCGAGTAGTTTTGCGGTTAGCATTTAAAGTACATTGTAAAAGGTTAGAGATTCGAATCCTTCTACCATGAACAATGTTTTTAAATATTGCTGTCAATCCAACGGTTCAATGGACTAGTGGTTCAAGCGAGTCACCGATTCAACTAGTTTAAACTGAGTTTTCAATACAAATGGTAATGTGGTATAATTCAGATCGGAAATTGGGCTGGTCAACCGGTTGGACTGGCCGATCCGAGCCGATTTTCAAAACTATGGTTGATAGTTATGATTTTACTTTTACGACTGAGCCAAATAAATAAATAAACTTCTAAAAATCAATAGCGTTACACATTTTCAATTTGGTGTTCATACTAAATTAACTTGTTCATAGATTATTATTAGAAACAGCATGATGCTAAAAAAAAGAAGTATAATTTGTCAAAGATGTCAACTTTTTAAATATATATATATATATTTTTTAAAATATAACAAAAATATGTAGATGCAGTTTGTTTGGTTTCAATTTTTTGAAAACTGAGTTTTTTATTTTTTGTAATTTTTGTTTTTAGTGAATATTTTCAAAATTTTAAGAAATTTTTTTTTATATATATTTTTTAAAATGGACCTTACTTAGATGTATCTAAATAGTAAAATATTTCTGAAAAAATATTTTAAAAAATTAATAAATACAAAAAAAATATAAAAAAATGTACTGAATTTTCATATTTATTTTCGTATTTTTGGTATTTAGTAAATTTTTTTTAAAAAAATTTCACAAATATTATACTTTTTAAGTGGATTTATGTTAGATGTGTCTAAAAATAAAAATAAAAATTGTTTAAAATATTAAAAAAAAATTCATTGAAAACAAAAAAATATGAAAAATAAAAAAGTAAAATTTTCTGAAAAATGTTTTCTGGAAATCAAAACCAAACAAGCTGAGGTAAATTACACTTTGCACCTCTGCACTTTGCACCAAATTTTATTTTGATTTTTACACATGAAATCATGACAGTCAACCCCATGCACTTCTGGCCAAATCTCACTTTGGTCCCCATATATGAAATTGTGACAATCAACATCCTGTATTTTTGGTCAAATCTCATTTTGGTCCTTACACAAGTGCCAATGTCTCATTTCTGTTACTCAATTGTTTAAATCTTTAACAGAATCTAATCATGCGACAAGAATGTGACTGCGACATGAGAATAAGAGAGAAAAATCATTTATATTTTTCACCAGTACACACTTTGTTCCAAAATTTACATTCAATTATGACTATATTAGGCTAAAACAAAACGAAGATTGTGAACCATTGAGAATATGAATTAGGATTTTGCATAAATTGGAATCACGAAACTCTGTTTGTCACAGTAACACAATTTTTGTATATTGATCTTTCTTTCTCTTTGATTTATTTGTCGCATTCTTTTTTTATTTCAAAAGTTCTATTTTCTTACCTCTTCATCCTAATTTTAAGCATTCGAACGTATATATATTGTATTATAATAACTGTCATGTGCTTATTGTGTAGGACAAAGTTTATTAATGAGAAATATGGATGATTGTAGACACCCCATTTTTGACCGACCTCAAGACTTTGATGTCATCGGTTGTGCACTCGATGATTGCGTATGTTTGTGCTTGTTTTGAGCGCCCGAAGGTTTCGGCTACGTGCCTTGTCTTTGAGCCTCTTAACACTTTGTGTTTTGACCTTGTTTTTGGGCCAAACCTTGATCCCTCTTGCTTGGGGGAGGGGAAGGCCCCACTTGTGGCACTTGCCAGCCACTTTTCCCTCTTATAGGCCACTTGAAGTGGTCGGCTGGCTAGGGGAGGTGTCCGGCGGCGAATTTTTTCCTTTTTCAGATATTTTTACATCTTTTGAGCCAGTTGTTGCTCACTGAGGTTCATCCTCCATACACATATATGGAGGGATGGAGCAAGCTTTTTGCTTACTTGCTCTATATAAGGGGAGGTCCCTTCCCCTTTAGAGGGGTTACAAAATTTCAGAGCTGAAATTTCTCTCTCTCTCTCTCTCTCTCTCTCTCTCTCTCTCTATTGTGCTATATTGTGTTTAGAAGTGAGTTTTCTTTACATATTTGCAAAGAGATCCTTAGCCAAACACCACTACCTTGGAGCTAAGGTTCTTTAAGGCTTGTTTGGAGCTCAAAAAGCTGGTTTTGGCTCAGAAGAAGACCTATTTAGCTATTTTGCTTCAAGGGTAAGCATTTACCCCTCTTAAGCTTGTTTTTGTATGCTAGTTTGGGCCATCTTTGCATGTTGTTTTGGCCTAGTTATCAACTGCAAAAACCTCTATTTTTAAGTGTTAAAAATGGTTGTTTGAGGCCCTTTTGGAGTTAGGGGTGGTCCACCCTCCTTGTAGCTTTATTTGTTAAGCTTTGTGCCAGCCTTTAAAGCTTTTAAAACAATTCTTTTTTGACCTTTCTACCACTGAAACTCAGAGGTTTTTCAGTGATAGAAAGCTAGTTTTGAGGGCCAAAATAAGAGGGGGGGGGTGGTCCCCCCTCCTCACATCTTGTTTGCATGTGTTATTGGCCTAGTAGTTGAGCATGTTTTTCTACCATCTCATGGCTTGTTCTCAGCATGTTCTTGTGACTTTTTTGACATGCTATAACTTTGTTTTTGGCTGGTTGGAGCACCTCTTGTTTGCTTCTTACACTTGTAGTGTAATCGTGCTTACTAGCCTAACTTACTTGATGTTGTAACCTATTATTCTAGCATGTGTTGGCTCCATTCTAGCATGCTTTTGGCCTTGCTTTGACATGTTTAAGCTCTGTTTTGAGTGATCTTGGTCCCTTGAGCCTTGCTTTGTATAGCCATAATGAAGTTAGCTTCAGTAGTTTTGTGTTTCAAGGCCCTTAACATGCTTTGCTTGAGTTGTTTGCATGATATGACATCGTTTGGCATGTGATTTCAGAGCATATACCACTGTCACACTCTCAGATACTTCACTTCTTCATTGCTTTTGAGGGTTGTGTATTATGCCTTGCTTGAGAGCCAATTTGTGTGCATGATTTTCTCGCTTTTTAAGCTTCAATCTTAGCACGATTTAGCCTTTGTTTTGGCATGCTCGAACTCTGTTTTGAGTTGGTTTGGCCCTTTGAGGCTTGTGTTGCAAGGTAGTGGTACAACCCCTTTCATTAGCTTAATGAGTTAAGCCTTTAAACATGCATTACATGGGTTGTTTACATGATTTTGAGTCATTTAGTATGTTGTTTCAGTGCTGAAATGTGTGTCGTTGCACTCCATTGTTTCAATCTTTCATTCGCTTTGAAAGTAGTCTTGAGCCCTTTGATGGCTTGAATGTGCAATTGAGGTTCGGATACCTAATGGTTTTAATCCTCCCTTGAGGATTTCTACTAATCAACAGCATGAAACCTCTTTCATGCTCAAGGCACTTGTGGCTTAGACCATCTTTCCAATTAATGGACTTTTCACATTGAAATTAACCGGTTAATGGACTAATTGGTAAGCTAAAATGTGTAAACAAGAAAATGGATAAGTAAAACATGCCAAGATAGCATATGTGTGTTGCATTGCATGTGTTTGGATTGAACGTTAATCCAAACACAAGAAATGTGACACGTTTCATACTCAAAGTGATGAAACGTGTCGCGTTTCATGGTTGTTGTCACCCTTGATCATGCATGATAGGGTGGCAACCCTTTGAATCTTATGTGTGCATTCACTAAGCTTGTACAAGCTTGGTTTTTGGGCCATCATGCATTGAGATGCTTGGTTGGTGGCTTGAAAGCCAAGTGTCGCACTCCTTTGAGCTTGAGACATGATAAGGAGAGTGGCCGTACACACATTTCCTTGCAAATACATTGCTGTGCCTCTGTTGTTCTCTGTTGCAGTAAAACCAGTAGCCTGGAAAATAAGTGGCCGACCGGCCACTTGAAGTAGCTGACCAACCACTCCAACTAGCCGACCGGCCAGTTGAGGTGGCTGGCAGCTACTTTTTGTGGCTGACTAGCCACAGCCCAATTTTGTGCAAAAATGATTCTGTTTTGAGGCAGAGGCAGTCTGAAGGATTAGTTCAATGTTCGGAGGTCAAGGCGAGTGTAAACAGAGGCAACCTTTGGCAAAGTGATGGATTTCCGAGCGAACGCCAACCAAGCATGCATGTGTCCCTTGCCTGCAAGGCCATTTTATTGTTTTAATTAGTTTAGTGTAACTTATTATTCAATTTGGTTTGTAATATTTTAATTAGCTTAGCATTAGTTAGTTATTCAATTGTGTTGTAATTAATTAGCTTAGTATAGTTAATCAGTTGGTTTGTAATAATTAGCTTAATTAGTGTAGCTAGTTAGCTTATTTATTCGGATCCTCATTTGCGAGGGCAATGTTGTAATAAGTGTGCGTGCGTGTATGCATGTCTTCCAACTGCACGTCTTTCTCCCTTTTATTTATCCGCTTTCGATGGTTAGTTTTGGGGCATATTTCAATTAGCATCCTTATGCTTGCATGTGTGCATCATTCATTTGTCTTGCATGTACCGAGCTCGGCGCATCATTCAAACTGCATTGTATTTCAATACACTTACTTGAATACGTGTTTCATAACATGTATCAAGTCGTCGTATCATATGTCATCTTAGATAGCCGATCCTATTAGTTGGATTATTGCATGTGTTGCATTAGGCATCTTGCATAGTTAGGAATCATGCATTTTTCTAACTAGCTTTTGTTTTGGCTTGGAGTACACTTAAGTTTTACACTTTAGCATACTTGCATAAGTGTGAGTGTTGCCATGATAGCATGCTTGCCATGAGGCTATGTGCTTATGTGATTAACTGCATGAATGCCTGTGGGTGGAGGCTTGATTGCCTGAATTGGAACAATTCGATAAATGTGTGTTTTAAGCCCACTTTGCGAAGTGGCAAAAACATGTTTTAAGCCCACCCGAGGGTGGAAAATCCGCGCTTTAGCTTGCTTACGAGTAGCACTTTCAAACCATTTTAAAAAACAAACATGAGTTATTTTGTTCCAATTCTCGTGATTGAGTCTATACTTGTATGCTGTGCGCATCACGTAGTAAAGCTGGCTAATATACCGGAACAAGAACACATGTGTTTATAAAATAACATATCATGCTTAGTAGATGCCGATCTTTTGATCGGGCGAACGGGGGTGCTCATTTCATGACCTTCCCCTCTCGTACCCAAGTTCCCGAGCCGAGGCAACTTTGGTGATGGCGGACACGTGGCCTTTGGCATGAGTCAGGATTTCCTAAATTTCTCAAAAACAAAATATTTAGGTAGCGACTCTGTAATCTGGCAAAGTAGTCCAGTTTTGGCATTATTTGATTCAAAATCAGATTTTCCAAAATGATTTGCCGGATTGGACTCTTTGGTGTTTATCAGTCTCACATTGCACTTTGTGAGATTAGATTCAGAATCGTGACAGGAGTCCGAACTATAGTAAGACCAATTCGCGCCTCTCCGAAAGGGGGGCGCGCGAAGAAAGTCGAGTCTACAGTTTCTGGCAACTCTGTTGGGGATTTAGAGAACTTGACTCGAACTCATGATATGCTGTTTTATCTACACTTATGTGTTTCTTTGCATTGCATTTGCATTGGTGCGCTTAAGTCACAGTGTTTGCCATCTGTTAGTCCTGAACGGTTTGCCAGAGGCTTACTTGGAAAAGCGTGCCATAAGGCTAACCGGTTATGGGCTCTGCCATGATGGGAACACAAACCTCAGATCGGGATCACCGCCGAGGAACCCTTTTTGACCAATCGACCTAGTTGCATATCCGAAGCTATGGAGACCATTCCAAACTAGGACAGGTTGCTCACCCGAATATAGGTTGTTTGAAACCGCATACAAGCATAGTGAAACCCTAGTTCCTGACAAAACTAGGGCAGGGAAAACCTACCCCACCATAGGGGTGTTTTTGTCTCTCACTTGCTTGCTATGTACTACTACGGTGTGTCTCTATAGGAATGCATGTATCAGTTGTAAGTCTGGGTGTCAGTCTGAGGACATCAGTATTTGAGGGTATCAGTTTTGAGGTAGAATGTTTGGGGGCAAAAATGTCCAGCTTATGATTTCAACTGTGTGTTGTCTTTATCTAAGCCGAGGTGCTGTTCGTTTGCTAATTGATGTTTCTTTCTTTTTGCTTTATTTTTCCTTTTGCAAGGTAGTAGTTCATCATTGCTTCCGACGAGGTAGTTACCCCCCGAGCACTTTGGATCAAAGGTAGAAGGCTTCAGAGATCTGAGGATCTTATTGACGGACAACCAGTGTCAACCAGTGTTTACTTCATTACCCCTGGTTACAAGACGGAGGGCAGTCAGGCATAGAGTACCAGTACAGCAATCACTAGTTTAGTGACCGCTATCTGTTTCACTTGTGCACAATAGGGTTCAGTTTTCGGGTTCTACCTCAGAAAGAGGATATATACCTGTTCAGTCAGATCAGCACTTTACAGACAGTATGGAGGAAATGATGCGTCAACTCCAACAGACCATAGAGGCCATGCAGCGGGATGCTGCTCGGCAAGCGGAGATTACCGCTCGTTAGACAGAGGTTGTAGCTTAGCAGGCAGAACTAATTGCCAGGCTTCAACAACAGCAGCAACCACAATAAGCCGGAGCATCTGCTCTGCATCCACCCCCACCCCCACCCCTACCCCCACCCCCACCTAGGGTTTCAACACCTAGGGAAACAGCTAACGTCCAGGAGAATACGGACGTTCCAACAGGACCAGTCCCACCACCAGTCGTACCATAGACTTCAAAAGCACCGGCCTACCCAACGGACACACCGTTCGAATTTGAGGTTGATTCAACCGTTCTGAAAGTCAGTAAGCTCGAGAAGCTGTTTAAACGAGCTCAGGGAGTTAACTCGATCCCAGACATAGAGGATGGCTACACGGATTCGGCGGTGACATTGCCGGATAGGTTCAAAATGCCTCACATAGACCGTTTCGACGGCTCGGGCAATCCTATGGTTCATCTGAGGCTGTTCTCAGATATTTTGTGCCCGATAGGCTTGACTAGACTCCAGAAATTCTCTCTCTTCGGTCGGACCCTGTCGGGTATTGCGGCCATCTAGTATGCAAAACTGGAGGATTCAGTGAAGAGAAGTTGGGAAGAAATGGCCGAGGCCTTTGTTGCCCAATATTCATACAACACTCAAATCGAGGTCACGACCCGTGATCTCGAGGCAACCAGGCAAGAGCCGAATGAGGGCTTTTCTGACTTTATTACCCGATGGAGGGCTAAGGCCTCCATGATGCCAACCAGACCAACTGAGAAAGACCAAATAAGAATGGTCATGCAGAATCTGCAACCGAAGCTGATGCAGAAAATGATTGTCTTACCCCTTCCCACCTTTGCTGACTTGCATGAGATAGGGGTACAAATAGAAGATGTTATGAAACAAGGTCTGATTGACCAGGAGAAGGAATAGCCCAAGAGGGCGTTTACACGCGGTTCGAATGCAGCTACAAGTAACAATGCAGCCGCAAGGACTTCTGACGTCGGCATGGTTATCACCATGCTAAAAATAGCCACACCCTTCACTAGCACATCCGGAGCCACCATACAACCAGCAAAGTACCCACCTAGGAACCAGAGGACCTTTACCCGGCTTTACATGCCCTTGTCCAAAGCTTTGGGGGTTCTAATCAGAAAGGGGCATCTGAAGCCCCTGGAACCACGTCCACTACCAAATAACCTCCCTCCCTCACATAACCCGGCCAAGTATTGTGCCTTTCACCAGCAGCACGATCATGACACTGACCTCTGCTTCAGACTATGTCATGAGATCCAGGATCTCATTGACAACAAGGTGATTGCACTTCCCGAGAAGCAAAATGTCACCACTAACCCTTTCTCACCACATAATAACCCCCCTCCTCTACCCAGGCAAGTAAACCTGATCCAAACCATGGCTGTCCCGTACGACCCCAACATATACATCACTCCCTCCCACCTGCCCAAGCCGGCGTTGTTCATCCCGGAATGCACAGAAGTATACATGATGAGCACGTCAATATCCCAACCTGAACCCATGGTGGTGGCTATGACAGAAGAGGGAACACCTGAGGGCTCTGCAAACTTAACTGAGGAAGCATACAAGCCGTGCAGTTATATTGTGCCAGCAGATCAGGCCAAGCCAATGGTAGAATTGCCAACTGGGGCAGAGGTACATGCTGTCCGGAAGGACGGACCGAGTCAGGGACTGGATGGCCTAGCCGATCTTGAGGAGGATATCAGTAGCCTATAGTTCTTTGATGAGCAGGACCTGAGGCATGTACAGGTTGGTTGGTTTGATGCGAACAAAGCAACTGATACTACAGGGTGGCTCAGCAACGAGCCAGATATTGACGAAGAATCTCAGCCGAAACAGGGGTAGTCAGAAACTGGAACATCTACAGCGGTTGGAATGGTCGAGAACAAGGAAGAGTTGCCGAAGAGCACCGGTACAAAGAATTTTGCTCGGAACTTGGGCACTTTGTGTACAGCCGACACAGAGCAGGAAGCCGCGCTGAGGTGGTTTGAACAAGAGAGGATCGTGACTGATCAGAGGGCTAGAAAAGCCAAGGCCCCTGCAGGGACAGAATGTGCTGTGAGCACGAAAACAACTACAATGGAGCCGGACAGTTGTTTGTCGGTTGCCGAGGGCGTATGGTAGGAAGACGATGATTTGCGTTTGGCTTATACTGATGAGGATTGGGGGCAGAATCTCCCGGATGATACGTGGTACACCGAGGAAGTCGACCATATGACCCGGAGTGGGCGGTATTTCAAACCCCCCCACTTGGACCAACCAGAGGCATCCGGGAAAGACAAAGAAGTTGAGAAGCAGAATGATAGATTGTTAGAGGAGGAGGCTGTACTGAAGCAGCTTAAAAAGATTCAAGTAGATATCTCCATCTGGGGACTGCTCATGGCCTCGAGGGTGCATAGGCAAGCCGTTCTTTCAGCCATGGACAAGGCTAAGCTTTCGATTGATACGACCCCGGAACAGTTGGTAGGATTGGTTTTCCCGGGTGGAGCTTCACTGACTCTAACATTCACAGACAAAGAACTACCACCTGAGGGCGCTGAGCATAACAAGCCACTCTACATCTCTGTGGAGTGTAAGGAAAGGTGGATACCGGTTGTCCTAGTTGATACGGGATCTGCTATAAATGTGTGTCCGTTATGAACGGCATATGCTATCGGGTTGAAGCTCGCAGATTTTGCACCAACAACCCAGGTGATACGGGCTTATGACAACACTAGTCGGGAGGTGATAGGGACAGTGCGCATTAAAACTCAAGTTGGCCTGGGCCAACAGGACATCGAATTTCATGTTCTGGATGTTCCAGCCACCTTCAACTTACTCCTTGGACGACCGTGGCTGCACCAAGTAAGAGCTGTCTCTTCCACCCTACACCAAATGTTGAAGTACCTCTACAGGAAGGGGGTGGCAATTGTTTTCGGGAACTCTTCAATACATCCGCCGCCAGAGGTTACTACGCCGATCTTGGAGATTGTACATGGCGAGGAGGATGTCTTCCTGTCTGGGTTCACCTTGGCTGAGGTTCGGGTAGTGCAAGACCTTCTAGCTGTTGATGAGGGGCTGTATGTCAGTGCGCAATCTGTTTACCTCATGAACAAGCTTCAACATGTGCCCAGAATGGGATTAGGAAGGATTGGCCGGAAGGGCGTCGCTGAATTGGCCGAAGTGCCACACAATCCCTATACCTTTGGTTTAGGTTATACGCCTACCAAAGAGGATTGAGTGAGAAAGAGAAAGGAGATGGCTGGAAGAGCCAAGGCGAAACAAGCCGGGAAACACTACAAGCTAGTGCACCGACCTATCCAAGGGACCCTGAACGGACGCTTTGTCTAGGAGGGGGAGGATTTCCCATTTTGTGGCTTTCTGGAGCCATGGCTAAATTCGGAAAGGCGGCGCTTGTCGGGTTTTGAGATTTTCTTTGACTTACAGTTATCAAGGGATGAAGTTGCCGAAGAGCAGACTGACCCAACAGCTGAGGCTGAGTAGTGCAAAAGAGGATGAGTCCGAGGGCATAGATTTTGAGATGGGAGTAGCACTGGCTTGTCTCCTCTCAGATCCTCAGATCACACCGGAGTGCTTGGGGAATGACTTCTCAGTTTCCATGATTGGAGATAACTCGGCTGTGGGCCCTTCTTCCGGCATTCTGGATGCATCATCGCACCCTCCCTCATCTGGAAATACGAGGAAGGCTTTTTATCTAGCAGTTCAGGGTCAGGTAATGAACCAAAATCTGATTCCATATAGTTTGTGGAGTCCGAATTAGATTCTAGTTCTTCTGAGTCAGAGTGTGGTATTCCTGAGGGTGATAACCCGGATGCCGTTGTGTTATCCAGGTTGTCATTTTCATTTTCTTTTGAGTCGGTTGTAACTGAAGAATCAGAAAATCTGGAAGTTAATGAGAATGGTACTACTGTGGCTTTTGAGTACTTTTTTGTGCCTTTAGTTTATTGCATTAATCAGGACTTTCAAAATTTTGATGAAAACAATGAGGAAGAAATTCCTCCGGTTTTGAAACACTTGGTTAACCGAGAGCAGGACAGGTTTATAAAGCCTTTGGTTGATGAAATCACTTCAATTAATGTTGGTACTGATAAAGATCCGTGGCTGGTCCAGATCGGGTCCACGTTGTCTTCTGAGGAACGCGAGCGCTTAGTTGCTTTATTAAAAGATTTCAAAGATATTTTCGCATGGTCCTACGAAGACATGCCTGGAATTGATCCTGAGATTGTACAGCACTAGATCCCTCTTGACCCAAAGGCCTGACCTGTTAAGCAGAAGCTTCGAAGGATCCACCCGGACTGGGCCCTGAAAATCAAAGAAGAGGTCATCAAGCAGATTGATGAAGGGTTCCTGTTAGTATCTGAATACCCTACTTGGTTGGCCAACATAGTTCCGGTGCCGAAGAAGGATGGCAAAATTCAGGTGTGTGTGGATTTCAAGGATTTGAATAAAGTCAGCCCGAAGGACGACTTTCCTCTGTCGCATATCGACGAATTGGTGGACTTCAACACTAGGCATGCGCTGCTTTCGTTTATGGATCGGTTTTCGGTCTACAACCAGATCTTGATGGCACCCGAGGATAGGGAGAAGACTCCCTTCACCACCCCATGGGGGACCTACTATTATAGGGTGATGCCGTTCGGTTTGAAGAATGCTGGGGCTACTTATCAACGGGCTGCAACTACGATTTTGCACGATATGACCCACAAAGAGGTTGAGGTGTAGGTGGATGACATGATTGTCGAGTCCAAGGAAAGAGAGGGCCACTACACCGCCTTGAAGAAATTTTTCCAACGGATCAGAGAGTATCGGTTGAGATTGAATCCTCAGAAATGTACTTTCGGTGTCACAGCAGGGAAAATGCTGGGGTTCTTGATCACACATAGGGGCTTTGAGGTCGATCCTTCCAAAATCAAGGCCATCTTAGAAATGCCACCACCAAGGACTGAAAAGGAGGTGCGAGGCTTTCTAGGTAAAGTGCAATTCATAAGACGATTTATTGTAAAATTAACCTTGACTTGTGAACTATTGTTTGGTCTCCTAAAGAAAAGAAAGAAATTCTAATGGGACGACCGATGCCAAGTTGCTTTCGAGCAAATCAAGCGGTAGCTACAGAACCCATCCGTGTTGTCACCGCCAGAGCCGGGGAAACCATTGATATTGTATCTGTCAGTGACCGACACGACAATGGGCTACATGCTAGCACATGAGTCTGAGGACAAACTGGAGAATGCTATCTATTACCTGAGCAAGAAGATGCTGGAATATAAGACCCGTTACACTCCGCTTGAGAAGGCTTGTTTGGCCTTGGTATGGGCTACCAGAAAGTTGAGGCACTACCTGTTAGCTCACTCCGTAATACTGGTTTCGAGATTATATCCCATCAAATATCTCTTCGAGAAACCAGCACTTACGGGTAAGCTAGCCTGTTGGTTGCTTCTTCTTTTCGAATTTGATTTAAAGTATATGACTCGCAAATCTGTGAAAGGGAGAGCGGTAGCAAAGTTCCTAGCCGATCACCCAGTAGAAGGGAATGAAGCAGTAGAGTATCTGTTCCTAGATGAGGCCATTCTGCAAGTCAAAGAAGAAATTTGGACTATGTACTTTGACGGAGCATCTAATTAATACAGGTATGGGATAGGAGTGTTGCTGATAGCGCCTGACAATTCCTATATACCCTTAGATTTTAAACTCTGGTTCAAGGTATCAAACAATGAAGCAGAGCATAAGGCATATATCGCTGGCTTGGAAGCCGTCCTAGAACTAGGGGCAAAAAGGTTGGACGTCATTGGGGACTCGAACCTTGTTGTATCTCAAGCGAAAGGAGATTGGAAGGTTAAAAAAGAAAGGATGAAAATCTACCACCGAACCCTAGATGTTCTAATTCCCAAGTTTGAGAAGTTAACCTTCACACATCTGTTAAGAGAGAGCAACAGGTTTGCAGACATTTTATCAACTCTATCTTCTAGGATAGACATCCTTTTGGGAGTTCGGATGCGTCCAATCATCATTGAACAGAGGTATGTGTCGGCTTATGAACTAATTGCCACTATAGATGAAGCACAAGATCAGAACCCCTGGTACTTTGACATTTGGAACTTCTTAGAAAAGGAAGCTTGTCCACCAGGGGCAAATGCCAAGGACAAGAGGGCGATACAAAGAATGGCTGCTCAGTTTATCATCTGTGGGGGTAAATTGTACAAATGAGGCCATCTAGGAATGCATAAACTGTGTGTCGATGCTAAAGAGTCGAAGCGCCTGATGAAGGCCATCCACGCAGGAGAGTGCGGATCGTACATGAGCGGAGTGATGCTAGCGCGGAAGATTCTCAGACAGGGTTATTATTGGTCAACCATGGAGGAGGATTGTATTAGTTTTGTTCGGCGATGCCATAAATGCCAGATCCATGCAAACCGTATGAACATCCCACCGTCGAAGCTGTACAACATGACTTCACCGTGGCCATTTTCAGTCTGGGGGATTGATGTTATTAGGGCAGTTACTCCGAACGGGTCAAACGGGCATGAGTACATTCCGGTGGCGATAGACTACTTTACAAAGTAGGTCGAGGCCCAACCCTACGCAGTGCTGAAGGCGTCACACATAGCTAAATTCATCAGGAACAGCATCATCTGCCACTATAGGGTCTCGAACGGGGTCATCTCGGACAATGGTTCCCACTTCAAGAAGAAAGTGATCGACTTGTTGGAGAAATATAACGTGGCTTTTCATAAGTCATCTACATATAAGCCGCAAACCAACGGAGCAGTTGAGGCCGCCAACAAGAATATCAAGCACATTTTACAGAAGATGGTGGAAACATACAGGGACTGGCCAGATAAGTTGCCATTTGCTCTTTGGGGCTACAGAACGTCGATCTATACTTCTACTGGGGCAACTCCGTATTCTCTGGTTTATGGAATGGAGGTTGTTCTGCCAATAGAAGTTGAGGTTCCATCGTTGCGGGTGATGGCCGAGTGCCAAATAGCGGAAGTAGACTGGCAGCAGAGTAGATTTGAGGAGCTCATGCTATTCGACGAAAGAAGGCTGAAAGCACTGTACCACATTCAAGGTTATCAACGCAGGATTGCTAGGGTTTTCAACAAGGAAGTTAAGTCTAGGAATCTGAAAGAAGGGCATTTGGTGCTCAAAGACAACCGAGCTCCCATCCATGACCTTAGGGGCAAGTTCAGACCCAATTGGACTGGCCCTTACATCATCAAATCTATCTGGTCGGGTGGAGCTGTCGTTCTAATGGATTTAAATGGCCTCGAGTTCTCATAACCTATCAACATGGACAAGTTGAAAAAATACTAACCCTGAGTGGCTCGCTTGGCCAAAAACTCGAAAGGGCGACCTAGGCAAAAGTTAGAGCACAAAAAATTTGAAATAAGAAAAACTGAGCTCGCAAGCTTGAAAACCCAGAAAGGACAGCCTTGGCAAAAGTTAGAGCACAAAAGGAGAGCGTTAAAACCCGAGTGAACATTCACCGAACTACGTAAGGCTTCAATCCCATCTTTGGGATACGTAGGAAACTTCATTCTGAAGTCCAGCCATAAACACCTCCAAATCAAGTTTGTCCATGTGATTGCTTTGGTCATCTTTGTCTTTTCTATATTCAAGAGTTCGGTTGTGAGCTACAGTGCAGTGCTATTCAGATAAGGGGCAACTTTCCAATTATTGGATTCGGGGTTATACATCTCAGTGATAGATCTCGGGCGTGTCCAGTTGTGATCCATATCGAAAATGGTTTTAAAAAGTTTTAATAAAAGTTGATTTTGCTCAAATTAATCTTTTACAACTTAGACAATTTTTGGACCAAAACGAAAAATTTTCAGTACCCACAACCTTCAATTTCATTGATTTCATTACAGAGCTCTCTGACTCTCGATACAAATTGAAGTTACTTTCTTATTACATTTAAAAGAAAACTTGAAAGTACAGATTAAAGCAATAAATTTGGGGCATAGTCAAGTTAGGTGTTCCTGCGCCCCCTCTCCCAGAGCTTGTGGAAGCTTCGGATGCCAAAGTGGGCCTAGTCTGTGCTTTATCTTCAAGCCACACTGTGCATTCGCTAGAAAGGGCACAACTAAAATTGGGAGCGGGGCCCAGAAGTTCTCTCGTTCTCCATGTAGTAGCATACCGAGCTAAATGTGAGCCTTTGATCAGATATGAAGTCGGGTATTCCACCCCCTTTTCCGGGCAAGTCTGGTCGTGGCCGAACTGACACCTGAACCGAAATGGAAAGTAAAAGATACAGTGCGTCAGGCCAACCAGCTAAATGTCAAGCTGCCGAGACATGCTGTAGCCCATTTCCGGCAGATCAAGCCAAGGACAACGCCAAGCGATGTCAACAGCAGATCTAGCGTACATCCATTTGCACCACCATCCCTCATTCGGGGCATCAACTAGTCGTTGGCGAAAGAAATAGCCACGTGCTGAATATGCTGGGCAAGAGTCCACTACTTTCAATTTATCCATGAGCCATATCTTGGGAGGTGTAGAGAGAAAAAGTGAGAAAAGGGTTTTGAGAGAAAAATAGAGCCTAAGGGCCGAGTGATGTGAGAAACACATGTGAGAAGGGTGGGAAACATTACCTGTAAGAGTAGTGGACTTCCTACAAACCTGGTTGTCTCCCGGCGATGGAAAGCATCCAAGCCCATCAAGGTTTCGGCTAATGTCATGCCAATGCAGCTCTTGCCCTTTTTCAAGCCTTGGGCAACCTCAATCAAACGAATGCTAGATCCTCCAAAGCCAGGAGCAAGTAGAAAATGAGATAACATGCACAAACAGAGGGCATGTCGCCGAAAACTTTGCCAAAGATGATCGCCGCGGTTACCAGCGTCGGAAAACCAATGAATCAAGTTGGGAATATCCAACTCCCCGTCGCGAATCAGAGACTGAGCGTCACGCAAAGTAAGTCCGCACATCCTTCCTAAAGCTTGGATGTGACCAAAACGAAATTGGGGCAGGATTTCTTCATCGCGCTGGGATTTCATCAAAGCTTGGAATTCTTCAAAAGTGGGGCACATCTCTTGACCCCCAAAGCTAAAAACATGAGTTACCGGATTCCAACACCTAGTCCCGGCATGGAGGAATAGAAAGCGCAGTGGGATGCGACTCAACCTAAATAGTGCATTTATTCCGAAACCCCAGAAATTTAACTTTTCCGAGCCATCTAAACCCGCAATCCAATTGGAGAGTTTTTTCAACGAAGAACGGTTCCATTTGGGGCAAAAATGGAGCTGAAATGAAGAAACCACGAAGCTGGAGATTTTGTAAAAGATAGAGCATTGAATGGAAGACAGGTGACAGCAATCTGGAGGCTCCCACCAAAATTGGCCGACCGACCAGTTGGAGTAGCCGACCGGCCACTTTTTCTAGCTGGCCGGCCAGCTCAAGTGGCCGACAGTATGAATAAGTGGCCGGCAATAGCAATAAGTGGCCGACAACCTCTGTTTGTTTCCAGTAGAGTGCTTTTAGCCTTCCTATGTGCTGAGGATGCTGAAAACCTGAGTTTGATTCTATTTCGGATGCGTCCTGCTATTCTGCTTAACAGTTGTATTTGCTTATTGAGTGGTATTTGTTTTATTCATCGAGTTGTTGCTTTGCTTATCGAGTTGTTGCAATTCGTTTATCGAGTTGTAATTACATTGTTTGGCCTGTCAAGGCCTTGTGTTGTTTATCGAGTTATTTTGTTCTTACAGTTATTAGTTGGTTCACTACCTGATTAAGGCAATGCATTTTGAATGTTCAATTTTCATCAATCTCATTTTTGTATAAAATGGTGTGATGCGATGCTCAGAATATAAAATGCAACACTTTTGTAACAAAAAGCTGTTTTCATTCCACATGGTTTCTTTTTACAAAGGTACAAGTTTTAAGAAACAAAACTGCCGAAGGTTGTACAATGTGCTAAAACTACTAGCAAAAAGAAAACAAAGCAAAAGTATCTGAATCGGTGCCCCCTAGCTCAGGATCGAGAGGCCTTCTTCATCATCTACCTCGGCTGAACAGACTCTGTATCATCGCTATCGGCACCGCTGTCTGAACCAGAGCTGCATCCGCTCCCATCCTCGGAGCCCCCATCGGCATCGTCGCCACCCTCAGAACTTGAGCCAGTGTTGTCGCCTCCACCCTCAGATGAATCTGACTAAGGACTCATTGGCTCCTTCTCCTCACTAGACTCGTCATCGTCATCGCGTGTGACAGGCACCCGACGTCTCCCTCGGCTGTGTACCGGAATCTCTCTCTCTGCCGCTCGAGAAGGCTCAGAGGGTCCTGTCTGCAAGGGTGTGACTTGAAAAGACAAGTTTGCATTTATCAGCAAGTATCAAGTACAAGTGCGATATGTAGAGTATATCAGATACAGTATGTGTATGCAGTGTGTCGTGTCAGATATGATTCATATATGCAGTGTATCAGTATAATGAAATGTTCAATTTTAGTATATCAGCGGAAGTATGATAAATGGAAGAAAACTGAAGAGTACCGAAATGCCATGGGAGGTCAGCATCGTCTCTCTCCGCAAGATCATACCCTCAAATGAGGCCATCACCTGGAGTAACCCCTCGACATACTCTACAGAGGGCTACAAATGCAAGTTGAAATCATGAGTGCATGAGAGCGTGCATAAGTATTTGAGCAACATTGAAATGTATAAAAGCTGTAAAGTATACCAGTGGTGAGCCGGGTGTCTGGACGTATCGGTGGTCAGGCAATGAGGGCTCAAGTGGAATCTGATAAGGTATCTTGCCATACCGCCAGCTTGTCAACTCAGTCAGGAGATCCAGCCATCCAACGCACTGCCTAGTAGAAGGCATCCTTTTAACCTCACATCTCGATGACTGAGCCCTGCTCGTCGAAGGGGCATCTGCTGCTCGAGCTCTACTCATCGAGGGGGCACCTACTATCTGAGCCCTGCTCGACGACGTAATATCAGCTGCTCTCCTCGTGTGAGCACAAGCACCTGTCAACGGGGGCATGAGATATGTCTGGAGGTAAGTCGTGTAGTCTCCCTCCCCGATGAACCGGTTTGCATCTGAGCCTCGAATAACGTCAGTAAGCTTCTGAGGGGAGAGACTCTTTGTGGCTCGCATAGATGGTGGTGAAGGCAAAGGAACTGACTATAATGGCAAGCCCAATGTCTGGCATATGAAGCACTCACCTAAGAACCAGGCTCGGCCCACGGGTCTCTCAAGTACAAGCCAATATTGGGAGGCGCCCCAAGCTCCGACAAAATGAAACCAGGTAAACTCTGGCATCACCGCCCAAGGCTGCCATGTAATCTGCAGACAACAAGTGCATTAGTTGCCATTTAGATATACAAAGTGAATTGAAGATGAAAGCAGGAAAAACTGTGAGTTTTGAATTACCTCTGTTGTCCTCACTGTGTCGAAGTACTGGCGCAGGTATGGGAGGGTCTCCCGGCCCTCGGCTGGCATCTACCATCATAACGATGTGAATAGGGTACCTCGGGCGGCGTCTCAACCTCTAGCTCGGGAGCAAGTGCGGGGAAATAGGCGTATACCCATAACTGTGAAAAGCAAGACAATGGCAGTGAGAATACAAAATACAGAAAATGCAGAAAGCAGAGTATGGCACAGTGTATAGAAAGTACAAGTGCAGAGCAGAGATTAGACTATGTGTGTGCAGTGTGCAGTGTGTGCAGTGTACAGAAAGTGCAAAGCAGAAAGCACAGTAGAGAATGTAAAGCAGAAATGTAAAGCGTACCTCCCAAGCTTGTCAGTAACCACCCACTCTATTCCCGCTCTTACGGGAGGTCGAGCTCATGTAATAGTAGAGGGTAGCAAGGCCGGCGCCTCCCCAATCATAGTGTCGCACCTGGGATAGGTCCACTAAGGCACTCAGAAGATATAGCCCAACTGTGTTCCCTCTGTCGGCAAACAAGGTAGTGCTGAAAAGGAACATGAGGAAGCCTCGGGCGTACTGCTCTATCTCCTCGATCGTTGTAGGCTCTCCCTCTCTGAAGTGGTCAGCGAACCAAGTGTATCGGACCAAGCCCGATGATCGGAAAATGGGCGGGGGCGCTCCCAATAGATAAGTCTAGGTGACCTCCTACTCACCCATGTCAGAATCATACGGGATCGGCTGGCCTCCTACCTCCAAGCCTATCAACATAGCGAAGTCGTACGGGGTCATGGTCATGTCCCCGGTGGTAGAGAAATGGAAGGAGTTGGTGGTGTCCCACCATCTCTTTACCAGTACACCTAAGACGGTCCTACTCGCACAGAGACGCGAGAGCCTAGCGTAGAATAGGCCAAACCCCGCATCGTCAATGATCTGTCGGACGCCATCAGGGAGCTCCATGTACCACTCCCTTGCCGCAATGGCCCCGTACCTGCGGGTAAAACGGGAGTCAACCTGTGTGGATGAGCAGAAATACAGTATGCATGTGTTCAGAATGAACAGAAATACAGTATGTGAATATCTTCAGAATGGCAGAAATACAGTATGCATGTGTTCAGAATGAACAGAAGCACAGTGTGTAAATGTGTTCAGAATGAGCAGATGAAATACGGAACAAAAGCGCGAGCTATGCAAGAAATGTAAAGTGCATTGCGAAAACTGTAAGAGTGCCGTGTGTACCTCAATGGCGTCATGAGATAAATGGGACTCTAACTCCCGTAGCAGTAGATCTGCGGGCACGCGTCGCGCAAATTCAGTGAAATGGCACACTGTGCTAGGTGGTAGCACATATACCTCGGGATAGTACGCCGCTGGGTCGAATGGCCGGATCCTCGGCGGCAATGGAATGTGCTCGGGCTCCTCCTCCATCCTCGGAGAACCCCCGTCGTGTGGCGCGTCGTCTGCCATCTGAAAAGAAGATGAAAAAATGAGCAAAATGAGCAAAATATGCAAAAAGTCAACAAAAGTCAACTCTCGAAAAGAGAAAAAGTCAAAGAAAGTCAAAGGCCGGGAAAACGTGCAAAATTCAAGACAAACTTGTGGAAAACATACCTCAAATGGTGAATGTGGAGGAAAAAGCTCCGAAAACTAGTTTTGATCGGTTCAAAGCAAAGAGAACCGATGAGTCTTTACAAATCAACTTCGCGAGGGGCATTGAAAAACACGTGTGGGACACGGATCTGAGGAGAAAAAGCGTCTAGGAGCAAAGAGGAAGGGTTTTTGGCCTTGTGGGTGTGAGAAAAAGTGTTTGGGAGTTGAGTTTTTAAAGTTCCCTGTGTAAATGGACAAAACTGCCCTGAATCTGTTGCAATCGGCCGACCGGCCAATTTTTGTGGCCAACCGGCCACTTAAGTGGCCGGCAGGTTCCCACTGTTCCCTCTGAGTATTTTCAGACTGTTCTGAGTCATTGGATTCCAAGAAATGCAAGTTCTGCTCAAAGTTTGGTTCAAAATGCCTTCGTGGACTTAGAATTGTGTTCACAGTACACGAGGGTCCGTTTAATGTATTGTAACTCTCTGAGAGGTAAATCGGAAGTTACCTTTGAGTTGTCTCTATCATATGCGTCTTTGTCGCTGCATAGAATGTATATTTCTTTGTTGTTACGTTAAATGCGCGTGTTGAATTGTTGCATGGAAACATGCATCGCCATCATTGCATAGAATATCCATGCACCTTGCATTGGATCATGCACTGTTATCATTCTGCATAGAATGCGTATGTTGTGTCACATTGTACTACATTTGTTCATGTTGTCGCATAGAATATTGTTGCAGTGAGCATACATTTTGAATTGTTGCATTGAACATGCGGTACCATGTTTGCGTAAAGTACGCATCATGCATCGAATATACATCGTTGATCATTTTGCATAGAATATGCTTCAGTTTCGTTTCTTGCATGTTGTGCATTGAGCATGCCTCAACATCATGTTATGATCATCTGTCTCGCTTGAAACACGCATTGTATTGTATTGTACCTATCAAGTTTCTTTCTCATACATGCACGATATTGTATATACGGTTCATTCAGAGGAATTCTGGGTAAAACCATTCATTTCCTTCATTCCGTTGGTTAGAAACACCCGGGTATGCCCGGTATTTACACTGACACCCTGTTGAAAACGTTTAGGTCGTGTGCTCGATGCTTTCTTTCCCTCTCACGTGTGATACGCTGAGAGGTGTTTCCTTTCCCTCTCTCGCGTGTGATACGCTGAGAGGTGTTCCCTTTCCCTCTCACGTGTGATACGCTAAGAGATGTTTCATTTCCCTCTCTCGCGTGTGATACGCTGAGAGGTGTTTCCTTTCCCTCTCGCGTGTGATACGCTAAGAGGTGTTTCCTTTCCCTCTCACGTGTGATACGCTGAGAGGTGTTCCATTTTCCTCTTGCGTGTGATACGCTAAGAGATGCTTCCTTTCCCTCTCGCGAGTAATACACTGAGAGGTGTTTTCTTCCTTCTTTCGCGTGTGATACGCTGAGAGATGTTTCCCTTCCCTCTCTCGTGTGTGATACGCTGAGAGGTGTTTCCCTTACCTCTCTCGCATGTGATACGCTGAGAGGTGTCTTCTTCCCTCTCTCGCGTGTGATACACTGAGAGGTGTTTCCTTTCCCTCTCTCGCGTGTGATGCACTAAGAGGTGTTTTGTTTGAGACTTCAGGTATTCCCGATAGTCGCTTTTAGCCTTTCCTGCGTGAGGCGCAGTGAAGGTTGCATGATTTTTTTACATCCTTTCTGTATGAAAATGTGTGAGACGCTTAAAATGTTGTATTTATTTTGCATAAATGTTTTATTACAGCCCTCTTTGCATAATCATAAGTTATGCTCTTGCATCGTGTATATCACTTGTATTTTGCCCCTGCCTACAGGCATATCTATTTAGTTATCTTGCCTGTTTGTCTAAGTCTTCGGCCTTGTCAAAAATGGATCGTCTCTAGGCTTTAACATTCACTCCCGTCATTTCATGACTTCCGAGTTCTGTCAAAAAGGGGCAATTATAGACACCTCATTTTTGACCGATCTCAAGACTTTGATGTCATCGGTTGTGCACTCGATGATTGCACATGATTGTGCTTGTTTTGAGCGCCCGAAGGTCTCGGCTGAGTGCCTTGTTTATGAGCCTCTTAACACTTTGTGTTTTGGCCTTATTTTTGGGCCAAACCTTGATCCCTCTTGCCTGGGGGAGGGAAAGGCCCCACTTGTGGCACTTGCCAGCCACTTTTCCCTCTTATAGGCCACTTGAAGTGGTCGGCTGGCTAGGGGAGGTGGTCGGCCGGCCATCTTAAGTGGTCAGCAGTCAATTTTCTCATTTTTCAGATATTTTCAGATCTTTTAAGCCAGCTGTTGCTCACTGAGGTTCGTCTTCCATACACGTGTATGGAGAGATGGAGCAAGCTTTTTGCTTGCTTGCTCTATATAAGGGGAGGTCCCTCCCCTTTTAGAGGAGTTACAAAATTTCAGAGCTGAAATTTCTCTCTCTCTCTATATATATATATATATATATTGTGCTATATTGTGTTTAGAAGTGAGTTTTCTTCACATATTTGCAAAGAGACCCTTAGCCAAACACCACTACCTTGGAGCTGAGGTTCTTGAAGGCTTGTTTGGATCTCAAAAAGCTAGTTTTGGCTCAGAAGAAGACCGGTTTAGCTATTTTGCTTCAAGGGTAAGCATTTACCCCTCTTAAGCTTGTTTTTGTATGCTAGTTTGGGCCACCTTTGCATGCTGTTTTGGCCTAGTTATCAACTACAAAAACCTCTATTTTTAAGTGTTAAAAATGGTTGTTTGAGGCCCTTTTGGAGTTAGGGGTGGTCCACCCTTCTTGTAGCTTTATTTGCTAAGCTTTGTGCCAGCCTTTAAAGCTTTTAAAACAATTCTTTTTTTGACTTTCTATCACTGAATCTCAGAGGTTTTTCAGTGATAGAAAGCTAGTTTTGAGGACCAAAATAAGGGGGGGTGGTCCCCCCCTCCTCACATCTTGTTTCTATGTGTTTTTGGCCTAGTAGTTGAGCATATTTTTCTACCATCTCATGGCTTGTTCTCAGCATGTTTTTGTGACTTTTTTGACATGCTATAATGCTGCTTTTGGCTGGTTGGAGCACCTCTTGTTTGCTTCTTACACTTGTAGTGTAATCGTGCTTACTAGCCTAACTTACTTGATGTTGTAACCTATTATTCTAGCATGTGTTGGCTCCATTCCAGCATGCTTTTGGCCTTGCTTTGACATGTTTAAGCTCTGTTTTGAGTGGTCTTGGTCCCTTGAGCCTTGCTTTGTATAGCCATAATGAAGTTAGCTTCAGTAGTTTTGTGTTTCAAGGCCCTTAACATGCTTTGCTTAAGTTGTTTGCATGATATGGCATCATTTAGCATGTGATTTCAGAGCATATACCTCTGTCACACTCTCACATACTTCACTTCTTCATTGCTTTTGAGGGTTGTGTATTATGCCTTGCTTGAGAGCCAATTTGTGTGCATGATTTTCTCACTTTTTAAGCTTCAATCTTAGCATGATTTAGCTTTTGTTTTGGCATGCTCTAAGTCTGTTTTGAGTTGGTTTGGCCCTTTGAGGCTTGTGTGGCAAGGTTGTGGTACAACCCCTTTCATTAGCTTAATGAGTTAAGCCTTTAAACATGCATTACATGGGTTGTTTGCATGATTTTGAGTCATTTAGTATGTTGTTTCAATGCTGAAATGTGTGTCGTTGCACTCCATTGTTTCAATCTTTCATTCGCTTTGAAAGTAGTCTTCAGCCCCTTCATGGCTTGAATGTGGAATTGAGGTTCGCATACCTAATGGTTTTAATCCTCCCTTGAGGATTTCTACTAATCAACAACATGAAACCTCTTTCATGCTCAAGGCACTTGTGGCTTAGACCATCTTTCCAATTAGTGGACTTTTCACATTGAACTTAACCGGTTAATGGACTAATTGGTAAGCTAAAATGTGTAAACAAGAAAGTGGACAAGTAAAACATGCCAAGATAACAAATGTGTATTGCATTGCATGTGTTTGGATCGGACGTTAATCTAAACACAAGAAATGTGACACGTTTCATACTCAAAGTGATGAAACGTGTCGCGTTTCTTGGTCGTTGTCACCCTTGATCATTCATGATAGGGTGGCCACCCTTTGAGTCTTATGTGTGCATTCACTAAGCTTGAACAAGCTTGGTTTTTGGGCCATCATGCATTGAGATGCTTGGTTGGTGGCTCGAAAGCCAAGTGCCGCATTCCTTTGAGCTTGAGACATGATAAGGAGGGTGGCCGTACACACATTTCCTTGCAAATACATTGTTGTGCCTCTGTTGTTCTCTGTTGCAGCAAAACCAGTAGCTTGGAAAATAAGTGGCCGACCAGCCACTTGAAGTAGCTAACCGGCCACTCCAACTAGCCGACCAGCCATTTAAGGTGGCTGGCAGCCACTTTTTGTGGCTGACCGGCCACTAGTCCAGTTTTGTGCAAAAATCATTCTGTTTTGAAGCAGAGGCAGTTTGGAGGATTAGTTCAATGTTCGGAGGTCAAGGCGACCTTTGGCAAAGCGATGGATTTCCGAGCGAACGCCAACCGAGCATGTATGTCTCCCTCGTCCGCGAGGCCATTTTATTGTTTTAATTAGTTTAGTGTAACTAATTATTCAATTTGGTTGGTAATATTTTAATTAGCTTAGCACTAGCTAGTTATTCAATTGTGTTGTAATTAATTAGCTTAGCATAATTAATCAGATGGTTTGTAATAATTAGCTTAATTAGTGTAGCTAGTTAGCTTATTTATTCGGACCCTTCTTCGTGAGAGCAATGTTGTAATAAGTGTGCGTCCGTGTGTGCATGTCTTCCAACTCCACGTCTTTCTCCTTTTTATTTATTCGCTTTCGATGGTTAGTTTTAAGGCATATTTCAATTAGCATCCTTATGCTTGCATGTGTGCATCAATCATTTGTCATGCATGCACCGGGCTCGGCGCACCATTCAAACTGCATTGTATTTCAATACACTTACTTGAATACGTGTTTCATAACATGTATCAAGTCGTCGCATCATATGCCATCTTAGATAGCCGACCCTATTAGTTGCATGTGTTGCATTAGGCATCTTGCATAGTTAGGAATCATGAGTGTGAGTGTGAGTGTTGCCATGATAGCATGCTTGCCATGAAGCTATGTGCTTATGTGATTAACTGCATGAATACCTGTGGGTGGAAGCTTGATTGTCTGAATTAGAACAATTCGATAAATATGTGTTTCAAGCCCACTTTGCGAAGTGGCAAAATCATGTTTTAAGCCACCTGAGGGTGGCAAATCCGCACTTTAGCTTGCTTGCGAGTAGCACTTTCAAACCATTTTCAAAAACAAACATGAGTTGTTTTGTTCCAATTCTCGTGATTGAGTCTATACTTGTATGTTGTGCGCATCACGTAGTAAAGTTGGCTAATAAACCGGAACAAGAACACATGTGTTTATAAAATAACATATCATACTTAATAGATGCCAATCTTTTGATCGGGCGAGCGGGGGTGCTCATTTCATGACCTTCCCCTCTCATACCCAAGTTCCTGAGCTGTGGCAACTTTGGTGATGATGGACATGTGGTCTTTGGCACGAGTCAGGGTTTCCTAAATTTTTCAAAAATAAAATATTTAGGTGGCGACTCTGTAATCTGGCAAAGTAGTCCAATTTTGGCATTATTTGATTCAAAATCTGATTTTCCAAAATGATTTGCTGGATTGGATTCTTTGGTGTTTATCAGTCTCACATTGCACTTTGTGAGATTAGATTCAGAACCGTGATAGGAGTCCGAACTGTAGTAAGACCAATTCGCGCCTCTCCAAAAGGGCAGCGCGCGAAGAAAATCGAGTCTACAATGATTTTCCTTTTTTATCCTAATTTCATAATCACATTTTTATCACATGATTGAATTTTGTTAAATATTTAAAAATAAAGTAACAGGAAAAGAGATATTGACACTTGTATAGGGATCAAAATGAGATTGAGCAAAAGTGTAGGGGGTTGATTATCAAGATTTTATGTGTAGGTGCCAAAGTGAGATTTGACCTGAAGTACAGGGGGCTAACTGGCAATTTGGGAAGTTGGTAAAAAGCCAACTTTTTGGCTTTTTAGCTTATTTACACAAAAAAGCTACAAAAAAGCCAAAAAAAAACTAGCTTTTTACCACCTTCCTAAAACACCATGTGTAAGGACCAAAGTGAGATTTAATGGAAAGTGCAAGGGTGCAAATTGTAATTTACCCTAATTTTTTTGAAAGGGTTCACTTCTGATCATATCACATTTTTATAACATATTTAACACATATTGATAATTCAAATAGTTTAATGTGTAAAGCCCATCAAGTATGTTATATCTACAGAAAATCACACCGATTAGACATGAATATCCACTAAATTAGATTATATTTGCATCAACAATTTATTTTTAAAACCATGATACAGATCTGATGTTCAAGTGACTATCAATATCTAATCAATGTAATTTTCTACAAGTATTATGTATTAGATGATCCTTATACATTGAACGATTTGAATCATCAAAATAAATCCGAAATAAACTCCAACACAAGTCAACAACACACTAGTCTGATTAAGCTCTCTCCCTTAAATATAATTTAAAATAATGATAATTCTAATATATTTGTCTAAAGTGATGGTGAAATTCCCTAACTAATACTTTTGTTTTCAATGATTTATTTTATTTCTTTAAAATTATTTTTTTACCTATCAAAAAAAAAAAAAAAATCATTTTAGCGTCATCCTTTGCCACAATTGGCTCCACTTGGCAAGTATTATGTGTCATCATTTTTTTTTTTGTGCGTGTGTTTTCCTATGACTCCATTAGCAGAGCTATGTCCCAACCTTTGCCACAATTGGCTCCATTTGACAAATAAATTCCCCCCTCCCCCCCCTTCTTTTGACTCAATATCTGCCCTTAAAAGAACTGAAAATTTTGGGGATTAATTCTATCATCCACTAATAAAGGTTTAATTAAAGTTGCGACAAATTTCATATAGACTATCTCAAAAAATTATTTATGTGTAGAAGATTTCGAACTTTAAACTATAGAATAAGCACATTCCAGATCCCAAGTCTTGACTACTAGGCCAATCCATACTCTAAACAACTTATAACAAATTAAGCCGATCATTCATATACTCTTAACTAAGAAATCATGTGAGTTGATTCTTGTCAAATACTAAGTTGATTAATTTTCACCTATTATGGGGTTTGTCATTGCGTTGAGTTGTTTATTTAATTTCATTATGACTCATTTTTGTGTTGGTTTTAGGCTTCTAGAATTAGAGTTCAATTTGATGTAATTCTCTTTACATTCGTAAATAATCTCTTACCGATCAATAATAAATAAATAAATAAACTTCAATACATATATGGGTTGGAATGCCGGTTAATTTGGAATCATGATTAATTGAATAAATTTTGATTCCACGATAGTGGGCTAATTGAATCAATCTTACCACATTTTTTTTTTCTTCAGTAGTGAGAGTGTTTGGGGCTTTGCTTAATTAGTTTTATAATACGTTTAGTTTGTCATTATATCAAGTAATTATTAAGTACGAGTTTTAGAGGTGATTTTAGAGGTGATTCTAACGCCGAAACACTTCATAATATTCAAACTGGTGACTTTTATTCTTTGAAACACTCATTATGGCTCATGGCTCAACTTACCGCTCAACTAATCCTTAGAAATTCAAAAAACCCCAAGTTTCTCCTTGTAGAATTAATCTGCGTACATAAACACTTCGTTTACTCATGATGCTCTCAAAATCAAACTTCATTTGAAATAAAATCATAAAACTTCATAAAATTATGTTAGGAGTGAGAAAACAAATTCATATCTCACTAATGTTGTACATAAGGTAAAAAGCCATAGGAGACCACTCTGATATATTCTTAACTGGGAAGTTAGGAGGTCAGTCTTTGCCAAAGGCAAAGTTTGATTATTTTGTTGTATTATGTTTATTTAATATCATTATGGGCTCTTTTTTATGTTGGTGGTTAGTACTTGGTTGGTTTTAGTTGTTGGACTATGATTGTTAGTTTGATATAATTCTGGTCACATAGTTTAAAATATATTATTGGTTGACAAAAAAATAAAAAATAAAAAAATAAAATAAAATAAACAAACTATCTTTTACTAATGTTTTTATTTCTTTATACTTAAACGGATAATTTTGACATTATAAAAGTTAATAATCACTATTATTTTTTCACCTAATCTCTCCAAAAAGTAAATTTTAAGAAAAACGAGTTTCATTTTATTTCTTTCAATTTCCTATTATTTTTCTGCCCTTTAATAATACAAACAAATAATTGAGACCAAGAAAAGTCCACTTCTTTTTTTTTTTTTTTGGTAACTAAGGCCTCGTTTGGGAACAGGCTATTTTAGTAATTCTTTAACTAAAATATGATGTAAAAAAAATTACAGTGTGTTTGGTTTGAGTTTTCTGGATTAAGTTTTTGAAAACTAACTTTTTTTGTTTTTATATTTTTTTTTTGTTTTTAGTGAATATTTTTTAAATTTTAAACATTTTTTATATTTTTTTAGATGCACCTCACTTAGATGTATCTAAACAGTAAAAAATTTGTGAAAAAATATTTTAAAAAATTAATAAATACATAAAAATACAAAAAATGTATTAAATTCTTGTATTTTTTTTATTTTTTTTTTGTATTTTGGGTATTTATTGATTTTTTAAAAGATTTTTTTATAATTTTTTTACTTTTTAGGTGTATTTATGTTAGATGTGTCTAAAAAGTAAAAAAATTGCTTAAAATATTAAAAAAAAATTCAGTAAAAACAAAAAAACACAGAAAATAAGAAAGTATAATTTTTTGAAAAGTATTTTTTGAAAACTAAAAACAAGCAAGGTGTGTTTGGGATGACTTTTTGGCTTTTTACGAAAAGATATGCAAAGTAGAGAGAAAATGAAATCTTTGATTTTTTGGTATAAGTTGTTGATTTTTTGATTTTTTTAATGACTTTTTAATTTTTTGACTAAAAAAATAACTTATCAAACGAGGCCTAAATCACTCAATCGAAAAGGGCTGTGTTCTATTAAAATAAAATTTAAAAAAAAAACGAAAAGGGCTGTCAGTTACACAAAATTGTTTGTGCATAATGTCTTGGTATTTGAAATTGTTCTAACTAACATGGACAGTAATATAATTCGTCTCTCCATTGTAACTTATGATTATTTTCTCTTATTTTTTACATGTTCGATTTTTTCTTTTTTTTATTATAAAATTTATTTTTTACATGTTCGATTTTTTCTTTTTTTTATTATAAAATTTATAAATCATGAGATATTTATTGTTGACCCCAAGTCAAAGACTCCTCAAATCATAAAAAAATAATTACAAGTCTTCCTTGAAAGTTTTGAGATATAGACCTTACTAAATGGATATGATGTTACGAAAAAGAGTGTGCGCTATAGTCTATAGTTACATTTTTGTGTTACACTCACAATTTTTTAACCTTTTTTTTTTCAATAAATATGACAGTAATTACAAATATATAAAATATTTACATTATTAAACATATTAACAAATCTAAGGCAATCAATAAAAAATTACTAACTACATATAACTCCCATTATAGGGTAAAAATAAATTACCATCACAAAAGAATATCAAATTCTTTTCCATTGAAATTGAATCCAATACTTCATACCATAAATTATGTTAAACAACCATAAAGCCAAATACTACGTGATTCACAATTTTAAGCCAATGAGGGCTCAATCTTTTGATGGGTGTAGATTACCATTCAAATTTGGTGACTTTTAATCAATAAGTCCAATGACTTCAGATACCTTGCTTCGATCTTTCTACTAAAGTTTGCTTTGATTTTTTCACATCATCTTTAACACTGTATTTAAATTATAAATTTTGATAAAGAAAAGAAAATTAAAAAAATTAACATAATTTTTTTTTTCCTACATTGCTCTCATCTTTTTTGTTTTTTAAATTTATACTCAAATTTATAATTCAAATACAACCTAAATGATATAAAATACTTGTGACATAACTATTTTTTTAACATCTAAACCAAACACCTTAGTGGGTAAAAATTTGGTGTGACAGTACATCATCACTATTAATAATACGTCATATTACTATTAAATAATAAATTAAAATATAAAAAAGATAAATTTTACTATTTAAATGTAATTATTATCCAACAAAATTCAATAACTACTACTATATGTATAGTAGAGTTTTGTTGAATCTCATTATTTAAATGCAACTACAATCGTAATGCAATAACCACCACATCTATATAATTGGTCTTACTATGTCCACATATTTATTTATTGATTTTATAGAGAATAGCTATTTGTTGTTAGATGATAATCCAAAATATCAACTTTACCGTTATATTAATGGTTTTTTTTTTGGTCACCAAAAAAAAAAAAAAAATTATTGAAATGAAGAAGGGTTAAAACCCACGTCATATGGCCAAAGGGAGTGTTAGAAAGGAAAAATATGCATGAAATATAAGTAAATATTATTATATTTCATTCACATTCTTTACTTATCTTTTTCATTTTTCTTTCTAAATCTTTATCAAAATTCAGGAACCAAACATAGCGTCAAGGGTGCAACAATACCCGTTGCCCTTGTGGCGTAGCGGCAAATTAGGGTTAGGCATATGTTATTTACTGGTTACAACTTTTCGTACTCAAATTGAAATCAATCATATTTTGAAACTGAACTCACTCAATTCAAATAAATTCATGTTTAGCCGTGATTCAACATTAATTTAAAATTTTTGTGACTACTCAATATAGAACAAAATATTTTAAAAGTTAATTTATAGAATGAAATATTTAAAAGGTAAAATTGAAAATTCATTGTAAATAATGATTTATAAATCTTTTTAAAAAGCAAATAGATGATCAGCTTTCGGGTTCGTTTGAATTTGCTTTGATTGTAACCCGGGAAAGCGATCCCAGTTTCCCCTTTTCTTTAATTGTTGTATCCGGACTTAGGTTCCGTGGAGTTGGTTGTTGTGTATATCTCGTTTACATCCTCTACTCTTTGTATTTTAGTCTTGGGTTGTGTTGGACAGGTTTGAAACATGTTGGTTGAGCTTAGAAACCAAAAGTAGTTGCCCAGATTTTTGCCTTCACGCTCGAGCGGGCCCTTCGTTGTTGCTTCTCCGCTCGAGCGGGTGTTTTGACGCTCGAGCATGATTTTCCATCTCCCAGTATTTTCCTCTTCGGAGTTGGACACTCGAGCGGGCGTTTGGACGCTCGAGCGGGGACCTGGTTCTGCAAAAATTCTGGGAGTGTGTATCAGGAGCTCGAGCGGCGGTTTGGACGCTCGAGCGGAAGTATGTGAGTGACACTCGAGCGGGGGTTTCCACGCTCGAGCGGGACGACTCTTATATAAAACCGAGATCTGACTTTTTGGATCACTTTTTCAACTCCATTTCTCTCTCTTACTTTTCCAAACCTCCATTAGAGAGCTTCTCTCACTAGAACCTCAACTTCTCTCTAGGTATTGATCTAGTAGGAGTTGTTTTCTCACCTTTGGCCTTTACAAAAGAGTTGTTGATCGTCGAGGACTACATTTTGATCCGAGCATATTGAGTTTTGGAGCACTTTGAGTTTTGTCATCTTCTTCTTTTGAGCTCTAAATTTGAGGTAGGGATTCATGCTCACTCTTATGGGTTTTAACCTAGATTTTGAGCTTGTTGTTTATATGGTTGATTTTGGGACTTAGGGTTTCAAAATGTATTAAAGGGGGTTTGGTGATTTTGGGCTCATAATATGTATTTTGGGTTTCAAAGTGATGATATAGTTGTTGGTTGTTGATATTTGAACCTTTGGGTTAATATTGAGAGTTGGGAGAAAAAATCCTAATTTGTGGTACAAATTAATTGGTATAATTAATTTGGGGAAATTGTTGTTATTTGGAATGGAGTGGGAAACAATGAAATTGGCTCATTATATTGTAAAATGGTAGAGTTGGATTTATTAATCGCTCATTTTGAAAACATTGATATTTTATCTGTTGGAGTTTTTATTATCTGTTTAGAAATAATTGCTTTGGGCTACCGGTGGAGGGTAGTTTTGATTGTTGTAGACAATGCATAATGATTAGGCAAACTAAAACTAATCGATTGAATGTGTCATTAAGTATGACGGTTGATAGAATACATTAACGTTATGTATTGATTGATTGTGTATATGACCTATGTGTATATACGGTGTATTGTGTGGGAGAAGATAGGGGATGTACTCCACGGTTTAGGGGAAGATAGGGGATGGACCTCTAAACCGGATGTTGTTGGGAGGAGATAGGAGATGAACTCCGCTAATACAGCTCATATGTTTGTCAATCAATGTGTTGATATAGCTCATATGTTTATCTATGGAAGTGTTGATATAGCTTATATGCTTATCTGTCGAGATGTTGATATAGCTAGCATGCTTATCTATTGTGAAATGGGAAATGTTTAATATGAGTAACTGTCTCATGTAAGTTGTTGGCCAGGTTCTGAGCCGTTGTTGTGAATTGGGAATTTGATAAGAAATGGAAAATGAAATGAAACATGGACATAGTGGTCATGTAATAGAAATGAGTCATGAATTGATTTTTGGGAATTAAACATTTATCAATTGCTAATGTCTTAGTTATTACTCATACTGTGTTTAGCATACCTCTACTAAGTGTTGGCTCACCCTATATGGGACATCATTTTCAGGTACAGGTAGCATGCTACCTTCCAAGGATATAACTTGGATGGATATGGGAGTTGAAGACTCGTTTTGATTATTTTGTTTGTATTATATGTATATCAAGCCAAGGGCTTCTTTTGTATAGAGTTAGTACTCTTCTTTTGTGTAACCAAGTGTTGACTTGGAAAGCTGTAAGCCCGTAGGGCATTTGCCTTTTGTTGTTAACATGTAATACCGTTGTAAGAACTACTCTAATGAACAGAAATGGTTGATTTCTCTTATATCAATGCATGTCTAAAGTGATGGGTTTTATGTATTATTTTGAGGGCGTTATAACTTGGTATCAGAGTGTACCGGGTTCGAATACTTTGGGTACGTGGGAAGTGATTAGTATCACAATGGGTTTGTCTCGCTTGTTTGAGACTTAGATGTAATGTTAGATGCTTATGTGATAATATGCTTTTGTGACTACTTGGGTATGGGATTTGATTTCTAGGATGTTGATTGGATCCTTGGGTTTCTGTGAGTCTTGTTGGAAAAGCACTTGATCAATGTTGTTTCTAACCAGAACTCTAGTAATGCCTCGGGACTATCATTATCTGGGAATGAAATTCGTAAGTGCTTATGTGTTTATGTGCTTACATGGAGTGAATTACAGTTGTCCATGCATTAGGACGTGAGTGTTTAGTTTCGACACATTTATGAATATACTAACGTCTTCGTTACCTTTAATAGGATGTTAAGACGAGGACGAGGTGGTAGGCGTGGTAGGCCTAGGAGGCAGGAAGTGCCTTTACCGGATGACGTTCTGGCAATGCAGGAGGGAGTTGGTCAGGCCAACGTGGTCGAGCCAGTGGGTCAACAGGCTATAGGTGCCTTGGCCCAAGAGATAGTAGGAGCTTTGGGTATTCTCAGAGCTGAGAATCAGGTTGTTGAGGCAGGACCTTCTTTCTTGAAGAGGGACTTCTTTCGGTCTAACCCGGACGAGTTTGTTAGGGATCCAAAAGAGCCACTTAAGGCTGACGAGTGGTTGGAACAGATGAGTAAGACGTTCGAGATGCTTGGCATCGAGGACGGAGCATTGAAGGTGACCTTGGCATCCTTCCAGCTTAAGGAAGATGCGGGTCAATGGTGGAAGTACGAGAAGGGTCGTGTTGGTGGTACATAGAGGGCTTTTGTAGATGTCTTCCAGGAGAAGTTCTTGTCTTCAGCTGCTAGGGAGAAGTTGAGGGAACAGTTTTGCCAGCTTAAACAGCAGGGCTTGTCAGTGGCTGAGTATGAGGCTATATTTACCAGTTTGTCCAGGTTTGCACCTGAACTTGTGGCGTCCGAGGAACGTTGTTGCTTTGAGTTTGAGCGGAAGTTGAGGCGTGGACTCAAGCTAAGGGTTAGAGGGTCTTTTATTCGAGAGTATAGACGCCTGGTGGATGCTGCAGCTCATATGGAGATTATGATGCAGGAGGAGGAGGAAGGGCAGAAAGGCTCCAAGAGGAGCCAAGATAGTCAGGGTGATGGCAGGAGACAGAGGAGTTTTAACCCTCAGTAGTCTCAGGGTGGTTTGGCTAGATCGACCTTTCCAGTGCCGAGTGCAGGCTCCGAGAGAGGTAATCAGGGAGGCTTGACTTGTTTTTCATGTGGCCAGCTGGGTCACAAGTCTTCGATTTGCCCGCAGAGAGGAGGGGGTCAGCGAGCTGCTTTTTCTTCAGTTAGACCTTAGGGCCAGAGTCAGGGTAGGGAACCAGTCTTTGTCTTGCTATCAGTGTGGTCAGCCTAGGCACCTGAAGAGGTTTTGCCCACAGTTGAGTGCCACTTCGGGGGCGTCTAGTTCTAGGCAGACGCAGAGTTATCAGCCATCTCAGTCTGTGCAGGCCTCGAGGGCCAATCCGGCAGCTTCGTCATCCCAGTCTTTGCAGCAGTCTTTTGCTCTTAGAGGTGAGCAGGTGGATTAGGGGCTTACAGGGCGCGTGTGTGCTGTTACCGCGCAGGACCTAGTATCGTCTCCATCAGCAGTGAGAGGTACCTTTCTGTTTTGCAACTCGGTTGCTAGTGTATTGATTGATACGGGTGCGTCCCATTCTTTTGTATCTGCTGCATTTGCATTTGTGTTGGAGTTGGAGTTGGCACTATTAGCATCTCCTATTTGTATAGTATCACCTGTTGAGGGTGAATTGATTTTGAAACATGGATGTAGAGGTTGTGATATAGAGGTCGCCGACCGTAGGCTTCTGTTTCCTTTTGTTGTTATGCCCATGACGGGTTTTGATGTTATTTTAGGTATGGACTGGCTATCGTTATACCGGGCAGTTATTGATTGCTACTGCCAGAGGGTCACTGTATGTACCTTGAGCGGGGAGTGTTTTCATTTCTTGGGGGATCGGGTTGGTAGTGTATTGCCACCGATGTATGATCCGCGACGGTGGAGTGAGCTTAGTGGTCTACTTGCTAGCTTTATGAGTGGTGAGTGTGATGAGACCCAAATTGTATTGCCGATGGTGGATTGTGAGTATTCGGATGTTTTTCCCGAGGACCTTGTTAGTTTGCCACCTCACCGAGAGATAGAGTTCTCTATTGATTTAGTGCCCGGCACGGTGCCGATTTCTATGGCACCTTATCGTTTTGCCCCAGCCGAGTTGAGTGAGTTGAAGATTTAGCTCCAGGAATTGCTAGATAAGGGGTTTGTTCGCCCTAGTGTTTCGCCGTGGGGAGCACCGGCCCTCTTTGCTAAGAAGAAAGATGGTGCCTTGAGATTGTGTATCGACTACCGGAAGTTGAATCGGGCTACGGTTAAGAATAAGTACCCTATGCCCCGTATAGATGATCTGTTTGACCAGTTGAAGGGTTCCCGTTGTTTCTCTAAGATAGATTTGAGATCAGGTTACCACCAGTTGAGGGTTAGGGAGGAGGATATTCCGAAAATGGCATTCCGTACGCAGAATGGCCATTATGAGTTTCTGGTGATGCCATTTGGGCTCACCAACGCACTGGCAGTCTTTATGGACTTGATGAACCGAATCTTCCGGGAATTCTTAGATCAATTTGTGGTCATTTTCGTGGACGACATTCTTATCTATTCGCCCTCTGAGGAGGAGCATGAGGAACACTTGAAAGTGGTGCTTGAATTGCTTAGAGCCCATAAGTTGTATGCCAAGTTTGGGAAATGTGAGTTCTGGCTAGAAGAAGTCAAATTCTTAGGCCATGTGGTATCCGGGGAAGGGGTGTCTGTTGATACATCCAAGACTGAGGCAGTGCAAAACTGGGCACAGCCTAAGAGCGTTTTTGAGATCCACAGGTTTCTGGGATTAGCTGTGTATTACCGTCAGTTTGTGAAGGATTTCTCCAGGCTAGCTTCGCCGTTGACTAGGTTGACGCAGAAAGGGGTCAAGTTTGTATAGAGTGAGACTTGTGAAAAGTCGTTCCAAAAGTTGAAGGTTAGATTGACCACCGCTCCGGTATTGATTATTCCGGAGAGATGGTTGGGTTATGCGGTTTATTGTGATGCCTCACGAGAGGGTTTAGGTTGTGTGTTGATGCAAGAGGGGAAAGTGGTAGCTTATGGCTCACGTCAGTTGAAAATACACGAGAATAATTACCTTACACATGACCTAGAGTTAGCAGCGGTGATCTTTGCCTTGAAGATTTGGAGGCACTACCTTTATGGTGAGACGTTCGAGGTGTTCTCAAACCATAAGAGTTTGAAGTATCTGTTTACACAGAGAGACTTGAACTTGAGGCAGAGGAGGTGGATGGAGTTCATTGAGGACTATGATTTTGAGTTGCACTATCACCCGAGAAAGGCCAATGTTGTGGCCGATGCCCTTAGTAGGAAATCCATTAGTGATGTAGCTCGTATAGCCATCCGGGAATGGGAGATGTTGGGGGCGCTTGGCAAGTTTGATTTGTTTCTGGGCAAATCTGTTGAGGCTGCGGCCTTATTTTCTATTGTTGCGCAGCCTACACTTGTGACTCGAGTGTTAGAGGCATAGATAGGTGACCTTGAGGTAGATTCCCTCCAAGAGAAGATCTCTAATGGGAAGGTAGAGAAGGGTTTGACGGTGTATCCCGACCTGAGTGTGAGATACTGAGACCGTTTGTTTGTGCCGAGAGGAAGTATTCCAAGAGTTTCACCATTCACGCCTTGCGGTGCATCCGGGAGGTACTAAGATGTATCGGGATTTGGTTCGCCAGTTTTGGTGGCAGGGTATGAAGAAAAATGTGGCAGTTTTCGTGTCTAAGTGCCTTACTTGTCAGCAAGTGAAGGCTGAGCATCAGAGGCCAGCGGGTTTGTTGCAACCCTTTCTTATTGCCGAGTGGAAGTGGGAACATGTCGCTATGGACTTCGTTGTAGGTCTTCCGAGGACTCAGCGGGGTAGTGATGCTAGTTGGGTGGTTGTAGACCTGTTGACTAAGTCGGCGCATTTTATCCCTATGCGTGTGAGAGATTCGGTAGATCATCTCGCCGACTTGTATATTCGGGACATAATGAGGTTGCACGGGGTCCCAGTGACAATCGTCTCAGATAGAGATCCTCGTTTTACTGCTAGGTTGTGGCAAAGTTTGCAGAGTGCCTTGGGCACTAAGTTGACTTTTAGTACGGCTTATCATCCTCAGACTGATAGACAGTCCGAGCGTACTATTCAGGTCCTTGAGGATATGCTTCGAGGTTGTGTCCTTGACTTTAGTGGGTCATGGGAGAGGCACTTGCCCTTAGTGGAGTTTGCCTACAACAACAGTTTCCAGTCGAGTATCGATATGGCACCGTCTAAGACCTTGTATGGCCAACCGTGTAGATCTCCAGTTTGTTGGGCCGAGGTGGGTGATGCACCTTTGTTGGGCCTGGAGTTGGTTAGGGAGACGACGGAGAAGGTTGGGCTTATCCGTAAGAGGCTTGTTACAGCCCAGAGTCGCCAAAAGAGTTATGCCGACCATAGGAAGAGGCCTTTGACATTTGAGATAGGTGATCATGTTTTCTTGAAAATATCACCTAGGCAGGGTTTGATGAGGTTTGGAAAGAGTGAGAAGTTATCCCCTCGGTTTATCAGTCCCTTTGAGATCCTTGAGAGGATTGGGAGGTTGCTTATCGTTTGGCTTTGTACCGGGGTGCATGACGTGTTGCATGTTAGTATGCTTCGGAAGTACGAGCCAGATCCATCCCATGTGTTGGATTGGACCGATTTAGAGGTAGATGAGGATGCCTCGTATGAGGAGAGACCAGTTCGGGTCTTGGATAGACGGGATCAAGTCTTGCGAGTAAGACCATTCCCTTGGTTAAGGTTTTGTGGAAACATCACGGAGTGGAGGAAGCCACTTGGGAATGTGAGTTGGAAGTCCGTGAAAAGTATCCGGACATGTTTGTTGATAAGTAATCAAGTATTGAAATTTTGTAATATCGTTGAACTTTAAGAGCATTATATATGTCTTAAGTTGTAAAACATTGTAAATATTTTGGTGATTGGAAGCTATGTTAACATTGTGTATGTTAAATATATTGTGAAGATGCAAGCATGATATTAATGTTGCATGTATTATGGAATTGTGGAAAATGAGTTGAAATTGGTAAATTTCAAAGGAATGCATGTTGATGATGTAGGTTGTTTTATATAATGTGAAATGCCTCTTGAAAAGAGATGGGATTGACCGGTAATGGGTCGGAATGTTTAATATTATGTTGTAATATTGTTGGGAATGGAGAAAACCTGTTTTTGACAAACTTGTGCTTAATTTCGGGGACGAAATCCTTTAAGGAGGGAGGTTATAGCGATTCTGGTTTCCCCTTTTCTTTAATTTTTGTATCCGGACTTAGGTTCCGTGGAGTTGGTTGTTGTGTATATCTCGTTTACATCCTCTACTCTTTGTATTTGAGTCTTAGGTTGTGTTAGACAGGTTTGAAACAGGTTGGTTGAGCTTAGAAACCAAAAGTAGTTGTCCAGATTTTTGACTTCACGCTCGAGCGGAGCTTTTGACGCTAGAGCGGGCCCTTCGTTGTTGCTTCTCCGCTCGAGCGGGTGTTTTGACGCTCGAGCGTGATTTTCCATCTCCCAGTATTTTCCTCTTCAGAGTTGGACACTCGAGCGGGCGTTTAGACGCTCGAGCGGGAGTTTCTGTGCGACGCTTGAGTGGGGAATTAGACGCTCGAGCGGGGACTTGGTTCTGCAAATGTTCTGGGAGTGTGTATTCGGAGCTCGAGCGGCGGTTTGGACGCTCGAGCGGAAGTATGTGAGTGACGCTCGAGCGGGGGTTTCCACGCTCGAGCGGGGCGACTCTTATATAAAACCGAGATCCGACTTTTTGGATCACTTTTTCAACTCCATTTCTCTCTCTTACTTTTCCAAACCTCCATTAGAGAGCTTCTCTCACTAGAACCTCAACTTCTCTCTAAGTATTGATCTAGTAGGAGTTGTTTTCTCACTTTTGGCCTTTACAAAAGAGTTGTTGATCGTCGAGGACTACGTTTTGATCCGAGCATATTGAGTTTTGGAGCACTTTGAGTTTTATCATCTTTTTCCTTTGAGCTCCGAATTTGAGGTAGGGATTCCTACTCACTCTTATGGGTTTTAACTTAGATTTTGAGCTTGTTGTTTAAATGGTTGATTTTGGGACTTAGGGTTTCAAAATGTATTAAAGGGGGTTTGGTGATTTTGGGCTCATAATATGCATTTTGGGTTTCAAAGTGATGATATAGTTGCTGGTTGTTGATATTTGAACCTTTGGGTTAATATTGAGAGTTGGGGGAAAAAGCCCTAATTTGTGGTATAAATTAATTGGTATAATTAATTTGGGAAAATTGTTGTTATTTGGAATGGAGTTGGAAATAATGAAATCGTCTCATGATATTGTAAAATGATGGAGTTGGATTTATTAATCGCTCATTTTGAAAACATTGATATTTTATCTGTTAGAGCTTTTATTATCTGTTTAGAAATAATTGTTTTGAGCTACTGGTGGAGGGTAGTTTTGATTGTTGTAGACAATGCATGATGATTAGGCAAACTAAAACTAATCAATTGGATGTGTCATTGAGTATGACGGTTGATAGAATACATTAACGTTATGTATTGATTGATTGTTTATATAACCTATGTGTATATACGTTGTGTTGTGTGGGAAAAGATAGGGATGTATTCCACGGTTTAGGGGAAGATAGGGGATGGACCTCTAAACCGGATGTTGTTTGGGAGGAGATAGGGGATGGACTCCGCTGATACAACTCATATGCTTGTCAGTCAATGTGTTGATATAGCTCATATGCTTAACTATGGAAGTGTTGATATAGCTTATATGCTTATCTGTGGAGATGTTGATATAGCTAGCATGCTTATCTATTGTGAAATGAGAAATGTTTAATATGAGTAACTGTCTCATGTAAGTTGTTGGCCAGGTTCTGAGCCGTTGTTGTGAATTGGGAATTTGATAAGAAATAGAAAATGAAATGAAACATGGACATAGTGATCATGTAATGGAAATGAGTCATGAATTGATTTTTGGGAATTAAACATTAATCAATTGTTAATGTCTTAGTTATTGCTCATATTGTGTTTAGCATACCTCTACCGGGCGTTGGCTCACCCTATATGGGACATCATTTTCAGGTACAGGTAGCATGCCATCTCCAAGGTATAGCTTGGATGGATATGGGAGTTGAAGACTCTTTTTGATTATTTTGTTTGTATTATATGTATATCAAGCCAAGGGCTTCTTTTGTATAGAGTTAGTACTCTTCTTTTGTGTAACCAAGTGTTGACTTGGAAAGCTGTAAGCCCGTAGGGCATTTGCCTTTTGTTGTTAACATGTAATACTGTTGTAAGAACTACTCTAATGAATAGAAATGGTTGATTTCTCTTGTATCAATACATGTCTAAAGTGATGGGTTTTATGTATTATTTTAAGGGCGTTACAGAACTAACATAGAGTTTCTGGTTTTTTTTTTTATATTATTTTTTTATTATTCATCATCTGTAGTTCTTCATAGTATTGTTCTTTTTGTGTTATGCATAAATTTTGGTCTTGTGTATTTGTGATTATCCGTCCTGCTCTTATTCATTTTGTGATATTAGTTTTTGTTTTCCATTTTCATAATCATCAATATTCTTATTGAGTTTTTTAAAGGCTCTTCGCACAATAATCTACCACCAAATTTAATCAGCATAATAAACTTGAGTTCTATGTACTTAAATTAAATATAAAGGTTCTCATATCAGT
Source organism: Camellia oleifera (assembly GCA_022316695.1). NCBI lineage: Eukaryota > Viridiplantae > Streptophyta > Magnoliopsida > Ericales > Theaceae > Camellia > Camellia oleifera. The sequence goes on along the minus strand of CM039308.1, from coordinate 99,184,983 downwards.
ATGATTCAAAGTTTAGGAAAATACAAATACTAATATGAAATTTGGATATAATTTAACAACAAATTGACCAAAATATCATATTAAAAAAAAATTGTTTGAAAATATGGGATTAAGATTGTGACAATTGAAATGCAAAAAATATAACAAAATTTGAGCAAAAATTGAATGATGATAAATTTAATTTGAGCTTTTTTTTTTTTTTTTTCCCTCATGTTCGTACTAGTTTGGTATTGTTTTTTGTTTTTGTGTTTTTGTGTCCCCCCCCCCCTCCCCCCTTCAAATTATAGAATTATTAACATGGGATATTTTCTGTTGACCTCAATTCAAGGAATTCTTAGTCTTCAATAATAAATTTGAGATATAGAATGCATGGTGTTATGAATGTGACAGTGAGGCACTATACAACTTGTAGTCAAGGTGGGCTCTACAGTTGATAGGTGTGGATTACAATTCAAATTTGGTGACTTTTAAAATGTTGAATAAAGTTTTAGAGTACCTAATTACTATATTAATTTTATTAAGCACATTTAAGTTTTGTAATAGTTGAAATTGCACTATTATAAAGCTCAAGTGAAAGGAAATTATCACAAGATTTTAATATAAAGCCAAATTACCATTGAGACCACCCTCGTTAAGAAGTGGGATTGAATTCATCTAATCTTGAGTGTGAAAATTAATCTTAATGAACATAATATATATTGATAAATTGTATTTATCAGTAGTTTGAATATGCAGATTTTCAATTTTGAGACCCATACAATTTTATGATTGAATAATAATTATATGGAATAACGTGTGATAAGAAGACCAGCGTTAGACAAGTTTAAAGATGGTCCTTTAATCAATTAAGACTAACTATTTCATTGGACTAACGTGTGATAATGAGGCCCGCATTCGACTAACTTGAGGGTGGGTCCTTTAATCAATTAAGTCCAACCCTTCTATTTTAATTTCATAGACTAATAACGTGTAATATAAGGAGGTCCATGTTGAGTGGTTCTTTAACCAATTCAACCCAACCCTTTCATTTAAATTTCATGAACCAACGCGTGATAAGGAGTTTGACGTTAGACAGACTTGAGGTTTAGAATACTCATGGAATACTTTTCTTTAACTTGAGGTATCTTCATAAGTAAAAATTCAGTTTAATAGTATCATGTAATTATTAATATGTCATATAATTATTTAATAATAAATCAACATGTAACATTGATGAAATTTATTATTTAAATGTAACTGCCATCCAAACAATTTAATAATTACAACATATGCAAATGGAGTTTCGGTGATCCTCATTATTTAAAGGTAACTATCATAGAATATAATTCATTAACCACTATTTTTAGAAAAATTATTAGATATTCATAGAGTATTAAGATAATGTCTTCGGCCATTGAAAAATTACAATATATACTAAACTAGTCATATTTTGTCTCCTAAGTATCTAAGAAAGATGAGTCAGTATATTCCATTCGTAAAATTATTTACTACATGACTGATTTAAAATATTACGTAAATAATACAGAGGGTACTTTGAGACAACCGAATTGTAGCAATCCCGGTTTCGATCTTTCTTTCATGATTTGCCACTTCGACTGGGCTGGTTGGGGGTCGAGCTGCCCGGTCAGCTCATAGGGGTCCAGGGGGCAGCACCCTTTGGCAGGTCCAAGGGCAGGGCCTTGGTGGGGTTCGAGCTGCCCGGTCAGCTCGCGAGGGTCTAAGGGGTAGCGCCCTTGGCGGGTCCTAGGGCAGCGCCTTGGCAGGGTTAAGGGGCAACACCCCCAAAACAAAAATGCAAAATGCATTTGAAGTTGCTTGTCCGCTCGAGCAACCGTTTATGCGCTCGAGCGGAGAATGTTTGGTTTCAGAAGTTTGACCTATCTGCAAAAGTACTGGATTAGTGTATTTGACGCTCGAGCGGGGCATTCCACGCTCGAGCGGACCATGTTATATCAGTTTGTGAATCTGATATTTCATATTACTTTTTCAGTCCTCTCTCTCTCGCTCTAAAACTCTCCAGAATTCCAAATTGGGAGCTTCTCTCTCTAGAAGTCATCTTCTCTCTTTGATTTCTCAAAATCCATTAAGATTTAGACCTAAGTTCTTCACCAAAAGTTGGTTATCATCTCGAGGGCTGCGTTGTGTGCGGTAAAGATCGAGTTTCGACACTGTTGATTTTAGGGGTTTCATCTCATTTCTTCTTTAAAACTTGAGGTTGGGATTTTCTTAGAGTTATATATATGTTTTTTGCAAGATCTAGATGATTTTCGAAATCATCCTCTGATTAGCTTTGACAAATTTATTATTGATTTCAAGAAGGTGAGTGATTTTGAAAGAGGGTTTAATTTCTTTTCCTTTTAAAATAAAAATTGAAGGTTTTGAACCATATTGATTGAAGAAAGATTATTTTGGGGAGATTCTTCTAAATATCTTGGAGATGAATGGTTTTGGTGAGAAAACCTAGAAATTGGGTCTTCTCTTTGAAAGACGTTGAAAATCTGTGGAAGATGTTGTCATATTTATTTTATGTACCAAAATAAATGGATGTTTTGAAAATTGTTTATTTATATATAAATAACGAGGTTTGTGAAAAAAATGAGAAATGTTGTTTATTTTGGAAATTGTTGTCAAAATGTTGATTTAGTCTTGAATTGACTAAATTGTTGAGATTGCTCGAAATGTGGAAATTACGTTATTCTCTTGAATGAATTGGATATAAAAGTATATATATATATATTCATCTTGTGAAATTGTGTTGAAAAGAGGATTAGGAATATTGATCACAATGATATATTATGTAGAACAATTGAATGTGGAAGTAATGTTGCATTGTATTATTAAGCATACATTGGCATTTCAATTTATTGGACTATGTTAAGCTTTGGAAATTTGCATTGAGAAAAGAATGTTGAGAAATGGGTTTTCATGAAATGGTTTTGGGGTAAACACGGCGGTAAGTCTTGATAAGTGGTGTAGATGAAATTGTTTAAGTTGGCCTGAATGTCCTTGGTGAAAGACTAGAAAGTCGCGCGAATAGGTGTCGAGCATTCTGGTTAATACCTGTAAAAATGACAATTGGTAGTACTCGTATAGTCTACTTGCAGACACCAACCTAGGGATTACCAGAGTTGTATTTTGTCACAACCCAAACCCGCCCCTATGGGTTTAGCACCGTAATCGGCCAGTAATCCTAGATTACTGAAGGCCTACTTAACAGTAATACAATAATACAGAGTACAGGGGCTTGGCGGAAGCCAATACAGTAAATAAACAATGTCCAATGAGCTGTGACATCCTGTATGCCAAAAAGTTTTTTCATACATTTATACAGAACAGTAGTATGCATATAATATACAACTAGTCAGAACAGAGACTCAATCCCTGATAAACAGTACAGTGCAAAACGTTCAGTCTATATAGTAAACAAAACGGTACAGAAGGGGGAAAACTAAACACCCCTAAGCCTTAGCTTGACAGGCTCGGAACCTCGCAGTGAGGCACAGTGGTTGGCTTGACAAAGAGGGAAGTCTACCCCATGCTCCTAGCTCCGGTCTGGTGCCTGTACACCTACATATATATATGAGCAGTGAGCTAAAGCCCAGTGAATAACATAATGCGTAAAGAGGTTTAGAATGAATGTCCTTACAGGAATGAAAACAGTTCATTAAATCAGTATTTCAGTCTTTCAGTCTTTCAGTCAATCGGTCATATGTGGTACATCCATTAGCATAGTAGTACAGTAAGCAGTAGGTCTTAAAGACCGAACAGTAATGATGGCCATCAAACAGTAAACAGTAGTAGTTCCACGAGGGAACCGACAGAGATCTCTGTAACAGTAACAGTAAACAGTAGGTGCTAAGGATGCCATAGTACAGTTCAGAATATAGGACATACATTCATTCAGTAAACGATATCAGTTCAGTAAACAGTTCAGTTCAGTATTCAGAAGATAATCAGTTTGAACATATCTTTACACAATTGTTACTCACAGAGTTCTGGGCTACGGTAAGCTAGAGCGTCTCCTCGGAAGGCCAACCCTACACAGTTTACAGATTGAACACACACTAAGCTACATAGTTGGGAAGGATAATAATAGATTAATCCCTAATTGCTTCGGTGTGTTCTACATCTATATCCTCATTAAGATGTCTTAAACTAGGCCTAAGAATGCCTAGAATGGGATGAGGATGAAAAGATGTATTCGAAAAATATTTTCAGAATTTTCAGTGAAACAGGCTCCCACTCGAGCGCAGGTTATCCCGCTCGAGCAGACAGGAAAACAAAGGTCTCCGCTTGAGCGTGAATAACTCCGCTCGAGCGGACTGTAAGTTACAGTAAAAGTACTGGATAGGTGAAATTCACGCTCGACGCCCGCTCGAGCATGTCACCCAATCCTCCGCTCGAGCGTACATTCCTCCGCTCGAGCGGACTGTAAAACAGTGCAAAGTACTGGAGGCTCGAATTTCCCGCTCGAGCGGAAGACCAAAATTTGGAAAATCCAGATTCGAGCTCCAAGTTCAAAACTCATGTTTCGACCACCAAATTCGATCCTCTTGGGCTAAATTTCTGGAAAACATTTGTAAACACATAGAATGACAAGATTCAAAGCTCAATTTGAGAAATCGAAGCCCAATGGTGTTTTAATTAAATGCAATTTCAAATCAATTTTCATGAACAACATTCAAACATAACATGCATGAATTCAAACCACTTTAAAGCTTCAATGCTTGCTCAATTGAGCTCCTTTCTTCAAGAACATGGTGAAATCATGGATTATGATCAAAAGATGGACATGCATGCAAGATTTCCATGAAATCGAACTCAAAACTCTTCAATACACACATGCATGCAAGATTCAAGCTACAATTCAACATTATTAAACTAAATCATGACTTAGCTCCTCAATTAGACATGAACCATACATGAATCAACTTAAATACACAATTAAGAGGATGAAAATCATACCTAGATTCCTCAATGACAAGTCTAGAGGTTCAATTATGCACTTAAGCTTTCAATTCCTCAAGATTCAAGCCAATCTCTATGTTGAATTCACTACTCTCACTGTCTCTTTCTCTTGTTCGGTGGTGAGTTCAAAAATGGCTGAAGGATTGTTTTGTTTGAGTGTATAAGGCTCAAAGATATTATAATAAAGGACCCACTCACAATGGCATTTCCGTAAATAAGTCCAACAAAGCAATTTTGCTTATTTTAATCTAGTCTAATCATACTAAATCAAATTTCAGATAAATATACCATAAAATCACATTAATTCTAAGGATCATAGAACACTAATCAATTTTTGGTTCGGTCGCCGATAAGGCCTTCAATTGGCAATTAAAACACAAAGACATGAACAGATAATTAAACAGGCAACAGATGCAATATAACAAATATACTTAATCAATTCAGTTCCCGGTTTCAGTCAGTCAGTTCAGTATTTCGATCACTTCAGTTATCAATCATAATCAGTCTCGTTTTAACGGTAATCAGTGGTTATTCGGTAAACAGCGGTGAGGGTTATTACATATTTGCAGCCCCCTTTAATTAAATTGATAAATTTTGAACAGTTGAAATTGTATAACATCATTGAGTATGATGGTTTTCAAAAGACGAAGATGTGTTTTATTTTCAAAAAGACAAGGCATGGCATGTGCATTTATCTCTTGAGGCTTGTATAAAATGTATATACTTTGTTAAGAATTTTTTACTGGGCTTTATGGTCACCCTATCGGATTTTTGTGCAGAAAAAGACGTGGTGAATTCGCCTAAATGAGGGCGTTGAAATGTGTGTGCTTAAAGCACTAAAGTTCTTATTTGTTGTGATCCTATTTGTAAGCCAATGGCTATGTATGTGTGGGTTTGAATAACTATTTTGTGTACCAGGCTTAAGCCTTGGAAGATTGTAAACCCTTGGGGGTGCTTATTTGGTTATTTACTTGTTGTTGAATCAATGTAATATCGCATAAGGAACTATTATTATTATGTAATGCAAGTATGAGTATGAGAAGTTATATTTGGTTTTCCTTTAAGAGAGCAAGGATTGTTGCATTATCATTTGGGTTAGAAATTTGGGGCGTTACAACTTGCTATCGGAGCTACTGGGTTTGAATACTTGGAGCTCGTCAGAAGTGGTTGTTTAACCACAATGGGTTCATCTAGCATGCTTAGGAAGTGTTGTTCGATTTTTTCTTTTTTTTTTTTATTGTAAAATTTATAAATCATGAGATATTTATTGTTGACCCCAAGTCAAAGTCTCCTCAAATCATAAAAAAATAATTACAAGTCTTCCTTGAAATTTTTGAGACATAGACCTTACTAAATGTATATGATGTTACGAAAGAGAGTGTGCACTATAGTTTATAGTTACATTTTTGTGTTGCACTATCACAATTTTTTATTTTTATTTTTTTGTCAATAAATATGACAGTAATTATAAATATAAAATATATTTACATTATTAAACATATTAACAAATCTAAGGCAGTCAATAAAAGATTACTAAATACATATAACTCCAATTATAGGGTAAAAATAAATTACCATCACAAAAGGATATCAAATTCTTTTCCATTGAAATTGAATCCAATACTTCATACCATAAATTATGTTGCACAACCATAAAGCCAAATACTGCATGATTCACAATTTTTAGCCAATGAGGGCTCAATCTTTTAATAGGTGTAGATTACCATTTAAAGTTGGTGACTTTTAATCAATAAGTCCAATGACTTCAGATACCTTGCTTTGATCTTTCTACTAAAGTTTGCTTTGATTTTTTCACATCATCTTTAACACTGTATTTAAATTATAAATTTTGATAAAGAAAAGAAAATTAAAAAAATTAACATAATTTTTTTTTCCGCATTGCCCTCATCTTTTTTTGTTTTTTAAATTTATACTCAAATTTATAATTCAAATACAACCTAAATGATATAAAATACTTGTGACATAACTATTTTTTTAACATCTAAACCAAACACCTTGATGGGTAAAAATTTGGTGTGACAGTAGATCATCACTATTAATAATACGTGATATTACTATTAAATAATAAATTAAAATATAAAAAAGATAAATTTTAGTATTTAAATGTAATTAATATCCAACAAAATTCAGTAACTACTACTATATGTATAGTAGAGTTTTGTTGAATCTCATTATTTAAATGCAACTACAATCGCAATGCAATAACCACCACATCTATATAATTGGTCTTACTATGTCCACATAATTATTTATTGATTTTATAGAGAATACCTATTTGTTGTTAGATGATAATCCAAAATATCAACTTTACCGTTGTATTAATGTTTTTTTTTTTTTTTTGGTCACCAAAAAAAAAAAATTTATTGAACTGAAGAAGGGTTAAAAACCACGTCATATGGCCAAAGGGGGTGTTAGAAAGGAAAAATATGCGTGAAATATAAGTAAATATTATTGTATTTCATTCAAATTTTCTACTTATCTTTTTCATTTTTCTTTCTAAATCTTTATCAAAATTCAGGAACCAAACATAGCATTCAGGGTGCAACAATACCCGTTGCCCTTGTGGCGTAGTGGCAAATTAGGGTTAGGCATATGTTATTTACTGGTTCCAAATTTTCGTGCTCAAATCGAAATCAATCATATTTTGAAACTGAACTCACTCAATTCAAATAAAACTCATGTTTAGCCGTAATTCAACATTAATTTAAAATTTTTGTGACTACTCAATATAGAACAAAATATTTTAAAAGTTAATTTATAGAATGAAATATTTGAAAGGTAAAATTGAAAATTCATTGTAAATAATGATTTATAAATCTTTTTAAAAAGCAAATATATGATCAGCTTTCAGGTTCGTTTGAATTTGCTTTGAGTGTAACCCGGGAATTGAACTAACATAGAGTTTCTGGTTTTTTTTTTTATTTATTATTTTTTAATTTTTTTAATTTATTATTTGTCATTTGTAGTTCTTCATAGTATTGTTCTTTTTGTGTTATGCATAAATTTTGGTCTTGTGTATTTGTGATTATCCTTCCCGCTCTTATTCATTTTACGATATTAGTTTTTGTTTTCCATTTTCATAACCATCAATATTCTTATTGAGTCTTTTAAAGCCTCTTCACACAATAATCTACCACCAAATTTAATTAGCATAATAAACTCGAGTTCTATGTAATTAAATTAAATATGAAGGTTCTTATATCAGTATGATTCAAAGTTTAGGAAAATTCAGGTACTAATATGAAATTTGATATAATTTAACAACAAATTGACCAAAAGATCATATTAAAAAAAAAATTGTTTGAAAATATGGGATTAAGATTGTGACAATTGAAATGCAAAAAATATAACAAAATTTGAGCAAAAATTGAATGATGATAAATATAATTTGAGCTATTTATTTATTTTTTCCCTCATGTTGGTACTAGTTTGGTATTGTTTTTTTGTTTTTGAGCCGCCGCACCCCCCCCCCCCCCCCCCCCCTTCTTCAAATTATAGAATTATTAACATGGGATATTTTCTGTTGACCTCAATTCAAGGTCTCCTCAAATAGTACAAATTAATTCTTAGTCTTCAATAATAAATTTGAGATATAGAATGCATGGTGTTATGAATGTGACAGTGAGGCACTGTCAGAACTTGTAGTCAAGGTGGGCTCTACAGTTGATAGGTGTGGGTTACAATTCAAATTTGGCAACTTTTAAAATGTTGGATAAAGTTTTAGAGTACCTAATTACTATAATTTTATTAAGCACATTTAAGTTTTGTAATAGTTGAAATTGCATTATTATAAAGCTCAAGTGAAAGGAAATTATCACAAGATTTTAATATAAAGCCAAATTACCATTGAGACCACACTCGTTAAGAGGTGAGATTGAATTCATCTAATCTTGAGTGTGAAAATTAATCTTAATGAACATAATATATATTGATAAATTGTATTTATCAGTAGTTTGAATATGCAGATTTTCAAGTCTGAGACCCATACAATTTTATGATTGAATAATAATTATACGGAATAACGTGTGATAAGAAGACCAGCGTTAGACAAGTTTAAAGGTGGTCCTTTAATCAATTAAGACTAACTATTTCATTGGACTAACGTGTGATAAGGAGGCCCGCATTAGACTGACTTGAGGGTGGGTCCTTTAATCAATTAAGTCCAACCCTTTCATTTTAATTTCATAGACTAATAACGTGTAATATAAGGAGATCCATGTTGAGTGGTTCTTTAACCAATTCAACCCAACCCTTTTATTTAAATTTCATGAACCAATGCGTGATAAGGAGTTTGATGTTAGACAGACTTGAGGTTTGGAATACTCATGGAATAGTTTTCCTTAACTTGAGGTATCTTCGTAAGTAGAAATTCAGTTTAATAGTATCATGTAATTATTAATATGTCATATAATTATTTAATAATAAATCAACATATAACATTGATGAAATATTGATGAAATTTATTATTTAAATGTAACTACCATCCAAACAATTTAATAATTACAACATATGCAAAATGGAGTTTTGGTGATCCTTATTATTTAAATGTAACTATGATTGAATATAATTCATTAACCACTATTTTCAGAAAAATTATTAGATATCCATAGTGTATTATGATAATGTCTTCGGCCATTGAAAAATTACAATATATACTAAACTAGTCATATTTTGTCTCCTAAGTATCTAAGAAAGATGAGTCAGTATATTCCATTTTTAAAATTATTTACTAACATGACTGATTTAAAATATTACGTAAATAATACATAGGGTGCTTTAAGACAACCGAATTGTAGCAATCCTGGTTTCAATTATTCTTTCATGATTTGTCACTTCGACTGGGTCGGTCGGGGGTTGAGCTGCCCGGTCAGCTCACAGGAGTCCAGGGGGCAGCGCCCGTTGGCGTGTCCAAGGGCAGCGCCCTGGCTGGGATCGAGCTGCCCGGTCAGCTCGTGGGGGTCAGGAGGCAGCGCCCCTTGGCGGGTCCTAGGGCAACGCCCTGGCGTGATTGAGGGGCAGCACCCAAAAAAAAAAATGCAAAATGCATTCGAAATTGCTTGTCCGCTCGAGCGGCCGTTTATGCGCTCGAGCGGAGAATGTTTGGTTTCAGAAGTTTGACCTATCTGCAAAAGTACTAGGTTAGTGTATTTGACGCTCAAGCGGGGCATTCCACGCTCGAGCGGACCATGTTATATCAGTTCGTGAATCTGATATTTCATATTTCTTTTTCAGTTCTCTCTCTCTCTAAAACGCTCCAGAATTCCAAATTGGGAGCTTCTCTCTCTAGAAGTTATCTTCTCTCTTTGATTTCTCCAAATCCATTAAGACTTAGACCTAAGTTCTTCACCAAAGTTGGTTATCATCTCGAGGGTTTCGTTGTGTGCGGTGAAGGTCGAGTTTCGACACTGTTGATTTTGGAGTTTTCATTTAATTTCTTCTTCAAAACTTGAGGTAGGAATTTTCTTAGAGTTATATATATATTTTTTTGCAAGATCTAGATGATTTTTGAAATTATCATCTGATTAGCTTTGAGAAATTGATTGTTGATTTCAATAAGGTGAGTGATTTTGAAAGAGTGTTTAATTTCTTTTCTTTTTAAAATAGAAATTGAAGGTTTTGAACCATATTGATTGAAGAAAAGATGATTTTGGGGAGATTCTTCTAAATACCTTGGAGATGAATGGTTTTGGTGAGAAAACCTAGAAATTGGGTCTTCTCTTTGAAAGATGTTGAAAATCTTTGGAAGATGTTGCCATATTTATTTTGTGTACCAAAATAAATGGATGTTTGGAAAATTATTTATTTATATATAAATGACGAATTTTGTGAAAAAAAATGAGAAATGTTGTTTATTTTGGAAATTGTTGTCAAAATGTTGATTTAGACTTGAATTGACTAAATTGTTGAGATTGCTCGAAATGTGAGAATTACGTTATTCTCTTGAATGAATTGGATATAAAAGTATATATATATATATATTCATCTTGTGGAATTGTGTTGAAAAGAGGATTGAGAATTTTGATCACAATGGTATACTGTGTAGAACAATCATACATTGGCATTTCAATTTATTAGACTACGTTAAGCTTTGGACATTTGCATTCAAAAAAGAATGTTGGGAAATGGGTTTTCATGAAATGGTTTGGGGGTAAATACGATGGTAAGTCTTGATAGGTGGTGTAAATGAAATTGTTTAAGTTGGCCTGAGTGTCCTTGGTGAAAGACCAGAAAGTCGCGCGGATAGGTGTCGAGCCTTCCGGTTAATACCGGTAAAAATGACAATTGGTAGTACTCGTATAGTTTACTTGTAGACACCGACCTAGGAATTACCAGAGTTGTATTCGCTACCCCCTTTAATTAAATTGATAAATTTTGAACAGTTGAAATTGCTTAACATCATTAAGCATGATGGTTTTCAAAAAGTGAAGATGTGTTTTATTTTCAGAAAGGCAAGACATGGCATGTACATTCATCTCTTGAGACTTGTATAAAATGTATATACTTTGTTAAGGATTTCCTACTGGGCTTTATGCTCACCCTATCGAATTTTTGTGCAGGAAAAGACGTGGTGAATCCGCCTAATTGAGGGCGTGGAAATGTGTGTACTGAGAGCACTAAAGTTCTCATTTCCTGTAATCCTGTTTGTAAGCCAAGGGTTATGTATGTGTGGGTTTGAATAACCATTTTGTGTACCGGGCTTAAGCCTTGGAAGATTGTAAACCCTTGGTGGTGCTTATTTGGTTATTTACTTGTTTTTGAATCAATGTAATATCACATGAGGAACTATTATTATTATGTAATGCAAGTATGAGAAGTTATATTTGGTTTTCCTTTAAGAGGGCCATGATTGTTGTATTATCATTTGGGCTAGAAATTTGGGACGTTACAACTTGCTATCAGAGCTACCAGGTTTGAATACTTGGAGCTCGTGGGAAGTGGTTGTTTAACCACAATGAGTTCATCTAGCATGCTTAGGAAGTGTTGTTCGATTTTTTCTTTTTTTTATTGTAAAATTTATAAATCATGAGATATTTATTGTTGACCCCAAGTCAATGTAACAACCCTCACTTTGAATCAGTCTTGCTTGCATGTATTTTGTATGATCTTGAATTGTCAAGTTTGAAATCTTGATACTTGCCTTGTTTTGCTTTGTCTTATTGTAAGTTGTTGGAATTCGTGTTTTGTTTGGAGTGTAGCCGAGGTCAACTCAGCATAGTTTGCCTTTGAGCCTTTGCGTTTTGAGCAGTTTTGGAACCTTAGCCGACCTCCATCTTCACCCCGGCATGTTTGCCGAGATGTTACCTTTTGGGCCGAAGTGTGTATCGCCGAGGCTGTGATGTTTTGTGCTTGTAATCTTTGTCCTTGGGCAGGTATGGCCTAGGCCGAGATGTGGTACACCCAGGCCAAGGTGTGGCACAGCTTAGTCAAGTGTCGTCCTCCCTAACCTTTGTCTTTGTTGACCTGTTGCCGAAGTCTTGTCTTTGGCCGAGGTCATTTCTAGCCTGCGTGCTTAGCCGCCAAGCGTGTTGTGTACGCTTTGTCAGAGACTTGTCTTGTCTAGCAGTCACCTTTCTAACTGCACCAATCCGGTGATGCCACGTGTCCGAGCTGGAGGCTATGACCGCCGACAGGCCTATAATGCATCATTGTGTATCTTTTGATTATGATTTGGTCTCAAATCTTTGTCTTGTTTAGAGAGAGAAGCTCTAGAACTTAGAGTTAGAATTTTAGTGTGAGAGTTGAGCTCCGAGCTTGATCGTGGAAGATCGAACCGTTGGATTTCAGTTTTGAGGTTAGATTCTTGTTCTACATCGATTGTTCCTATTGATCATCTAGATGCATTGCATGATTGGATCTGTTTTGCATGTCATGCATTGATTTGAACTTGGTTTTGAAAGAGAAAAATGTTGTTCTTGTGTTCTTAAAGGAGAACCTTGTTTTGATCCGAAAGTTTGGAACAAGAATCATGTTTTGTGTTTGTTCTTGCATAATTTTCTCGAATGAGTACCCTAGTCCACGTTTTTGAACTCTTAGCTTGAAAACCCCAGATTTCGTATATGTGAGTTGGATTTCAGCATGCATGATCTTGTTCTTCGTGTCCTTTGAAAGGAAACTCAGGTTTTCCTAACTTTGCCTTGTTTTGGCTTTCGAGTCCACACCTCGGCGGGGAGGTGTAGGACCTCGGCTAGACCTGGATGGTACCCAGTGCACTTCCCTGTGATGGGAAATAATGTTTTGATTCCTTGCATGTATGTGAAGCTCGTTTTGAGAGTATGGTTTGCTATGTGATTGTAGGACTTTGATCTTTGCTTGAGCCTACACCTGAAGACCGAGGTGAGTGGTGCTTTTAATAAAGCTATGTTATAAAGCTTTTGATAAATCTTGCTTGTTTCGCTTTGGTAAAAGTAATTGCTAAGCATGAATGATTAGCCTATTTTGATGTTTTGTATATGAGCTTGTTTTGATGGTATTCTTGAAAGTCCCCTGTGCTGGAGGACTCTAAACTTTAGCAGCACTAGAGGAAAAGGTAAGTATGAACTTCGTCTTGATGATGTCCTTGTAATGGGTTGAGCGTTGTTTCGGTATCTTTGGAAAGTCCCTTGTACTGGAGGACTCTAAACTTTCGCAGTACCATCTTGTTAAGAAGGATACGGTCCTTTCTTTGGAAAGTCCCTTGCACTGGAGGACTCTAAACTTTCGCAGTACTTCTTGTTAAGAGGATACGGTCCTATCTTGCTAAGATAAATGTTAAAGCGGGCTACGGGCCTAAGTAACACAAGTCCCTTGTGCTAGAGGACTTTAAACTTTTGTAGCACCACTTGGTGAAAAAGGGCTACGGGCCTAAGTCACAAACTTCGGTGAAAAAGGGCTACGGGCCTAAGTCATATAAGCTTGATATGTGTTGTCTTGAAGATTACCTCGGCTACTACTTGTGCTATCTCGGCAAATGTTTTGACTTGTAAGACTTGTTGGATGAATACGGTTCATCACTTGATTCGATACAACTTGATTTGTTTTGTTTTGGAAGGAACCTCGGCTACTACTTGTTTAATCTTTGTATTGCTTTGTCTGGTAGGGTTTGACAGATGAATACGGTTCATCTCTTGTTCTGGTACAGCTTGATATTCTTTGCTTGGCAGGAACCTCGGCTATTGTTTGAATGGTTTTGATATGCTTTGTTTTGGCAGACTCCGGCTATTATTCATGCAAACCTTTATTTCTAGTACCATTCACTGAGTTTCCAAGCTCACCCCTCTCTATATATATGTAGGTGATGAGCAGGACGGCGGCGACGCCTAGAAGTATTTGTACAGCTTGTTTTGGGATTTTTGTTATGCCGACTTGACTTGCTTACATCGGCTGTTTTGTGATTACCTCGGCATATGTGTTACTTCGGCAGATTCTTGAAAATCATGCTTCTTTGCTCGTAACCGCTGTATTTGTATATGTCGGCTGAGAAGCCTTTTGATCAGGATGTAACTTGTATTTGTTTTGTTATCTGCCGAGGTGCAGTTCTGTTATGTATGCATTTACATTTGATCTATGCACAGCTCTCAAGGACCATTTGTATTTAGTTTATTCGCTTCCGCATATGTGAGCCCCTATGATTACTCTGATGTGTGTGAAATTTTGTAAGCCGGCCTTTGGTAATTACGGATTACTGGCCATCTCGGCACCCAGCCTACTAGGGGCAGGTTGGGGTCGTGACAGAGTGGTATCAGAGCACAAGTTCCTCATAGTACGTTGATTCACACACTCGAGTCCTAAAGAGCATAGGATTCCATTTAGAAAGATGCTAGGGTTGCATCATATTGCTTGCTATTTGAACAAGGTGTGCATTGCCTTGACTTGCTTATTGTTACTTGCCTGCGGAGTTATTTGTTTACTTGCTTTAAAGTCACACTTTGTATACTCATAGTATCATGAGGAGAGGTAGACCTCCACTTGCCCGAGATCAGTCTGAAGACAGATTGGACAGAATGGAAAGATTAATGGAAGGATTGACCCGTGAGTTAAGGCAAATAAGACAGCAGCACGCTAGTGCTACATCGACCCAGGCCGAGCAGACGAATGGCCGAAATGTAGTCCCTCCTCCACCTCCCCCAACGCCACAGGTTCCTCTACAACCAGCCTTATATGGAGATGGCACAATAGCTTTGATCAGGGAGTTCAAGAAGATGAGACCACCAAGGTTTTCTGGAGGTATTGAGCCAATGAAGGCCGAGGCATGGGTTTTGGAAATGGAGAAACTGTTTGAGATTTTCCTCAGCACCGATGTTCAGAAGGTGACTTTAGCTGCATTCACCCTGGACGACGATGCACGGAGATGGTGGATGATGACCAGAGAAACTAACCCTGGTTTAACCTGGGCAAGGTTTTTGGAACTATTTTACAAAAAGCATTTTCCCCTCAGCGTTCGGAATCGCAAGGCTACCGAATTTCAGACCTTGACACAGGGCAGCCGAACAGTAGCAGAATATGATCGCGCTTTTACTGAATTGGTAAGGTTTGTACCTCACATGATCAACGATGAATACATGAAGGCTAGGAAGTTTGAAAGTGGGCTTCGCGGACCGATTCAAGACCGGGTTAGCCTGCTCGATATGCCGACCTATGCCGAAGTGCTGAACAAAGCCGTTTTGGCCGAAACTAACTTGAACAGGTATCAGAACTCGGGAGAGAATCAGCGAAAGAGGCAGAACTATGACACTCGCCGAACCCAGTTGAACACCAATAAGAAGATGAACAAGGGCAGTGCTGGTTATCCAAAGCAGGAAGGTAATACTAAGCCGACATGTTCAGATTGTGGGAAGCAACATTTTGGGGTTTGTCGTCGGACATCTGGAGCTTGCTATGAATGTGGAGAAATGGGTCATTTTGTGAGAGATTGTCCTAAGACAAAGGCTGAAACCAGCAAGAAGGGTGAGAATACCTCAGGTACGGTTCACAAGAATAATGCTGGGAAAGGACAGATGAGACAGGGCAGAGTGTTTGCACTAGTGCCAGGGGATACTCAGAATGCTGAGGCAGTGGTGTCAGGTATACTTCTAATTTGCTCCCGAAATGCTTATGTGTTAGTTGATTCGGGCTCTACGCACTCGTTTGTTTCTACTAAGTTTGCCGAGAAGATTAATAGGAAATTAGAATCTCTTGATTATGTGCTATCTGTGTCTACTCCGTCTGGGAGATCCATGATTGTTGCATCCATTTATAGAGCATGTGTTGTTGTTATTGAGCATGTTGAACTGCTAGTTGATTTAATGCCCTTGAATATAGATCAATTCGATGTTATATTGGGAATGGATTGGTTAGTAGCAAACCACGCACTCATTGATTGTGTTTCGAAGAGTGTCACATTGAAACCCCCAAACCTAGCCGAAGTTATTTTTCAAGGTAAAGGAGTAATTCCCCCACCTTACTTAATCTCATCCATGAAGGCCTGTAAGTTGATCCAAAAAGGCTGTAAGGGTTATTTGTGTAGTATATTGAAAGATCAGGATGGAAATGTTAGTTTAGCCGACATCCCAGTTGTTAATGAGTTCGCCGACGTCTTTCCTAATGATTTACCTGGCCACTTGGTCGATAGAGAAATAGGGTTTACTGTTGATGTTATATCGGGAACACAGCCGATCTCCAAAACACCATATAGAATGGCCCCAGCCGAACTTAGAGAATTGAAACTACAATTGCAAGAGTTGTTGGACAAGGGATTTATTAGGCCGAGCACATCACCATGGGGAGCACCTGTGTTATTTGTTAAGAAGAAGGATGGCACACTTCGCCTTTGTATTGATTATAGAGAACTCAATAAGGTCACCATTAAGAATAAGTACCCATTACCTAGGATTGATGATTTACTTGATCAGTTACAAGGAGCACGAGTCTTTTCCAAGATTGACCTTAGGTCGGGCTACCATCAGCTTAAGGTTAAGGCAGAGGATGTTGAGAAGACTGCCTTTCGGACTAGATATGGCCACTACGAATTTTTAGTGATGCCTTTCGGATTGACCAATGCCCCTGCTGCATTTATGGATTTAATGAACAGAGTCTTCAAGCCCCACTTAGATGAGTTTGTGGTCGTCTTCATCGATGATATATTGATTTATTCCAAGAGTGAAGTTGAACATGAAAACCATTTGAGAATTTCTTTGCAGATATTGAGAGACCGGAAACTATATGCTAAATTTAACAAGTGTGAGTTTTGGCTTTCTACTATTTCATTTCTGGGTCATGTAATAAATGAAGAAGGTATTTCAGTTGATCCGAGCAAAATAGAAGCCGTGGTAAATTGGCCGAGGCCGACCAATGTGTCCGAGGTTCGAAGTTTTCTGGGTTTGGCAGGTTACTACAGGAAGTTCGTAAAAGAATTCTCCAGGATTGCAACTCCATTGACACAATTGACTAGGAAGGGAGCACCGTATAAATGGACTGAAGATCGGGAGTCAGCTTTTCAGGAACTAAAGACGAGGTTGGTTACAGCACCAGTACTGGTACTTCCATCAGGTAATGAGGAGTTTCATGTTTACAGTGATGCGTCGCATAAGGGTTTGGGTTGTGTATTAATGCAAGGAGGTAAGGTTATAGCATATGCATCTCGTCAATTGAAGCCACATGAGAAGAACTATCCTACCCATGACTTGGAGCTAGCAGCCGTGGTATTTGCTTTGAAGATTTGGCGTCATTACTTGTATGGAGCTTCTTGTCAGGTTTTTACAGATCATCAGAGCTTGAAGTATCTATTCACTCAGAAGGAATTGAACTTGAGACAAAGAAGATGGCTCGAGTTGTTGAAGGACTACGATATGCAGATTCAATATCACCCAGGGAAAGCCAACAGCGTGGCCGACGCTCTGAGCAGAAAATCAGTTGGAAATTTGGCATGCCTAACATTGATTTCGGCAGAACCAACCATTGTTGAAGAAGTAAAGGCAAGACAAATGGAGGATGAATTCTTCAGAAAAGTAGCCGATGAGATTGTTACCAAGCCGAGATCCGGGTACACCTTTGAAAACCAAGTGCTTAAGTTTGAAGGGAAATTGTGTGTGGCCGATGTCCCGGAGCTGAAAAGGAAGATTTTGCTGGAAGCCCATAATTCCAAGTTTGCTGTTCATCCAGGAAATACCAAGATGTACCATGATGTGAAACAGATGTTTTGGTGGCCGAACATGAAAAGAGAGATAGCCGAATTTGTGTCCCAGTGTTTGCATTGCCAGCAAGTAAAAGCAGAACATCAGAGACCAGCAGGACTTCTACAACCTTTGCCGATCCCTGAGTGGAAGTGGGAACACATCTCTATGGATTTTGTGACCGGACTGCCGAGAACACAGAAAGGTATGGATTCGATTTGGGTTGTGGTAGATAGACTAACCAAGTCAGCACACTTTTTGCCTGTTAAGACTACTTTCAACGCTGATCAACTTGCCCTACTTTATGTGAATGAGATTGTTAGGCTTCATGGAGTGCCGATGTCAATAGTGTCGGACAGAGATCCTAAATTTGTTTCCAGATTTTGGCAGAGTCTACAGAGGGCCTTTGGAGCCGAACTGAGATTTAGTACAGCTTTTCATCCCCAGACAGATGGGCAAACAGAAAGAACGATTCAGACACTTGAAGATATGCTTAGACTCTGTGTATTGGATTTCCAAGGAAATTGGGGAATGCATTTGCCATTAGTGGAATTCGCTTACAACAACAGTTATCACGCGAGTATTGGTATGGCGCCGTATGAAGCTCTATATGGAAGAAAATGCAGATCGCCGATATGTTGGACCGAAGTTGGAGATAAGGCTCTGCTTGGTCCCGAACTCATTCAAGTAACAACAGAGAAGATTAAACTTATTCAGCAGAGAATTAAAACTGCCCAGAGCCGACAAAAGAGTTATGCCGACCAGAGAAGAAATGAGCTAGAATTCGAAGTTGGGGATCACGTATTCCTAAAGGTTTCACCAATGAAAGGGGTTTCCAGATTTGGGAAGAGAGGTAAGTTAGCACCCCGTTATATTGGTCCATTTGAAGTCCTTGACAAGGTTAACTCCGTTGCCTACAGACTTGCTTTGCCACCAGAATTGAGCCAAGTCCATAACGTGTTTCATGTTTCGATGTTAAGGAAGTATATTCGGGATCCACTGCATGTAATTAAGCATTCTGGAATCGAAGTTAATGAGAATTTGGGCTATGAAGAGAAGCCGACGTCTATTGTGGACAGACAAGTTAAGCAATTGAGAAACAAGTCGATACCAATGGTAAAGGTGGAATGGAAAGAGCACTATGGCAAGGACGCCACATGGGAAATGGAAGAGGAAATGAGAATTCGACATCCAGAGTTATTCTTGGACCAAGGTATAGTAAGTTTGGGGTCCAAACTTCCTTAAGGGGGGTAGGATGTAACAACCCTCACTTTGAATCAGTCTTGCTTGCATGTATTTTGTATGATCTTGAATTGTCAAGTTTGAAATCTTGATACTTGCCTTGTTTTGCTTTGTCTTATTGTAAGTTGTTGGAATTCGTGTTTTGTTTGGAGTGTAGCCGAGGTCAACTCAGCATAGTTTGCCTTTGAGCCTTTGCGTTTTGAGCAGTTTTGGAACCTTAGCCGACCTCCATCTTCACCCCGGCATGTTTGCCGAGATGTTACCTTTTGGGCCGAAGTGTGTATCGCCGAGGCTGTGATGTTTTGTGCTTGTAATCTTTGTCCTTGGGCAGGTATGGCCTAGGCCGAGATGTGGTACACCCAGGCCAAGGTGTGGCACAGCTTAGTCAAGTGTCGTCCTCCCTAACCTTTGTCTTTGTTGACCTGTTGCCGAAGTCTTGTCTTTGGCCGAGGTCATTTCTAGCCTGCGTGCTTAGCCGCCAAGCGTGTTGTGTACGCTTTGTCAGAGACTTGTCTTGTCTAGCAGTCACCTTTCTAACTGCACCAATCCGGTGATGCCACGTGTCCGAGCTGGAGGCTATGACCGCCGACAGGCCTATAATGCATCATTGTGTATCTTTTGATTATGATTTGGTCTCAAATCTTTGTCTTGTTTAGAGAGAGAAGCTCTAGAACTTAGAGTTAGAATTTTAGTGTGGGAGTTGAGCTCCGAGCTTGATCGTGGAAGATCGAACCGTTGGATTTCAGTTTTGAGGTTAGATTCTTGTTCTACATCGATTGTTCCTATTGATCATCTAGATGCATTGCATGATTGGATCTGTTTTGCATGTCATGCATTGATTTGAACTTGGTTTTGAAAGAGAAAAATGTTGTTCTTGTGTTCTTAAAGGAGAACCTTGTTTTGATCCGAAAGTTTGGAACAAGAATCATGTTTTGTGTTTGTTCTTGCATAATTTTCTCGAATGAGTACCCTAGTCCACGTTTTTGAACTCTTAGCTTGAAAACCCCAGATTTCGTATATGTGAGTTGGATTTCAGCATGCATGATCTTGTTCTTCGTGTCCTTTGAAAGGAAACTCAGGTTTTCCTAACTTTGCCTTGTTTTGGCTTTCGAGTCCACACCTCGGCGGGGAGGTGTAGGACCTCGGCTAGACCTGGATGGTACCCAGTGCACTTCCCTGTGATGGGAAATAATGTTTTGATTCCTTGCATGTATGTGAAGCTCGTTTTGAGAGTATGGTTTGCTATGTGATTGTAGGACTTTGATCTTTGCTTGAGCCTACACCTGAAGACCGAGGTGAGTGGTGCTTTTAATAAAGCTATGTTATAAAGCTTTTGATAAATCTTGCTTGTTTCGCTTTGGTAAAAGTAATTGCTAAGCATGAATGATTAGCCTATTTTGATGTTTTGTATATGAGCTTGTTTTGATGGTATTCTTGAAAGTCCCCTGTGCTGGAGGACTCTAAACTTTAGCAGCACTAGAGGAAAAAGGTAAGTATGAACTTCGTCTTGATGATGTCCTTGTAATGGGTTGAGCGTTGTTTCGGTATCTTTGGAAAGTCCCTTGTACTGGAGGACTCTAAACTTTCGCAGTACCATCTTGTTAAGAAGGATACGGTCCTTTCTTTGGAAAGTCCCTTGCACTGGAGGACTCTAAACTTTCGCAGTACTTCTTGTTAAGAGGATACGGTCCTATCTTGCTAAGATAAATGTTAAAGCGGGCTACGGGCCTAAGTAACACAAGTCCCTTGTGCTAGAGGACTTTAAACTTTTGTAGCACCACTTGGTGAAAAAGGGCTACGGGCCTAAGTCACAAACTTCGGTGAAAAAGGGCTACGGGCCTAAGTCATATAAGCTTGATATGTGTTGTCTTGAAGATTACCTCGGCTACTACTTGTGCTATCTCGGCAAATGTTTTGACTTGTAAGACTTGTTGGATGAATACGGTTCATCACTTGATTCGATACAACTTGATTTGTTTTGTTTTGGAAGGAACCTCGGCTACTACTTGTTTAATCTTTGTATTGCTTTGTCTGGTAGGGTTTGACAGATGAATACGGTTCATCTCTTGTTCTGGTACAGCTTGATATTCTTTGCTTGGCAGGAACCTCGGCTATTGTTTGAATGGTTTTGATATGCTTTGTTTTGGCAGACTCCGGCTATTATTCATGCAAACCTTTATTTCTAGTACCATTCACTGAGTTTCCAAGCTCACCCCTCTCTATATATATGTAGGTGATGAGCAGGACGGCGGCGACGCCTAGAAGTATTTGTACAGCTTGTTTTGGGATTTTTGTTATGCCGACTTGACTTGCTTACATCGGCTGTTTTGTGATTACCTCGGCATATGTGTTACTTCGGCAGATTCTTGAAAATCATGCTTCTTTGCTCGTAACCGCTGTATTTGTATATGTCGGCTGAGAAGCCTTTTGATCAGGATGTAACTTGTATTTGTTTTGTTATCTGCCGAGGTGCAGTTCTGTTATGTATGCATTTACATTTGATCTATGCACAGCTCTCAAGGACCATTTGTATTTAGTTTATTCGCTTCCGCATATGTGAGCCCCTATGATTACTCTGATGTGTGTGAAATTTTGTAAGCCGGCCTTTGGTAATTACGGATTACTGGCCATCTCGGCACCCAGCCTACTAGGGGCAGGTTGGGGTCGTGACAGTCAAAGTCTCCTCAAATCATAAAAAAATAATTACAAGTCTTCCTTGAAAGTTTTGAGATATAGACCTTAGATATGATGTTACGAAAGAGAGTGTGCACTATAGTCTATAGTTACATTTTTGTGTTGCACTATCACAATTTTTTAACCTTTTTTTTTTTTTTGTCAATAAATATGACAGTAATTATAAATATAAAAAATATTTACATTATTAAACATATTAACAAATCTAAGGCAGTCAATAAAAAATTACTAACCACATATAACTCCCATTATAGGGTAAAAATAAATTACCATCACAAAGAGATATTAAATTCTTTTCCATTGAAATTGAATCCAATACTTCATACCATAAATTATGTTACACAACCATAAAGCCAAATACTGCGTCATTCACAATTTTTAGCCAATGAGGGCTCAATCTTTTGATAGGTGTAGATTACCATTCAAATTTGCTGACTTTTAATCAATAAGTCCAATGACTTCAAATACCTTGCTTTGATCTTTCTACTAAAGTTTGCTTTGATTTTTTCACATCATCTTTAACACTGTATTTAAATTATAAATTTTGATAAAGAAAAGAAAATTAAAAAAATTAACATAATTTTTTTTTTCCGCATTGCTCTCATCTTTTTTGTTTTTTAAATTTATACTCAAATTTATAATTCAAATACAACCTAAATGATATAAAATACTTGTGACATAACTACTTTTTTAACATCTAAACCAAACACCTTGATGGGTAAAAATTTGGTGTGACAGTACATTATCACTATTAATAATACGTGATATTACTATTAAATAATAAATTAAAATATCAAAAAGATAAATTTTACTATTTAAATGTAATTATTATCCAACAAAATTCAATAACTGCTACTATATGTATAATAGAGTTTTGTTGAATCTCATTATTTAAATGCAACTACAATCGTAATGCAATAACCACCATATCTATATAATTGGTCTTACTATGTCCACATAATTATTTATTGATTTTATAGAGAATAGCTATTTATTATTAGATGATAATCCAAAATATCTAATTTATCGTTATATTAATGTTTTTCTTTTTTTGGTCACCAAAAAAAAAATTATTGAATTGAAGAAGGGTTAAAAACCACGTCATATGGCCAAAGGGGGTGTTAGAAAGGAAAAATATGCGTGAAACATAAGTAAATATTATTTTATTTCATTCACATTTACCTATCAGTTTCATTTTTCTTTCTAAATATTTATCAAAATTCATGAACCAAACATAGTGTTAAGGGTGCAACAATACCCGTTGCCCTTGTGGCGTAGCGGCAAATTAGGGTTAGGCATATGTTATTTACTGGTTCCAAATTTTTGTACTCAAATCGAAATCAATCATATTTTGAAACTGAACTCACTCAATTCAAATAAACTCATGTTTAGCCGTGATTCAACATTAATTTAAAATTTTTGTGACTACTCAATATAGAACAAAATATTTTAAAAGTTAATTTATAGAATGAAATATTTAAAAGGTAAAATTGAAAATTCATTGTAAATAATGATTTATAAATCTTTTTGAAAAGCAAATATATGATCAGCTTTCGGGTTCGTTTGAATTTGCTTTGAGTGTAACCCGAGAATTTAACTAACATAGAGTTTCTGGTTTATTTTTATATGTTTTTATATTTTATTATTTATCATCTGTAGTTCTTCATAGTATTGTTCTTTTTGTGTTATGCATAAATTTTGGTCTTGTGTATTTGTGATTATCCGTCTGTAACAGGTCCGTGAGGGAACTCACGGGTTACAGTTCGGACTCGATTTTGTGTCATGGTTCTTAATCTCGAACCAAAGAGTCCAACTCTGGCAAATCGTTTTAAGAAAAACAGATTTTGGAAAGAAGTGCCAAACATGGACTGCTTTGCCAGATACAGAGTCGCCACCAAAATATTTTTTAATGGAAAAATTTAGGAAACCCTGACTCAGTGCCAAAGGCCACGTGTCCGTCATCGCCAAAGCTGTCTTGGCTCGGGAGGTTGGGTACGATTGGGAAAGGTCAGCTATGAGCACCCCCTTTCGCCCGATCCGAAGACCGGCCTCTACTAACCATGATATCCAATTTTGAAAACGTTATGTGTTCTTATTCCGGTTATTAGCCTAGACTTACTATGTTATGCGCACAGCAAACAAGTATAGACTAGATTGCCTAATTTGGAACAAAACATTGCATATCTGTTTGTTTTGAAAATGCTTTGGAATTTGCTACTCGTAAGTAGGTTAAAACACGAATTTCAACGAGTTTTTCCAACTCAAACAACCCAACCTTCACCCACAGACGACCCAAGTAGTTTATCTCACATAAGCACTTAGCCACATGGTAATCATGCTGTCATGTTAACATTCACATGCATGCGAGATGCTAAAGCGTAAATACTTACATTGTACTCTATGCCAAAACAATAAACTAGTTAGCAAATACGCATGTCCTAGTTCATGTTAAGTGGCTAATGCAACATGGGCAAAGATGCAATCTAGACAGGCTCGGCTATCCTAAAGATGGCATGTGAAATGCTACAACTATCACGTATTCACTTATTAAAAATACAATGCAGTTTGTATGATGTACCGAGCCCTGGTGCATGTAAACGAATGTATGGATGAACGCATGCATTGCATGAGATATGCTAATTTAAATGTGCCCTAATGCTACCCATCATAAGCAGGTAAATAAAAGGGAGAAAGAAGTGGAGGTTGGAAGACATACACACACACGCACCCACACTTATTACAGATTCGCCCTCGCTTGGAGGGACCAAAAGAATATACAGATTAACCAACTACGCAAGCTAATTAATAATTACAAATTGCCTAATTAGTTGACAACTAACTAAGCTAGGAAAAACAGTAAACCGCATCGGGAGGAGAGCCTGATGCAACGCATGCTGGGGTCCTGCTCGGAATTGCACTGTCATGCAAAGATTGCCTCTGTTTTCCCTGCTCTGCCCTTCCAAAGACTGCCAAAGTCTCAGGAATGCTTCTCTGGACACTGGGGGACACCACCGGCTGAGTAGAATAGCCACCGGCAATAAATTGTTGTCATCGGCACAAGATGCATCCATCGGCTGATGATGTGCTGCCGGTCGGCACTGAATACTGCCGGTCGGCAAAGAATGCCTGCAAAACCTGCAACTCACAGCAACAGAGAGCAGAACTTGCATGGCAATACAATTCAAGCAATGTATGCACCAATCATGCCCCCTATCATGTTTGTGACTCAAAGGGGCATGTGCCTCGATTCTCGGACCAACAATCACGCATTTCCATGCATGATGGCCCAAAGAATCAAGCATGCACTTTCATGTCAAACGAAATGCAAACCAAACAAACAAACCAAGACCCAATTCCTATCACCAAATCAAGGAACAAGGCATGCATGCAAGATGCAATGCAACCTAGCCATGCAAGCTAAAGATGCAACATGGTATGGCAAGACACTTATGCAAGCATACAAGCAAACATGAGGCAATGCAAACTAATGAAAAGATGGACTTAAACATGATTTAGGCAGCTCTAAATAGGCCTAAAACAGTGGCCAAAACCATGGAAGTGAAGGCCAAGCCAAAATGCAAACAAACATGCAAGCACTCATGATCCAACACCTAGGCATATAAAGGCAACTCTTAAGCACACTTAAAGAGACCAAACAATAGACAATTAGTATGCAACGAAAAGCTTTAAAATCATGTTATAAGAGGTGCCAAACTAACTTAAACAAGACAAACATTAGCGTGCAAATGGTCCAAGTACTTAGGACAAGCCATGGAGGCTTAAACTAAGGTCAAGTGCACCAAGCCTCACAAGGCTAAGGGGACTTAAAACAGGTCAAAAGAAGGCTTGAACAAAGCCAAAGGTGCACCTAGATGGCATCTAAGTAGCTCAAATTCAAAAGCATACATGATGGCTAAAACATGGAACATACAACACAAGCTTTCAAAGCTTCAAAGAGGCATCCAAGGCAAGCATATGAGCATGTCAAAGGGACTGAAATGACATGCTAAGTGGTTCCAAACCACTAAATTAATGCAAGTAATGCATGCTACACATTCACCTACTTGAAGTATACAAGCCATAATACAAAGGAGCTATATAATGCATGCCAAGATCGACTCAAACAAACATGGACAGACCTAAAACATGGCAAAATAAGCACAAAACCTTCACAAGGATAAACCTAAAACATGCTAGAATAAAGGTTACAACCTAAAACATGTTAAGGCAACCACAAGGCATTACATGGCATGTATGCTAAGCATGCATGGTGTACCAAAACCAACTTAATATCATGTTATATTATGACAATATAAGCATGAAAAATAGCCAAGACATGATCAACAAAAGCCTTAGCTAGATGCTCCCTTAAGAGGCCAAGAATGGTCCTTGTCAAGGACAACAAGGAGAGGGGGTGGCCCTCCCCTTTTTGAGACTTCAAGGCACCATCTTCACCACTGAAATCCCTCAAGATTTCAGTGATGAAGAGGCCCAAATACCAAAGTCCCGAAACTTGCACAAAATAGCACAAAAAAGGAGCCTTACAAGGCTTAAGAGGGGTCAAACTCCTCCAAACCACAAAACACCCTTAACAAACAATCAAGAGGGCTAAAAAATAGAACTTTTTTATGTTATACACTAAGTACAAAAACAGTTCTAAGGTAGGTAGAAAAGCAATGCAAAAATGAGGAATAAAAGGGAAGTTTCTTACCCTTGAAGACCACCTTCACAAACAATGCTCCAACAGCCTTCCTTGGCTTCAATCTAGCTCCAAAACACTAAAACAACCCTCCAAAGGCCTCAAGTCCAAGAGATGGTGTGTTGGTGTGTGTTTGTGAACAAAAGTAGGACAAAACACACACTTATAGAGATAGAATATGTATCTAATTCTAACCCTAGCACTCAAGCTTTACAAAAGCTGTCTAAAATGTCTAAAAAAAGTCTAACCCTTGGCCAAAGAGAAGAAGCTCTCCTATATAGGCAATTCCCTCTTGTAAGGTTTACAAAACAAGCCATTCAAAAGGGAAATCCCCCCATACACGTGTATGGAGGGGAATGGGGTGGGTGCCAGCTATCACAGCTGGCACAAAATATCTACAAAAAGTAGATGAATAGTAGTCGGCTGGCCAAAATTGTCATTTTAACTAAATTGATGGCCGGTAGGCCAAAAAGAGTGCCGGCCGGCAATATACATTGCCGGTGGACACAAACAACAACCGCTGGCCTCTAGCCATAGCCGGTGATGTGTGGGGATTCCTCACAAGGCATTCCCTGCCCCTCCAAGGTGAAACACAAGTGTTTGGTGCAAAACCAGACACAAAACGGTCAAGTTCGGAGATCCTGAGGCAAGGCGCATAGCCGAGGCCTCCGGGAACTCCAAATGAACACAAACATGGATGATTACCGGGTGTTCAAACGGTGACGTCCAACTCTTGAGGACGGTCAAAAATGGGGTGTCTACGACGTCCCGCTCTTATTCATTTTGTGATATTAGTTTTTGTTTTCCATTTTCATAACCGTCAATATTCTTATTGAGTCTTTTAAAGGCTCTTCGCACAATAATCTACCACCAAATTTAATTAGCATAATAAACTCGAGTTCTATGTAATTAAATTAAACATAAAGGTTCTCATATCAGTATGATTCAAAGTTTATGAAAATACAAATACTAATATGAAATTTGGATATAATTTAACAACAAATTGACCAAAAGATCATATTAAAAAAAAAAAAATTTGTTACAAAATATGGGATTAAGATTGTGACAATTGAAATGAAAAAAATATAACAAAATTTGAGCAAAAATTGAATGATAATAAATTTAATTTGAGCTATTTTATTTTATTTTTTCCTCGTGTTGGTACTAGTTTGGTATTGTTTTTTGTTTTTTGTGCTTTTGAGCTGCCGCCACACCCCCCCCCCCCCCCTTTTCAAATTACAAAATTATTAAAATGGGATATTTTCTGTTGACCTCAATTCAAGGTCTCCTCAAATAGTACAAATTAATTCTTAGTCTTCAATAACAAATTTGAGATATAGAATCCATGGTGTTATGAATGTGACAGTGAGGCACTATCACAACTTGTAGTCAAGGTGGGCTCTACAGTTCATAGGTGTGGATTACAATTCAAATTTGGCAACTTTTAAAATGTTGAATAAAGTTTTAGAGTACCTAATTACTATATTAATTTTATTAAGCACATTTAAGTTTTGTAATAGTTGAAATTGCACTATTATAAAGCTCAAGTGAAAGGAAATTATCACAAGATTTTAATATAAAGCCAAATTACCATTGAGACCACCCTCGTTAAGAGGTGGGATTGAATTCATCTAATCTTGAGTGTGAAAATTAATCTTAATGAACATAATATATATTGATAAATTGTATTTATCAGTAGTTTGAATATGCAGATTTTCAATTTTGAGACCCATACAATTTTATGATTGAATAATAATTATACGGAATAACGTGTGATAAGAAGACCAGCGTTAGACAAGTTTAAAGGTGGTCCTTTAATCAATTAAGACTAACTATTTCATTGGACTAACGTGTGATAAGGAGGCTTGCATTAGACTGACTTGAGGGTGGGTCCTTTAATCAATTAAGTCCAACCCTTTCATTTTAATTTCATAGACTAATAACTTGTAATATAAGGAGATCCATGTTGAGTGGTTCTTTAACCAATTCAACCCAACCCTTTCATTTAAATTTCACGAACCAACGCGTGATAAGGAGTTCGACGTTCGACAGACTTGAGGTATCTTCATGTCACGCCCCACTTTTTATTACTCGAAGTCATTACCAAATTCATTAACTTAATTCAATTTCAGAGATAACATGCGGAAGTAAACTCATACATTTAATCCGTAGAAGTAATTAGCAATACTCTCATTCGTATGCAAAGTCAACATTACATGAACATACTAATAAATTGCCCTTAGGCTTACAACCTTTAAATAAACAAATGAAGGGTGTAACCCTTTTACACATATGGCATTCCGCCAACAACAAAGAGGCCCCGTGGCCAACAAATAAGTAGATCCAAATCTTGTAGCACATCCTGCTAAACACCTGAAAAAGATTCAACAACGTGGGATGAACATATAGTCCAGTAGGGATCTCAACATGATCCTCAACAATAACAACAGTACAGATAGCTATGATCATGAACACTCTTTCTCATACTAGAATAATAATGTGACAGTTTATACAAAAATATATATGTATGAACTTTCCTTTTGAAAACAACCGTTTCATTCAACGCTACAAGCGATTCATCTTTCCATATTCCTCTCATTAATCCCCATTCCCATCCTTTCATAATATTAACCACTACTTAGGAGAATCATCACTAAGCCCGATACTCTCATCCATTTCCCATACATACGACAGACGTATCCTTTTTAAACATGTTTATTTTTAAAACATTCGATCTCCTTCACATTTTCCAAAAGACAAAAATGACATTTTGATTCATTCCCAATATTATCATAACCATACATGCATAACTTTGTAAAAACATAAATTACAACCCACCAACATGTATACCATCAATCAATACAGTAACTCGGTCCTCCGAACTGTAACCAATCAAATCCATGATATTTTCAGTCACAACTAAACCACAACAATTCCACTTTGCTCTACTAACTATGTGTTTAGTAAGCCAAAGATATACTGCAATAACTACTATCAACTTCGCTCTACTAGCTATGTGCATAGTAAGCCAAAATGTACTTCTCACAACAACATACCATTTTACCAGGCGCTAGCTGGAAGGGTGTGGCACCTTAGATTATAAGCGCATACAGTTCTCCAGGCGCTAGCTGGAAGGTAACGGTACCTTTGATTATAAGCGCGGCATATAACGCCAACAACCACCATGCACACAAGGCATATCCAACATGTATAATGCATATACATAAACTACCAAGATAACAGCAATGTGTTTAAAATAGATGAACACATACGTGTAAAGCATACACAACAATTCAACACAACCGTATCATCCTCCACCGACGACCAAGGACAAAACCTCTAGATGCAAGTATATTATACATCTATAAACTTACTCAATTATCATGAGATTATCAACTTAACACAAATACTAACATAGTAGTATAAGATACAACAGTCCAATATTCATACTTATTTCAAAGTACCATTCCTATTCCACAAAACCAATCCCACTTCCTTTTGTTTTCCCAAAACTAACTTCAAGGACAATAAGCCCTAACTCATTTTAATCAACTACATTCCTTTCAAAGCCATTCCAATTTAATTATACAAATTAAATCATAATCACCATAATAGGGTTTTCTTCCCTCTTTCTCATTATTGAACAAAAGCCTCAATCATCTACAATAGCCAACAATGGTTTCATTTAAAACCCAAAATACCCAAGTATTTACCCAAAGATCAAACCCCTCTATTAAATTATTAAATCAATAAATATTAGGGTTTCCTCTCCTTTCAACAACAACTCGCTAATTAACCACCCAATTAGCCCAAAGCACATCTAATAATCAAAGATCTAAAACCAACAACCAACCCAAAGTTCAACCTCATGAATTTATATAAAATTCCAACATGATGTAGTTTTCATGCAATACAAAAATAACCACATGTCTATCTATAGTAGGAGTATTGAAAAGAGAACAAGGAGAATCCCTACCTCAAAGGAGAACCCAAATGGAGAAGATGACCCGGAATCAAAGTGCTCCAAATCCACTATTTTTCAGATTAAAATGTAGCCCTCACTCTCCTCTACCTTTTTAACAAAGGACCTAGGATGGATTTATAGTAGAAAGAGATGAAATCTAGAGAGAGAGTATGTTTAGAGAGAGAGAGTCTCGGCTGCTAGGGTTTCAAGAAAGAAAGAAGGAGAAAAATGCTATTTTTCCCCGCTGCTGCCTACTGAAATACGACAGGCTCGCTCGAGCGAAGACCTGGTCGCTCGAGCGACCAGACACAAGAAAGCCTCGCTCGAGCGAAAAGAAGCTCGCTCGAGCCAAAAACAAACCAGCTCGCTCGAGCGAAGGGAAGCTCGCTCGAGCCAACAACCACTGCGATCAGGTCTAGCACTGGACGCAACCCTCGCTCGAGCCAAGAAAGGCTCGCTCGAGCGACGAACCAAAAAGAAGGACCTCGCTCGAGCGAAGAGAAGCTCGCTCGAGCGACCAAGCCAAAAACTGAACATCAAGAGTTGGTTTCTAAACCCAACCAACCTGCAATCAACCTGCCCAAAACATCCTATAACCAAAGAACAAGGAATCAAAGGACAACAACGACAACAAAATGGCAACGAAATCCACGGAACATAAGTCCGGATACACCAATCAAATGGAAAAAGACCGGGGTCGCTACAACCTCCCCCCCTTAAAGAATTTCGTCCCCGAAATTAAAGGTACGCCAAAACACAAGGCCAACTGATAACACAACACCAATACCCCCCAATACTAGGAGTGAAACCGCTCTCACTACAAACCGTCAAGCCATTCATACCAAAGAAGAGACTCACGAAGGGAACACATTCCAAACAACAATACTTAGGTGCGAAAATCCCAACAAACCAAACCTTCTGAGTAAATAATAAGAAAACATTTTCTTGCTCAAGAGACACGTCTCAAAGATAGCCAAAATTTTCAAAGTTAACTTTCCAAAATAAATCCTTCATTTTCCATGCGAAACTCAACAGTTTTGTAAACATTTTTCACAAACACGGTGTTATCCAAAACACAAAATCATCCACAGTTTATTTGCCAAAAAAAATTTCATTTGGAATTTCCCAAAACCCTTTGATTTAAATCAATTTCTTAGCAACACCCTTAGGTGGCCCAAACTTTAGGAAAAATTTTGTCTTCCATAACTTTTCAACATACTACTAACAACATCCATCACTCATACAGTGATATCAAAACCAACACGAAGCATAAAATAAGTACAGTGCCACATCAAATCAAACAACCAACACTTCAATTGATAAGCATGTGAGCTATATCACTACTGCAATGGAAGAGCATATGAGCTGCATCCCCGGGTTCATACCCCATTTCCCCATCACCAAGCAATGCATATAAATACATAGGTTCTATACACAATCAATCAATACATAAATTAATGTATTCTATTAATCAACAGATTCAATGGCATAACATGTTCGATTAGCTTCGATCTCCCTAATCAACACACAAGGTCTACGATAGAAGAGATTAACCGCAAGGTGACAAAAGTCAAACCGAAACTCAATACCAACAAGCTGACTAAACAACTCAACAAACTCCACACTCAGTAATCCACACACTGATGTGCCACTCAAACCACTAACCCCCAACAAGGAGTTCTCTACACAAAACCCCAAATTTTGGAATCTCACCGGATCTCCTGAAATTGTACCGCATCAACACTGCGCCTAAGGGAATTACCACCCTCTATGGCTACACAGCAAACCTGCTCATCCCCTCAACTCAAAATCGACAAGGTCAACCTCAAACCCAATCACGAAGGACAATTTGACCAACGCTATTCTCGTTATTCTAGAACACAAACTGTTCTTCCTCTAAAAGATGCTGCTAGCATTCACTCCCAAACCATACCCAACAATTGATAACCAATCACAAAACAAACACTACCCCTATACAACCATTAGGGTCACCCTAGACTCACTAACTAGCAAGCCCAAAACACAAACCAACAAACAGATACCATTCCTACCAACCCGAGATACACATCTCACATAACCTTGCTAATACCGCACAACTCTCGAAACCATCACATCAATCACATCCACCCACGGATTCCCGTTCTCAACCCATAATCTCTAAAATGAACAAGGCCCACAGGCCGTCACAAGACTAACTCAAAATACAGTACTAAGCAAGCAACAATACTAGGATCATTGACCCCATTAACAACTTCTCAAAATAAAATAGAGAGTTCGAAATTCCATACATACTCCCCAATACCTGAGGATTAACCAAACAATACTATGCATAAAACTGCAATACATAAACATGGTGCCTCAACATCCAACAGTACACCGGTCAGCAACAAAATCAATAAACATGATACACCACCGGCCAATATTACAAAAAGTCCCTCTCCAGGGTAACACTATAGGGCTAACTAATAAGTCGCCCCTCGCGAGGCTCTCGAAGCCTGGCCTGCCCGTTTCTGGTACCGATAACGCCCCCGATTGGACGGGTACGACTGAGTCTGACTAGGTTTTAATACCCCCGAAGAATTTGCACGCAAAGGACAAGAACGTCTACCATGGCCCAGCTGACCACAAACAAAACAACCACCAGACCCTCTACCCCGAGACTGGTCTGAAACCTGCATCGCCCCGGAAACCCCAACAGAAGGATCCGAAACCCCTGGCGAAGAAAAGGAACCAGCTCCCGACTGAGCATGTTTCCGCCTCCACCCCTTACTGAACCTAGAATGTTTAGGAACCACAAGACTGACCGAGATGGTCTCCTCCTTAACCCCATCACCACTAGCAATCAGGGCCTCCACATGGGACGCTGCCTCAACTAAAGTATAGTAATCCTTCCACAAGGATCCAACTACCTTCTCCCGAATATCGAAACACAACCGCTTTTCGAACTCAAAACAACGACGCTCCTCTGTTGTCACCAACTCTGGAGCAAACCTCGACAAACTATCAAACCGCATCTCAAACTGTGCCACAGGAGTGTCATCCTGACGCAACTCCAAAAACTGTTCCCTCAACCTTTCCCGAGCAGAAGGAGGGAAATACTTGGCCCAAAAGGCCTCGGTAAAAGCAACCCACGTGCTACCTACATTATTCTTAGCATTCTTCCACCAATAACTCGCATCACTCTTCAACTGAAAGGTTGCCAAAGAAACCCTCAACTCCTCATCTTCGACTCTGAGCATATCAAGAGTCTTGGTAATCTGTTCCAACCAACTCTCTGCTTCCAACGGTTTAGCCTCCCCCACAAACTCAGGTGGACCGGAGCGAAAGAACTCCTTAGTAAGCTTGAGAGCATGCCCGCTGCCACCCTCAGTACGAGCCAGGGCGTCTTGCACTGCTCTCACAATCTCACGTGTGACATCCTCGCCGACAGCCGATGCTGCAACGGCAGGTACTAAAGGAACTGCTGTGCCTCTCCCGGTGTTCCTACTACTCAATCGTCCTCTACTCCCTCGTGTAGACATCCTATAAGGCACAAGGTAAATTACACTTAGCGTAAAACACAATAGCCTTCTCCGAGGCACACTCCACTACTGTTAAGTCACAAGACACACTTAGTTCCAAAATTTACATCTCTACTGCATATAAACATCAAAACATATAAACACATAACCAAATCAAGTCCACAAAGATAGCCACTCATCCCGGAACTCTCAAGGAATTCCTATCAGAAACCACGTTGATCAGGCGTGTTTCCAAAAGGACCTCAAAGCAAGTTCACCGGCTATGAATACTATCCAGGAGACTGAATCTCATGCTCACATAAATGCAACACATAAGTCTTAATTCTCATGGCATCTATATGCAACGTCCTCACTACACGTAGTAAACCCACTGTGGTAAAAACCACTTCCCACGAGCTCAAGGTATTCAAACCCGGTAAGCTCTGATACCAAGTTGTCACGCCCCACTTTTTATTACTCGAAGTCATTACCAAATTCATTAACTTAATTCAATTTCAGAGATAACATGCGGAAGTAAACTCATACATTTAATCCGTAGAAGTGATTAGCAATACTCTCATTCGTATGCAAAGTCAACATTACATGAACATACTAATAAATTGCCCTTAGGCTTACAACCTTTAAATAAACAAATGAAGGGTGTAACCCTTTTACACATATGGCAGTTCCGCCAACAACAAAGAGGCCCCGTGGCCAACAAATAAGTAGATCCAAATCTTGTAGCACATCCTGCTAAACACCTGAAAAAGATTCAACAACGTGGGATGAACATATAGTCCAGTAGGGATCTCAACATGATCCTCAACAATAACAACAGTACAGATAGCTATGATCATGAACACTCTTTCTCATACTAGAATAATAATGTGACAGTTTATACAAAAATATATATGTATGAACTTTCCTTTTGAAAACAACCGTTTCATTCAACGCTACAAGCGATTCATCTTTCCATATTCCTCTCATTAATCCCCATTCCCATCCTTTCATAATATTAACCACTACTTAGGAGAATCATCACTAAGCCCGATACTCTCATCCATTTCCCATACATACGACAGACGTATCCTTTTTAAACATGTTTATTTTTAAAACATTCGATCTCCTTCACATTTTCCAAAAGACAAAAATGACATTTTGATTCATTCCCAATATTATCATAACCATACATGCATAACTTTGTAAAAACATAAATTACAACCCACCAACATGTATACCATCAATCAATGACAGTAACTCGGTCCTCCGAACTGTAACCAATCAAATCCATGATATTTTCAGTCACAACTAAACCACAACAATTCCACTTTGCTCTACTAACTATGTGTTTAGTAAGCCAAAGATATACTGCAATAACTACTATCAACTTCGCTCTACTAGCTATGTGCATAGTAAGCCAAAATGTACTTCTCACAACAACATACCATTTTACCAGGCGCTAGCTGGAAGGGTGTGGCACCTTAGATTATAAGCGCATACAGTTCTCCAGGCGCTAGCTGGAAGGTAACGGTACCTTTGATTATAAGCGCGGCATATAACGCCAACAACCACCATGCACACAAGGCATATCCAACATGTATAATGCATATACATAAACTACCAAGATAACAGCAATGTGTTTAAAATAGATGAACACATACGTGTAAAGCATACACAACAATTCAACACAACCGTATCATCCTCCACCGACGACCAAGGACAAAACCTCTAGATGCAAGTATATTATACATCTATAAACTTACTCAATTATCATGAGATTATCAACTTAACACAAATACTAACATAGTAGTATAAGATACAACAGTCCAATATTCATACTTATTTCAAAGTACCATTCCTATTCCACAAAACCAATCCCACTTCCTTTTGTTTTCCCAAAACTAACTTCAAGGACAATAAGCCCTAACTCATTTTAATCAACTACATTCCTTTCAAAGCCATTCCAATTTAATTATACAAATTAAATCATAATCACCATAATAGGGTTTTCTTCCCTCTTTCTCATTATTGAACAAAAGCCTCAATCATCTACAATAGCCAACAATGGTTTCATTTAAAACCCAAAATACCCAAGTATTTACCCAAAGATCAAACCCCTCTATTAAATTATTAAATCAATAAATATTAGGGTTTCCTCTCCTTTCAACAACAACTCGCTAATTAACCACCCAATTAGCCCAAAGCACATCTAATAATCAAAGATCTAAAACCAACAACCAACCCAAAGTTCAACCTCATGAATTTATATAAAATTCCAACATGATGTAGTTTTCATGCAATACAAAAATAACCACATGTCTATCTATAGTAGGAGTATTGAAAAGAGAACAAGGAGAATCCCTACCTCAAAGGAGAACCCAAATGGAGAAGATGACCCGGAATCAAAGTGCTCCAAATCCACTATTTTTCAGATTAAAATGTAGCCCTCACTCTCCTCTACCTTTTTAACAAAGGACCTAGGATGGATTTATAGTAGAAAGAGATGAAATCTAGAGAGAGAGTATGTTTAGAGAGAGAGAGTCTCGGCTGCTAGGGTTTCAAGAAAGAAAGAAGGAGAAAAATGCTATTTTTCCCCGCTGCTGCCTACTGAAATACGACAGGCTCGCTCGAGCGAAGACCTGGTCGCTCGAGCGACCAGACACAAGAAAGCCTCGCTCGAGCGAAAAGAAGCTCGCTCGAGCCAAAAACAAACCAGCTCGCTCGAGCGAAGGGAAGCTCGCTCAAGCCAACAACCACTGCGATCAGGTCTAGCACTGGACGCAACCCTCGCTCGAGCCAAGAACGGCTCGCTCGAGCGACGAACCAAAAAGAAGGACCTCGCTCGAGCGAAGAGAAGCTCGCTCGAGCGACCAAGCCAAAAACTGAACATCAAGAGTTGGTTTCTAAACC
The DNA here is from genome assembly GCA_022316695.1 of Camellia oleifera. NCBI lineage: Eukaryota > Viridiplantae > Streptophyta > Magnoliopsida > Ericales > Theaceae > Camellia > Camellia oleifera. Next base: position 99,147,858 of record CM039308.1, on the reverse strand, counting down.
CAACCAACCTGCAATCAACCTGCCCAAAACATCCTATAACCAAAGAACAAGGAATCAAAGGACAACAACGACAACAAAATGGCAACGAAATCCACGGAACATAAGTCCGGATACACCAATCAAATGGAAAAAAGACCGGGGTCGCTACACTTCATAAGTAAAAATTCAGTTTAATAGTATCATGTAATTATTAATATGTCATATAATTATTTAATAATAAATCAACATATAACATTGATGAAATTTATTATTTAAATGTAACTACCATCCAAACAATTTACTAATTACAACATATGCAAAATGGTGTTTTGGTGATCCTCATTATTTAAATGTAACTATCATCGAATATAATTCATTAACCACTATTTTTAGACAAATTATTAGATATTCATAGAGTATTATGATAATGTCTTCGGCCATTGAAAAATTACAATATATACTAAACTAGTCATATTTTGTCTCCTAAGTATCTAAGAAAGATGAGTCAGTATATTCCTTTCGTAAAATTATTTACTACATGATTGATTTAAAATATTACGTAAATAATACATTGGGCGCTTTGAGACAACCGAATAGTTACCCACTTCAACTATATCCACATAATCAATTGAGGAAGAATTAACTGAGTTGGTGTAACGCCTTCAAAATAAACCCATAGCATACATAATATTGACATGCATTGTTTAAGAAAACCAAGACATTGTTCCATTCATCAGAGTAAACTTATTAAAAAGGACATTACATGTAATAATAAAAGTAAATGCCCTACGGGCTGACATCTTTCCAAGCCAACACCTGGACACAAAAGAGATGAGTACTAACTCAATTACAGATTAAGCCCTTGGCTTGAATTTACATGTAATATCAAATAAAACAAAATAACAACTAAACTAAACAAAATCTTCAATTCCAAGTCCTTCCAAGCTAAGTTTTTGGAGGTAGCATATCACCTGGACCTGAAAATGATGTTCCCGTATAGGGTGAGCCACAGTCCAGTAGAAATATACTAAACCAAATATAGAATCTGACTAAAGCAATAGCATTCGATAGATGGTTAACACTATTAAATCCATTATACCACTATCCAATTTCATGACAATAATGTCCATGACACATTTCACTTTCCATTATCATTCACTTTCCAATTATACAAACATGGCTCAGAATCTGGCCAAACTACAACATGAGAATACATCTCACGTAAACATCACTTCCAACATCAATAATTCCAATGAGACAAGGGCTCATTCTACAACACTTCCAATAAATCAATAAGTACACATTTTGTTGTTGTACTAATGGAGTCCATCCCCTTTCTCCTCCTAAACAGGTTTGAGAGTCCATCCCCTATCTTCCCTCAAACCATGGAGTACATCCCCTATCTCCTCCCAAACAATATGCATATACAATGTATTAAACACTTGTCATATAACATGCTCAATCAATACACAGATTTGCTGTATTAATTTATCCGTCATACTCAATGACCTATTCAATGTGATTAGTTTCAGTTTTTCCTAATCAGCATGCAATATCTACAACAATTACGGTTATCCTCCACCGATAGCCCAAAACAGTTATTTCTAAACAGGAAATAAATGTATCAACAATTATAAATTCAACATTTCCATAGGTAAGTAATTAAATTAATCAACTCCACCATTTAATCTCATAACTTCTCAAATTCCTCATTTTCCCCAAAATTAATTATACGAATTAATTTTATTACAACAATCAGGCTTTTCAAATTATCAATCAAACCCTAGCTTTTCCAAAATTTCCAAACAACCCCAACATATTAGAAATACCAAACTTAGGACAAAACCTATAATATGGAGTAGGAAATCCCTACCTCGAAGTGAATAACCCGAATGGAAAAGATGGAGATGACGACCCAAAATCCAAAGTGCTCCAAACCGCTAAACGTTCAGATTGAAAAGAAGCCCTCAACCCACTCTATCTTTTTAATAATGAACCTAGGGTAGAAATACACTCTAAGTAGATCAAACCTAAGAGAGAAGGTGTGTAGAAGGAGAGAGAAGGCAGTTCTAGGGTTTTAAAACAAAAGGAAGATGAAAAAGTGATCCAAAAAGTCGGATCTCGGTTTTATATATGAGTCGCCCCGCTCGAGCGTGGAAACCCCCGCTCGAGCGTCACTCACAGACTCCCGCTCGAGCGTCAAAATTCCCGCTCGAGCGGTGGATACACACTCCCAGAACTTTTTGCTGAACCAGGTCCCCGCTCGAGCGTAAAACACCCCGCTCGAGCGTCACACACAAACTCACGCTCGAGCGTCCAACACTGCAAAGGAAATACTGGAAGATGGAAAATCACGCTCGAGTGTCAAAAATCCCGCTCGAGCGTCCGACACTGCAGAGGAAATACTGGAATATGGAAAATCACGCTCAAGCGTCAAAACTCCCGCTCGAGCGTCAAAAGCTCCGCTCGAGCGTGAAGGCAAAAATCTGGGCAACTACCCTTTGTTTCTAAGTTCCACCAACCTGTAACCAACCTGCCCAACACATCTTATAACTCAAAAATAATAAATTAAAGGACGACAACAATAAATATATAGTAATGGAATCCATGGAACCTAAGTCTGGATACAACAACCAAATGGAAAAGACCAGGGTCGCTATAACCTCCCCCTCCCTTAAAGAATTTCGTCCCCGAAATTAAGCATAAGTTTTCAAAAACAGGTTTTTCTCAATTTCCAACAATATTACATTTCAATATTAAACATCTTGACCCGATACCGGTCATTCCATCTCTTATCAAGAGGCATCACACAACATGTACAACAACATATATTTCAACTTGCACTATCATTATGCAATGTTATAATAAACTTCCAATTCTAGGCAAGTTTCAAAATTCTTCCATTAAACCCAAACATTTTCAATGTTTCACAACTTAAGACATATATAAAGCTCTTAAGTTCAATAATATTACAAAATCTAAATACAAGATTACACATCAACAAACATGTCTGGATATTTCTCGCGGACTTCCAATTCATGTTCCTAAGTGGCTTCCTCCACTCCGTGATGTTTCCACAAAACTTTTACCAAGGGAATGGTCTTGCCTCGCAAGAATTGATCCCGCCTATCCAAGACCCGAACCGGTCTCTCCTCATACGAGGCATCCTCGTCTACCTCTAAGTCGGTCCAATCCAATACATGCGATGGATCCGGCTCATACTTCCGAAGCATACTCACATGAAACACGTCATGAACTCCGGACAACTGCGGTGGCAAAGCTAAACGATAGGCAGCCTCACCAATCCTATCAAGGATCTCAAAAGGGCCAATAAACCGAGGGGATAACTTCCCACTCTTCCCAAACCTCATCAATCCCCGCCTAGGTGATATTTTCAGAAAAACATAATCACCCACCTCAAACACCAAAGGTCTCCTCCAACAGTCGGCATAAGATTTCTGACGACTCTGGGCTGTAACAAGCCTCTTACGGATAAGCTCAACTTTCTCCGTCGTTTCTCTCACCAACTCCGGACCCAACAAAGGTGCATCACCCACCTTGGCCCAACAAACTAGAGACCTACACGGTCGGCCATACAAGGTCTCAAATGGTGCCATACCGATACTAGACTGAAAACTATTGTTGTAGGCAAACTCCACTAAGGACAAGTGCCTCTCCCATGACCCACTAAAGTCAAGAACACAACCTCGAAGCATATCCTCAAGGATCTGAATAGTACGCTCGGACTGCCCGTCAGTCTGAGGATGATAAGCTGTGCTAAAAGTCAACTTAGTGCCCAAGACACTCTGCAAACTCTTCTACAACTTGGCAGTAAAACGAGGGTCTCTATCTGAGACGATCATCACTGGGACCCCGTGTAATCTCACTATGTCCCGAATATATAAGTCGGCAAGATGATCTACCGAATCTTTCACGCGCATAGGGATAAAGTGCGCCGACTTAGTCAACCGATCTACAATCACCCAAATAGCATCACTACCCCGCTGAGTCCTCGGAAGACCTACAACGAAGTCCATAGTGACATACTCCCACTTCCACTCGGCAATAGGCAAGGGCTATAACAAACCCGCTGGCCTCTAATGTTCGGCCTTCACTTGCTGACAAGTAAGGCACTTAGACATGAAAACTGCCACATCTTTCTTCATACCCCACCACCAAAACTGGCGACCCAAATCCCGATACATTTTAGGGCCTCCCGGATGCACCGCAAGGCGTGAATGATGAAACTCTCAGAGTACTTCCTCTCGGCAAAACTCCGGCACGAACAAACGGTCTCGGTATCTCACACTCAAGTCGGGATACATCGTCAAACCCGTCTCAACCTTCCCACTGGAGATCTTCTCTCGCAGGGATTCTACCTCAAGGTCACCTCTCTATGCCTCTAACACTCGAGTCATAAGTGTAGGCTGCACGACAACAGAAAACAAGGCCGCAGCCTCAACGGATTCGCTCAGAAGCAAATCAAACTCCCCAAGTGCACCCAACATCTCCCATTCCCGGATTGCTGTATTAGCTACGTCACCAACAGATTTTCTGCTAAGGGCATCGGCCACCACATTGGCCTTCCCTGGATGATAATGCAACTCAAAGTCGTAATCCTCAATAAACTCCATCCAGCTCCTCTGCCTCAAGTTCAAGTCTTTCTGTGTAAACAGATATTTCAGACTCTTATGATCTGAGAATACCTCGAATTTCTCACCATACAGATAATGCCTCCAAATCTTTAAGGCAAAAATCACTGCTGCTAGCTCTAGGTCATGTGTAGGGTAATTCTTCTCGTGTATTTTCAACTGACGTGAGCCATAGGCAACCACTTTCCTCTCTTGCATCAACACACAACCCCAACCCTCTAGTAAGGCATCATAATAGACTGCATAACCCAACCCTCTCTCCAGAATAATCAAGACCGGAGCGATGGTCAATCTAACTTTCAGCTCTTTGAACGACTTTTCACAAGTCTCACTCCATACAAATTTGACTCTCTTCCGAGTCAGCCTAGTCAACGGCGAAGCTAACTTGGAGAAATCCTTCACAAACCGGCGGTAATACCCAGCTAATCCCAGAAAACTGCGGATCTCAAAAACACTCTTAGGCTGTGCCCAATCCTACACTGCCTCTATCTTGGATGTATCAACAGACACCCCTTCCCTAGAGACTACATGACCTAAGAACTTCACCTCCCTTAACCAGAACTCACACTTCCCGAACTTAGCATAAAGCTTATGGGATCTAAGCAACTCAAGCACCACGCTCAAGTGTTCCTCGTGCTCCTCCTTAGAAGGTAAATAAATCAAAATGTCGTCCACGAAGACGACCACAAAACGATCCAAGAATTCCCGGAATATCCGGTTCATCAAGTCCATAAAGACTGCCGGTGCATTGGTGAGCCCAGATGGCATCACCAGAAACTCATAATGGCCATACTGTGTACGGAATGCCGTCTTTGGAATATCCTCCTCCCTGTCCGTCAACTGGTGGTAACCCGATCTCAAGTCTATCTTAGAGAAACAACGGGAACCCTTCAACTAGTCAAACAAATCATCTATACGAGGCATAGGGTACTTATTTTTGACCGTAACCCGATTCAATTTCCGGTAATCGATACACAGTCTCAAAGCACTACCTTTCTTTTTAGCAAAGAGGGCCGGTGCTCTCCATAGCGAAACACTAGGACGACTATAGCCCTTATCTAGCAATTCCTAGAGTTGAACCTTCAACTCACTCAACTCGGCTGGGGCAAAACGGTAAGGTGCCATGGAAATCGGCGCCGTGCCGGGCACTACATCAATAAAGAACTCGATCTCTTTATGAGGTAGCAAACCGACAAGATCCTCGGGAAAGACGTCCGGGTACTCACTAACGACTCTCGGCAATACAATCTGGGTCTCGTCACACTCACCACTCGTGAAGCTAGCAAGTAGACCACTAAGCTCACTCCGGCCTCGCGGATCATACCCCGGTGGCAAAACACTACCAACCCGGTCCCCCAAGAAATGGAAACACTTTCCGCTCATGGTACAACAAGTGACTCTCTGACGGAAGCAGTCAATAACTGCCCGGTATGACGATAACCAGTCCATACCCAAAATAACATCAAAGCCCTTCATGGGCATGACCACAAATGGAAATGGAAGCCTATGGTCGGCGACCTCTATATCACAACCTCTACATCCGTGTTTCAAAATCAATTCGCCCCCAACAGGCAATACCACACATATAGGAGATACTAATAATGCCAACTCCAACTCCAACACAGATGCAAATGCAGCAGACACAAAAGAATGAGACGCACCCGTATCAATCAACACACTAGCAACTGAATTGCAAAATAGAAAGGTATCTCTCACAACAGACGGAGCAGGCACAAGATCCTGCGCGGTAACAACATACACGCGCCCAGATGGCCTCTGATCTACCTGCTCATCTCTAGGAGCATATGACTACTACGCAGACTGGGACGACGAAGCTCCCTGACTGGCCCTCGAGGCCTGAACCGACTGAGCTGGCTGAAAACTCTGCCTCTGCCCAGGTGCACCAGATGTGACACTCAACTGCGGGCAAAACCTCTTCAGGTGCCCCGCCTGACCACACTGATAACATGACAGTGGCTGACCCCTGCCCTGACTCTGGCTCTGCGGTCTAGCTGAAGATGAAGCAGCTCTCTGACCTCCTCCCTTCTGCGGGCAAGTTGGAGACTTGTGACCGAGCTGGCCACATTTGAAACAAGTCACATCTCCCTGACTGCCTTTCCTAGAACCAGCACTCGGCACTGGAAAGGTCGACCTAGCAAAGTTGCCCTGAGACTGTTGAGGGTTAAAGCCCCTCTGTCTCCTGCCATCACTCTGGCCATCCTGACTCCTCTTGGAGCCTTTCTGTCCCTCCTCCTCCTGTATCATAATCTCCATATGGGCTGCAGCATCAACCAGATGCCCATAATCTCTAATCATAGTCCCGCCAACTCTCAACTTGAGACCACGCCTCAACTTCTTCTCGAACTCTATACAACGGCGTTCCTCAGACACCACAAGTTCAGGTGCAAACCTGGACAGACTGGTGAATGCAGCCTCGAACTTCGCTACCAAAGAATCTGACTGCAGAAGCTTGTAAAACTGGTCTTTCAGCTTCTCCCTGATAGCTGGAGATAAAAACTTTTCTTGGAAAGCACTCACAAAAGCCTCCCAAGTCCTTCCTATACACCCCTTGGTGAATTTCCACCACTGACCCGCATCCCCCTTCAGCTGGAAGGATGCCAAGGTCACCTTCAGAACTCCGTCCTCGATGCCAAGCATCTCAAACGTCTTCGTTGTCTGTTTAAGCCATTCATCTGCTTTAAGCAGCTCTTTAGGATCACCCAAAAATTCGTTCGGGTTGGACTGGAAGAACTCCCTCTATAGAAATGCAGATCCCGCATCTGCAACATGAACCTGGGCTTGATTCTCAGCTCTGAGAATGCCCACTGACTCCCTGAATGCTTCTGCTATCTCTCGGACCAAAGCACCCATAGCCTGCTGACCTACTGGCTCGGCCACATTGGCCTGGCCAACACCCTCCTGTTGTTCCGGAATCTCATCCGGTATAGGCATCTCCTACCTACCACGCCTACCACGTCCTCGTCCTCGTCCTGACATCCTATTCAAGGAAACAAAGACATTAGCACATTAATAAATGTGCCGAAACTATAACACTCACGTCCTAATGCATTGGACAATAATAATTCACTCCACGTAAGCACATAATCACATAAGCACCTACGAATTTCATTCCTGGATAATGATAGTCCCGAGGCGCCCCTAGAGTTCCGGTTGGAAACAGCATTGATCAAGTGCTTTTCCAACAAGACTCATAGAAACTCAAGGATCCAGTCAACATCCTAGAAATTAAATCCCATACCCACGTAATCACATAAACATGTTATCATATAAGCATATAACAGTACATCTAAGTCTCTATCAAGCGAGACGAACCCATTGTGATACTAATCACTTCCCACGTACCCAAAGTATTCAAACCTGGCTCTGATACCAAGTTATAACGCCCTCAAAATAAACCCATAGCATACATAATATTGACATGCATTGTTTAAGAAAACCAAAACATTGTTCCATTCATCAGAGTAAACTTATTAAAAAGGACATTACATGTGATAATAAAAGTGAATGCCCTACGGGCTTACATCTTTCCAAGTCAACACTTGGACACAAAAGAGATGAGTGCTAACTCAATTACAGATTAAGCCCTTGGCTTGAATTTACATGTAATATCAAATAAAACAAAATAACAACTAAACTAAACAAAATCTTCAATTCCAAGTCCTTCCAAGCTAAGTCCTTGGAGGTAGCATATCACCTGGACCTGAAAATGATGTTCCCGTATAGGGTGAGCCACAGTCCAGTAGAAATATACTAAACCAAATATAGAATCTGACTAAAGCAATAGCATTCGATAGATGGTTAACACTTTTAAACCCATTATATCACTATCCAATTTTATGACAATAATGTCCATGACACATTTCACTTTCCATTATCATTCACTTTCCAATTATACAAACATGGCTCAGAATCTGGCCAAACTACAACATGAGAATACATCTCACGTAAACATCACTTCCAACATCAATAATTCCAATGAGACAAGGGCTCATTCTACAACACTTCCAATAAATCAATAAGTACACATTTTGTTGTTGTACTAATGGAGTCCATCCCCTTTCTCCTCCTAAACAGGTTTGAGAGTCCATCCCCTATCTTCCCTCAAACCATGGAGTACATCCCCTATCTCCTCCCAAACAATATGCATATACAATGTATTAAACACTTGTCATATAACATACTCAATCAATACACAGATTTGCTGTATTAATTTATCCGTCATACTCAATGACCTATTCAATGTGATTAGTTTCAGTTTTTCCTAATCAGTATGCAATATCTACAAAAATCACGGCTATCCTCCACCGATAGCCCAAAACAGTTATTTCTAAACAAGAAATAAATGTATCAACAATTATAAATTCAACATTTCCATAGGTGAGTAATTAAATTAATCAACTCCACCATTTAATCTCATAACTTCTCAAATTCCTCATTTTTCCCAAAATTAATTATATGAATTAATTTTATTACAACAATCAGCCTTTTCAAATTATCAATCAAACCCTAGCTTTTCCAAAATTTCCAAACAACCCCAACATATTAGAAATACCAAACTTAGGACAAAACCTATAATATGGAGTAGGAAATCCCTACCTCGAAGTGAATAACCCGAATGGAGAAGATGGAGATGACGACCCAAAATCCAAAGTGCTCCAAACCGCTAAACGTTCAGATTGAAACGAAGCCCTTAACCCACTCTATCCTTTTAATAATGAACCTAGGGTAGAAATACACTCTAAGTAGATCAAACCTAAGAGAGAAGGTGTGTAGAAGGAGAGAGAAGGCGGTTCTAGGGTTTTAAAACAAAAGGGAGATGAAAAAGTGATCCAAAAAGAAGGATCTCGGTTTTATATATGAGTCGCCCCGCTCGAGCGTGGAAACCCTCGCTCGAGTGTCACTCACAGACTCCCGTTCGAGCGTCAAAATTCCCGCTCGAGCGGCAGATACACACTCCGAGAACTTTTTGCTGAACTAGGTCCCCGCTCGAGCGTAAAACACCTCGCTCTAGCGTCACACACAAACTCACGCTCGAGCGTCAAAGATCCCGCTCGAGCGTCCGATACTGCAGAGGAAATACTGGAAGATGGAAAATCACGCTCGAGTGTCAAAAATCCCGCTCGAGCGTCCGACACTACGGAGGAAATACTGGAAGATGGAAAATCATGCTCGAGCGGCAAAACTCCCGCTCGAGCGGAGAAGCAACAACAAAGGGCCCGCTCGAGCGTCAAAAGCTCCGCTCGAGTGTGAAGGCAAAAATCTGGGCAAGTACCCTTTGTTTCTAAGTTCCGCCAACCTGTAACCAACCTGCCCAACACATCTTATAACTCAAAAATAATAAATTAAAGGACGACAACAATAAATATATAGTAATGGGATCCACGGAACCTAAGTCCGGATACAACAACCCAATGGAAAAGACCGGAGTCGCTATAGTTGGCAATCTTGTACATTCTGAAATTATACGTAGGATGGTCAATCATTGCAAAGGGTAGATTGACTATTTATTCCTTTGTTAGAGGGTCTTGTTTTAGCTATTTATTCATTCCTAATTATGGGCCTTTCTGGTTTTTCAGCTGTAATTGCTGATATTGTACTTGAATGGATGTTTTTGCAAAAAAGATTTATATAGTTAATTGTCTAGTTTAATATAATTTTCTTAACATATATAAATAATCTCCTCCTAATTGAAAAAAAAGTAGAAAAAATTACCAATAAATCCCAATTGAGGGAATGTTGTTTCATTTAGTCCTGTGTTTTTTCTTATAAACCATTTGGTCCTATTTAGCTAGTAAGGAATATTTCCTTTTGATTTGTTCTAGTGAGGGTTTACCTATTTACCCTTTTGGTGGGATTAGGGTGGATTCTACTTTGTTGATGTGTTGGATGTGTGTTCAGGAGAGGAGAGGGTAACATTTTTACATTGTCAATTTTTTGTGTGTTTTTTACAGTGATTTACGGTGTAGGAATTTCATTTGTTGATGTGGGTTTCTTGCAACATGGAAATCATGTCTTACTGTCTGAAAGTCTGTGGTTTTGTTGTGGTTTTCTAGTACCGGCGGTGATCGAAGGCGATTTTCTGACATTAGTCTGGGTTGTTGTGTTTAACAAGAGTGGTTATTTTTTGTTGGCGGTTTTGGATTGATGATTTTGTGGGATGTTGGTATGTTGTGATGTATTGTGTTTTTGTTTCATTTATTCTTTAATGGAGGATCTAGGAGGAGGGGAGGGGAGGGGGAGGGGAAGCTTCTTTTTTTTTTTTTTTGTGGCAGGTATGGAGGTCCAATTTTGTTGCTATGTACCTATAGCCAAATGAATGTTGGAAGTGGAAACAACGTTGGAATTGGAAACAATGAATAGGGGTTCAACATTACAAACTCAAAAAATTAACGCACACACCAATCCTCACCGGATTTACATTGCCATTCTAAATGTTACTGTGTTCATCTCTTCCGTGATAATCGCATAGGAGGAAAAAACAAAAAAAAAAAAAGAAGAAGCTATAGTACAGTTTTTGGGTACATTTGTCAATTTAACATTGCACAATCTCAATATTACCCCAGAACAAATGAGGCAACACACGCTAACATGATGTCCAAAACTGTCCTTACCTATCAAATGGAACTTATTGGTTTATAAGATTAAATACAGGACTAAATAGTGCAAAAGATTCTATTTTTGGATTTATTGGTGCATTACCCAAAAAAGTATGCCCAAATATTATCTATTAATTTTTTAAACAGTAGTTACTTATTATTAGTTTACAATACAAAGTGTTTATGATAAGAAAGTATCAGTCATACTAAATTTATTATTCTCTACGTTAATGAACCCCATAACTGAAATTGTTCCATTTTCCTTCATAAGCAAGGTTATTTACACTGAAATTTTCTAAACTATTGAAAAGTATCACTTTGACCTCTTAAATTTTAAAAGCATAAAAATAGACTCCTTAAACTATTAAGAAATATCATTTTGCCCTGCTAAATTATAAAACGTACAAATAGACCTTCTAAACTATTGGTGTGTTTCACTTTGATCGCTTCTATTAACAGTCCAATTTTTATATTTTTATAATTTAAAAACATTTGCACGCTTTTATAGTTTAGAGGGTAAAGTGATAATTGTCAATAATTTAAGAGGTCTATTTCTATGCTTTTATAGTTTAGAGAATTAAAATGATAGTTCTCAATAGTTTAAAGGGTTTTAGTGTAAATAACACTCAGAAGCATTTGAACTTGAAAATTTTCCATTGGAATAAACTCTTTATAATTAAGATAAAGTCATTGCAAGATTATATCTTATCACCAACAAATCATACCCCCAAAAAAAAAAAAAAAACTGTAAATTCGTTATTGTTCTATCATAATGAACTAAATAGGGGAATTAAATTGGTGAAAATTGAGGTCATTCCATCAAATGTTATATAAGTATTAATTAAAATTCATAATTTATTTTGTTACAAAATGGTCAAACTATGGTTTATATATATATATATATATATAATTTTTCCAAATGTTTTTTATTTGGATTAATTACACTTTTCACCTTTATAGTTTGATTCAAATTTCATTTTGGTCCCTATAACTTCAAATTAAATAGTTTCGTCCCTACACTTTAAATTTAGTTTTAATTTGGTCCTCCTGTTTAAGTTGGAGGTTAAACTTAATGATTTTGGGACATTTGTTAGTTTTCTAAGGTATATATGTATATATGTAAGATTTTTTTTTTTTACTATATAAAAAAAAAAGGTATATCTGTAAGAAAAATTAACAAAATTTTAGACGGAAAGACCAAATTGAAACTGAATTTAAAGTGTATGGAAAAAATTGTTCAATTTGAAATTATAATGACCAAAGTAAAATTTGAGTCAAAATATAGAGATTAAAAATGTAAATAACCCTTTTAATTTTATTATTATTATTATTATTTTGCTCATAAAAAATAAAAAATAAAAAGCATATAAGACGTTTAACTTCATCAAATCATAATTTTGACATTTAGGAGTGATTGTGTTTCATTTTGATGTTTTTAGCTCTTACATTTTATAATACTTTTCACTTTTCAAGTCTCTCAATTTTGCTTTCTAGGTTCACTTTGATCCCTGAATTGCTATTATAAAATTTTTAAAATTCCAAGTTTATATAAAAAAAAAATATATAAATAAAGTTATATTATATTTCAACTTCATAATAAAATTCGTTTGAAATTAAGACAAATTGCAATAAGAATGATGAGAGTGAAATTTAAGCAAAAAATTGACGGTAATAAATATACTCAATTTGAATTTTATTTATGCAAATTTGAAGATTTATAAAATCATGGGATATTTATTGTTGACCCCAAGTCAAGGTCCTCTCAAATCATACAAATTAATTCCAAATCTTCATTTCAAATTTTGAGATATGAAGTTGAAATTCCATGTCTTAATTCCAAGTCTTCATTTCAAATTCCAAGTCTTCATTTCAAATTAATTCCAAGTCTTAATTCCAAGTCTTCATTACTAAATGCATGATGTTATGAAAGTGAGTATGCAATATAATTACATTTTTGAGATGCACTATTACGACAACATTTCACCACGGCATTTGGTCCAGTAATTGTATAGTAGTCTTTGTGGTGTGAGATTTTGGATTTAGCTTTTATAAAGAGAAGTTTGATATCCTTTGTGTTGGTTGATTGTATGTGATTATTAGTGGTTGTTGGGCTTGGTCCATTTGTTGATCACTTTCTAGCTATTGTAGGTTAGTGGTTTGTTGAATGATATAAATAGTGGATTACAATTATTTAAATTTAACCCTATTTTACAATGTTGAATAAAGCTTTTATTTTAATTTTTTAATTTATATATGATATTACAGTGAAACTAATGAATTTATAATCATAATAATAAAAATTAAATACAACATATAATTGATCCAAACATTGATAGAAAGATTCAAACAACTGAACGTCTAATGAAATGTTATGGCCAAACGAATTAGCCATATTATGATATTATGGGTTTTTTTCTTTTCTTTTCTTGCAGTTGTAGATTGTAACTATCAGTAATGCTAATATGAAGGAAATTTTGATACCCAAATCCACACGGTATTACATATGAATAATAATTTTGTAGACTAATGTATGATAAGGAGGTCGAAGTTAGACGCGGTTTGAGGGTAGAAATGAGCTCTCCTCTATACTTTTATTTTTTTTATACCTTTATATATATATATTTTTGTAGGTCTCAATTCAAATCCATATCGATAATCTGAATGGTCTATCTTGTAGGTCACACAATAAAAGTCATCTATGCAAAAAATTAACTTCATCAAACAACTATAAATATAGAAATAAATCACATTTTGTTATATAAATGAACGATAAATATGATTGTAAATTTAAATTATTCATTTTATATAATAAAAATATGATTTATTTATGTTATATAATTGTTTGATAAAATTATTACTTTACATAAACAATATTTACTGTGAGACGTACAAAATAGATGGTTTGAATTATCGATGCATGTATAGATTAAGACCTCCAAGAGGAATATGAAAAGGTATGAAAAATATAAAAACGAGCTTAACGCTGAGAATGATCATTTAATCAATTATGTCCAACAGCTTCAATTATATGGAAGGTAGTTTGCTATGATTTTCCAGAAAAAAATATATATATATATTTGACATTGTCTCAAAGCCATCCAAATTATTCATTTGTATGATTTCCACATGAGTTCCACACAAATGGATGATTTGAATGACTTTATGGCATGGTCATGTCAATACCATGGGCGATTTTTTGTGTCGCTTTCAATGATGTGAACACTTATGATTCAACATTAACTACTCATTATAAAAGAAAATTTTTAAAAAGTGAATACATATTTTGTAACATCAACCATAAATTAGCATAATAAAATGCATCGTACTATAAATTGACATAATTTTATTAGAAAACTTTGTAACATCAGCCATAAATTAGCATAATAAAATGTTCAGAATTTTGTGATTCATATAATAAAAGTTTGTGGCTTGGTTATGATATTTTTTTTAACACCAATTTGTGACAAGGTTACGCATTTTGTAATTGATGTTATAAAATTTTGTGATAAAATTGTGCCAATTTGTAATGAGATGGATATGATACACACTCTTGGTGTCTCTAGAAATTAATGAAATTCCCTATAACTTTAACGATAACATTTGAAATTGTTAGGTTTTTATTCTTGGCAATCCCGTTTGACAAAACTCCTTTCAGATGTATTTATTTTCGCACTTTTTATTTCAGTGAGGCTATGAGTTTATTAGATGCGAATCCAAATCCGAATCGAGCCATGCAGAGAAGTTTGTGATGTTAATGCTTTCAAGATTGCCACTTCGCTGATTATTATGGGGGTCGAGCTGCCCGGTCAGCTCGCGGCAGAAGCAAAATTCAAATTTGCCTTCAAAATTGCATGTCAACCATTGCTCGCTCGAGCCAAGGAGTGCTCGCTCGAGCCAAAGAATGCTCGCTCGAGCGAAGGATTGCGTCCATACAAAAACCTGAAAGAAGTGATTGGTCGCTCGAGCCAAGGATCCGTCGCTCGAGCCAAGGCACTAGTAGAAATCATAAAAATTACTCTCCTCGCTCGAGCCAGGAAAGCTTCGCTCGAGCGAGTCTCAGAATCCGGGTTTCTCAAGGAGTTTGTTTTCTTCCCAATCTTGGATTACTTTTGGTTCTCTATAAATACTTGGTTTTCTCCCAAAACTAAGTAATTCATTGAAGTCCTCCAGATCTTCTTTTTGGTTCTTAAAGGTTTATATCTGGGGATATTTTGTTATTTTCTTTGATGTTTTATTGAGTATTTAACTCATGGTTTAAAGAGAGTACAACAAAGGTTTGTTTGTTATACACAAAAGAGAGAGTTGTTCTTCAGTTGTGAATTCTGAAGAATTCGAGCCTGAAGCTTTGGAGGGAATCTGGAGTGGCTCATCAGAAAGACAATTCCGTACTGAAGATGGGGTTGGAAGAGGCACATAGAGGTTGGTTCAATTAGGCGTTGTGAATTCGCTAGATAATTGAGAGTAATACCTGTGTAATTCCTTTATATCTTCTTAGTGGATTGTTCTTGTGGCTGTTGCCCGTAGTTTTTTTATCACAATTGGAAGGTGTTCAATTGTGGTTTTTTCACGTAAAATCTTTGTGTCTCTTCCTCTTGATTGTTTGATGGGGATTGTTATATTCTGCTTAAAATTGATACATAATCACAAATCAACATCTAGGAGGTTTCTAGATTTTTCAGAAAAAAAAAAAAAAAAAAAAAAAAAAAAGTAAGTTCAGAGTGAGTTATAAATTTTTGTGTAAAATAAATATATGGTCCATTATTAGATTAATTTGACAGTACCCTAAGAATGGAATCATCTTAATTGATAAATACGTGGACCTTTCCTTTAATTCTAAAATTACACTAAGATTTGAGTATTTGTTAAAAACCTCAAGGGAGGGGCGGTCCGTCTAATTAGTCCATGTTAGTGTTTTTCTATAGAATCAGCATTACTTCTTGATGGTCGTCTAATTAGTCCATGTTGGTGTTTTTCTATAGAGCTAGCTATACTCTGCAAGCAAATAAAAGCCCAAGTGAGAGGAAATTATCATTATATTTTGAAACAAAGCGACATTATTGTTGACACCACCTTGGTAAGAGGTGGGATTAGATTTAATACTATACAAATTAAAAAAATTGTAAAATTTTCTTACTTACTAATATGGCACAAATCACATTATTAAAGTGCATTTTGTTTCAAATTCTAAAATTTCTTTATTGTACGATAATGTCATTTAGTTAGAAAAGTTGATAATGGTACTTTATATAGGATTTTCCTTTGTCTAATTATTTATGAATATGAAATTAGCTAGCCGTGATATAAATTTTTTTTATTATTATAATTAGGGGTAATTTTAAAAGAATTCAGGATTCGACCCTAAAAATAAAATATTTAATTTTGTCAATTTAGACTCATTTTATGTACACTTACATTGAATTTAATCACTGAAATACTCTTTTTTATGTTGGTTTTATCTAACAAAAATATGCAAATGTTTAGATTGAAAATAAATTAAAAGATTAAGATTTAGACTGATAAAATTAAAAATTCGAGACTTAATTTGTTACAAGGGTTAAGGGATAAACATTGAGGCTGATTTGTTTGTTTGTTTTGCATTTTTTTTTTTTTTTTTGTTTGTTTGTGATTTCCGCTTATAATTATTTATTTATTTATTTATGTATTAATAGTGGTAATATGTAAGAATTTTAAATCCCAAAACCCACACGACAAGGGGGATAATTAGACTACAACGTATTAAAAAAAACTTCAAGTAATATATGATAATTCACTTTTATTAAATAATTAAGAGACAAATGATAACTTATTTACTATATGTTGCGATTTCACATTTACTAAAATTACCACATAAATAATACCATATGGTAGGAGGCCCAAGTCAATCAAGGCCGGCCAACCACTTAATTCATATTGTGGAGAGAGTTTGCTTTAATTTTTCCACAAATATTAGTCAAATCAATAAGTGGGAGGGCCAGAGTATGATGCTGCTTTTAGTGCCTTTATAAAGACTCAGACCACTTGGGTGCTAAATGTGCAATTCTGAGTTTGTGCAGAACATGCAAAGAAGAAATAGGTGTATCATGATGTTTATAGAGATGAGTTTGGTGTGGTTGTGGGTAATGTTGTTGGTTTTGGCTAGTGAGTGCTATGGGTGTTTGGAGCATGAGAGGGTTGCTCTTCTGCAACTAAAAGCTTATTCCATCAAACACAGCAATGTCCTCCCAACGTGGGTGGAGGCTTGGGAGGGTGAAACGACGACTGACTGCTGTAAGTGGGAAAGTGTCAAGTGCAACGCTACAACAGGGCGAGTGATCCAACTCTCACTCAATTCCGCAAAGAATTATTATGGGCACTCAAGAGATTGGTATTTGAATGCCTCCATGTTTCTTCCATTTGAAGAACTTGAAAGTCTCGACTTATCGTACAATGGATTAGCGGGTTGGCTTGAGAATGAAGGTTTTTTTTTTAATACTAGAATAGCAACCAAACAAGTCTACTCTATTGTTTTCTTTTTGACAATATTTCCAGAAATCACGTTATGGCCTATGCTATGATATACATTATTGACTGTTTTACAGGTTTTGAGAAGTTGGGCGAATTAACATCTCTAAAGTCTCTAAATCTATCTTATAATTATTTGGAGGGAACTATTCATATTAATGGTGAGTTTAAATTAAAGTCTATTTCTTTTCATTCTTAGCTGAGAGTTTGAGACTAGTGTAGAATTCAAAAATAAGCAGGTTTCCTTGGTTTCCAACTAATTAATACTTTTATTTTCTTGACTCGAGACCAGATCTTAAAGGTTTGAATAACTTGGAGCAGCTTGATATTGGCGATAATCAGTTTGATGGTTTCATAACTCACTCAGGTATGATAACAATACCACTTCAATATGAAGAAAATAATGAATCGAAAAAAATATAGATGCTCTGGTTTCAAAAATACATTTTTTTAACTCTATTTCTTAGGACAAATGCGATAAGTTAAATAAATTATGATTATATACATGAAGTGACATACAAAATAAACAGTTTGAATAATCGAAATAGGACTCGTGATGGATCTGGACAACACCCTTCTATGCCCAACCCAAAATTAAAAACAACCTCCTTGGATGGCAACCGAATTAATGATTCTAGAGAATTAGTTTTTTTTTTTTTGGAAAATAAAGTTGTTTATTTATTTATTTATTTTATGATGGTAAAGTTTGTTTTTTAAACACTCAATCTTTGTACATGATTTATGATTTATGTGTCCATCACCTGATTTATCCCATCTGCCACTTGTCATACTATGCAACATTTGTTGAACAGCTGAAACGGACTCATTTGCACAAAAATGTTAGGGTCCCAAAAAATTTACTAAAAATTTTACATAATATTTTTGCAATTATGTGCTGCAATAATAGATGTTTTGGCTTGTAATAAAAAGCTCACAACTAGCCACACTGTTTTATATGAAATTTCGATAGAAAAATTATGTTTGTAGATCACTATGCTTTAAAATTGAGTTTTAAACAAACTACCTATTTTTGTTTTTATATTTTTTAATAAAATGGAATACATGTCAATTTTACGTATTGTTTTAGTTGTGAGGATGGTGGTGACTTGAAATGGAAATTGATTTTTGCAGGTTTTGAAAGACCATTTGTGTTAGGCAAGTTGGAGCTACTTAGATTGGATTGGAATTTATTCAATAATAGCATCCTACCATCTCTTGGTGTGCTCTCATCACTCAAAACTCTATCCTTACATGAAAACCGTTTGAATGGATCAATTGATATAGGAGGTAAGTCCAGTATAAAATGTTTCACTTATTCACAACTAAAACAACCTTTCCAGCATCAATATGGACAATCTTCGCAGCATCAATGTAAGTTTTATGGGCTATTTTTATTGGACAAATTATAACATAGGATTAGGATTATCAATCCATGAAATTCACAACATTTGATTGTAATTTTTATTATTCAAATTAGATTTCAATGGACATTTTATTCAACAAAATTGGAGAATTTTTTAATCTTATAACTAATAATACAAAATAAACATATAATTTGTATTATATATTTTAATATTTATTGCAAAACAAACATGAAAAAGAGAGGATTATTTATCCCACTAATCTAATTGGATAACCAATCATTCACTGATTCCATGAATTGTTAATCCTCTCACTACTATTTATTCTAATCAAACAAAGCTTATGTGTTGCCTTAAAATACCACGTGATTCAATGTCATATAATATTTTAAAATTATTAAATAGCTATTAATTATTCAATTTTATGATAGTTGGACTCGACAAAGAAAAATCATAGCACCAAAAAAGTAAGTGCCCAAGGTTGAGATGGTTACTATTTTAGTTTCTAATGTATGGAGTTTGTGTGATTTTGATTCTCTGTTAAAATTATTAAAATTATTTTGATTTCGTCCTCCAATCAAATTCAATTTATAGATACCATTAAATTTAAGGGTAAATATAGAAATTCAATTAAAATTTCACTATTTTAATTCCCAAAATAAAATATTTGTGTTATTTTAGTTCTTAATATATAAATCATGTCAATTTAGTATTTAAAGTGTACAAAGTGTTTCAATTTGATCCTCTAACCAAGATTACAAAACTATTCATGCTTCCTCTATCTTTCTCTCTAAAAACCTCCATCCCGGGTCTCACCGTTGGCCGGCGGGCTGCTGCCTATGGCCATGGCAGTCGGCTGGCCTCGCTTCCTTTGTGTGTGATTGTTGTTTTCTCTCATTTTTAACTTGAATCCCCAAAGTTTTCCCACGATATTAGTTTTTCCGACATCTATAGATTATGCCTAGGTGTGTTTTGATCTATGGTGTTTGGCCATGGATCTTCTTTCGGGTCTTCTATCGACGGGTGTATGGTGATCTAGTTTTGGGCGCTTCTCTGCGATGTGTGCTGGGTTGTTTGGTATTGGAAGTTTTTTGGCCATGGGTGTGTTCGAATGTAGGAGTTTGTTCGGCAAAGAGGTCAGTGGTCTCAGATCGGGTGTTGTTCGGCAAAGAGGAGGTCAGTGATCTCAGTTCTATGGGGGCTCTCGGCTATGGGTGGTTGAAGATTAGGAGGATGTATGAGGCATGCCATGGGTGGTGATTTTCGGCCATGGATGGAGGCCATGGGAGGTGTTAAATCTTGGGAGGTTTTAGGCCATGGAAGTGGTGTTTCGTCGCCGGCTGGTTCAGTTCAGGGAGGTGTTTGACAGATGGGAGAGGTGGTTTTTTGGCTATGGGTGGTGCCTCTTGGTTGTTTAATAGGTGGGAGAGGGGTGGTTTTCGGCCATGGGTGTAGTTTCGGCCACGGTTTTCAGCCTAGGGAGTTTTTCGGCCTTGGGCTTTTCGGCCGTAGAAGGTGGATGGTTCTCGGCCAAGAAATTGGTTATATGAATGCGAGTAGCGGTAATTTATAATTTCTAATCTCTTTTTCTCGATACATTACATCTTCTGATGCATTGTGTCTTTCTATATTTTTAATTTCATATTTTTTGACGGAATGTTTATTTTCCTCGAATTCTGACGAACCCAAAAGATCCTCACAATGTTACCTAAAACAGATAAACAATTCCGGTGCTGGAATTAACACGATTTAGTCAATTTTTACGTGTGGATAATTGGTATTTTATATTTCTTAAGAGTCTGCCTTTCTCTTTTATAGTCTTTTTTTTTTTTTTTTTTCCTCGTGGTCCCACCATCTCGTCATGCTTTTATGGGATGAGCCACAGTTTGTTCCAATAGGACCCTTCCGATTACTCCGGATTAGTTGGTTTCGGCACATGGCCTGAATATTTAACTCGGCTTCCCATGTGGGCCTCAATGCCTACTCGGCAACGATCCCTAGCTCACTGGGCTTTGAACTTATACGACCCAATTGAAAGGACCAGTTTGAAGTTGATTTATTTATTTGGCTCCCACACTGATAAAAAAATTTGGTCCTCTAACCTATTTTGTCTTTCTTTATTTGAACTAAGGGCAAAACATAAAAATCATAAACACACATCAACAAAAAGCGAATGCTTATATATGAAAATATATTGGATGATGTATTACAAGAAAAAAAAAAATTCCAAAATAATTATCAACAGAAAATTTGGCGAGGATCTCATTTATTATAGAATATAAGCTTTGGGAGACAATTTTTTTTTCCTGCATCACAAAAATTACATTTTATTGTAATAATGTGAATATTCCTCTCCAGAGATATTGGCTTTTCTTTCTTTTATTTTCTTCAATTTTTGATGATGTGTATATATAGTTTTCAAACTTTACCCTTAGCTTAGCCAGAAAGGTAGACAAAATTAAGTTGGGAGATCAAATCAAAACACTTTTTTTTTATATGTTGCAAGCTAAATTGACACAATCCTATACAACTCATAAAACAATTAGGACCCAATGTACACTCAATTCTTCTTCTTCTTCTTCTTGTTCTTCTTGTTCTTCTTCTTCTTCTTCTTATTTTTATTTTTTTATGAGCGACTTAGAAGAGCTGAATTTTGGTGGCAATTCAATAGAAAATAAAAAAAAGGTGCATAATGGAGAATTTTTTTAGAGGTTGTACTCTCATTTTGGAAGTTAAAAAGGATTTGTCGGTAAGATTTTTCATTTAAAATATTGTTTCACAAAAGAAGTTTGTACAAAAATAATGTTTGTAATCATTATCCCAAATGAAGATTTCTAAGTTTCTTAGTAAAAGGATAAACTATTTTTTGAATTTTTTTTTTAATAAATAGAATAGATCACATGTTAATATTAAGTTTTGAACGGATTACAAGCTGGAGGTACTTGATTTGAGGGGCAATTCATTCAATAATTACATCCTACCATCTCTTGGTGTTTTTTCATTACTCAAGACTTCATGCCTATGGGAAAACAATTTGAATGGATCAATTGATACTGATATAAGAGGTAAGTCCAATAATAAAATACTTCATATGTTCACAACTAGACAATCTTTCTATCACCAATGTGAGTTCCATGTGTTCTACAAGCTGCTTGGAGTAGTGGATAATACCTCTAAACATCACATGAATAATGTCACATAATATTATAAAATTATTAAATAATTATCAATTATCCAATTACATGACAGTTGGACTTGACAAAAACCATAGCACGAAAAGAGTAAGTCCCTCGGATTGAAATGGAATCTAATACATAAGATAGTTTGCCAAATTTATAAACAAGGGTTAGTTACCTTTTTATTCTCTAAGGTTTTGTTTGTTTGCATGGAAAATATTTTTTTCCTAAATTTTTGGTGTTCAGTTACGTATAATTGGGTAAAATATTTTTGGATAAATTATACCACTGGTCTTTTAGTTTGAGTGAAGTATTACTTTAATTCTCATAATTTTAATTTGAATAATTTGAATCCTACCTTTTCGATTTTGTTTTTCTAAAATTTACCCAATTGGCTTCTGTAAGGACTGTGATTGAAAGTGAAAATTACAATATGACTCAAATGCAAAAACAATATGAAGAAAAACACTTATGCAGATCGGTTTTTGAGATTTGTATCAATTTAATTTTTAAGATACAAAAAAATATTTTGATTTGATCCCCAACCTAATTATATTTGTAGATGTTATAAATAAATAAAAAAAAAAGGTAAATATAAAAATTCATTTAAAAAGGTACTCTTCTTGTCTCCAAAGTATGAGATTTGTATCATTGCAATTTTTAATATTTAGATTATATCAATTTAGTTCTCAAAGTATAAAAAGTGTTAAAATTCGGTCTTCGAGCCTATGTGTCTCTCTTCATCTGAATCAAAGTAAAAACATGGAAATAAAAATAAAATAAAAAACCCAAAAAGCCACAAAATATATATATATATATAAAAATCATGTTTTGTGAAGTATTCATGGTCATCCAAAATGTATATACATGTTACTTTTATTATATTTATGTATATACATAAATATTAGGTGATGTACTACACGAAAAAACATTTTTGCAATGAAAACATTGTGACAAAAAAATTGTTGAAAAAAAATATTGGCGATGGGATTTCATTCATTGCAGAAAATAAACTTTGGGAAACAATTTATTTTTTCCATATTGTGAAAATTATATATATATTTTTTAATAACACAAAATATTTTCCTCTAAAAATATTTCCCTACATTAATGTGGTGGTTATAAAAAGAAATTAAATGTGTATTTAAAAGCTTCAGCAATCATTTGGCATGTCGGTTTGAGAGGTTTTTTTTGTTATTTTAGTCAGAAAAAGACAAAATAGGTTAAAAAATCAATAAGATAAAATGTCACATCTAAACCATAATCATTTCATTTTTTCTCTCACAAAAATCAAAAAGCCAAAAAAAACATCCCAAACGAGACTTTTTGACCTCAGGCTAAAATAACTAAAAAGTCAAAAAAATTAAAAAACCAACTCACATCCCAAACGAAGTCTAGTTTTATGAAATTTTTTCCTAATAAATGAAACCCATTGGCCATTACAGTGATATGTTAATTATTTTGGCATTTTCTTTCTTTTACTGACAATTCAATGGACTATTATTCATACGACTCATAAAGAAAATATGATCAGATTTACACTCATTTCTTTTTCTTTTTCCTTCTTCATTGTAGAATTCTGCAATATGAACTTAAAGGAGCTGGATTTGAGGGCAAATTCTATAGAAGATATAAAAGGTATACAATCGTGATTAAATAAAAAAAAAAAGTACTTAGAGGTTGTACTCTCATTTTCCTAGCTGAAAAAGATTTACAGGCAATATTGTTCACTTATAATATTATTTTACACAACAGGTTATGTACAAAAATAATGTTTGTATATCATTATTATCCCAAACCCAAATGAAGCTCTCCAAGTTTCTTAGTAAACAAACTACCTATTCTATATATATATATATATATAAAGAATTTCATAACAATTTTGCGTTTCCTTTTAGTTTGTACGGATGGTGGTGACTTGAAAAGGAAATTGATTTTTGCAGGTTTTGAACGACTATCTGTGTTAGGCAAGCTGGAGCTACTTAGATTGGATTGGAATTCATTCAATAATAGCATCCTACCATCTCTTGGTGTGCTCTCATCACTCAAAACTCTATCCCTACATGGAAACTGTTTGAATGGATCAATTGATATAGGAGGTAAGTCCAATATAAAACTCTTCACATATTCACAACCAAAGGCAATCTTTCAAGCTTCAAAATTGAATCGGTAACCACACGAGCAAGTGCACAATATCCATATGTTCTACATCTACTGGACTAGTAGACAATTCCTAAAAAGATTCCCTATGTTGTTTATATATGTTCTTTATTGTTGTTTGTTAGGATCAATGTTAGGAAAATTTCTTAAATATATTGTTTGTGGTATTTTCAACAAATAAAAACTCACAGTACACGCAAAATAAATCATTCTTTATCTTTCAATTACCTAAAAAAAAGTTAGTCAACATGTTCCACTTGTAAAAAATTTTGCAACGTAATTGGTTTTAAGCATTGCTACATGCCTTATAGAAATTTGTGGGGGAATTAAAGAATAAATTAGTGATAAATCTAAGTTAAGAAATATATAAGGCATTAGATCTAGTAGATTTTTTTTCTTTTTTTTTTTTTTCTTTTTTTTTTTTTTTTTTTGAGAGAGATCCACCTTTTGTTAAATAGTTTGATGAAAAGTCCTTTCGTTTGTTTTAAATGACATTTTGTTTTTAATTTTACCCTTTAATTTATTTGTTGACTTTTTTTATCGATTGACTTTCGTTGATTATCTATTCAAATTTTTTTCTCATATGATCAAAAATGTTTCCAATCTGTTCAATTTTTTTCTTATCTGTTCAAAAAAATTTCGATCTGTTCAATTTTTTACCCTATCTGTTTAATTTGTTAATCTTTTCAATTCAAATTTTCCTTATTTGTTTAAATATTTGTCCAAATAAAATTATATCTGTCCAAATTTATTATATGTTTAAATTCTATCTGTTTAATTTTTTTATCTTTATTTGTTCATCAACAACAACAATCATCAACATCAACATCAACAATAACAATCATCCAAAAAAAATTCAATCTGTTTAACCCCCAAAAAAAAAAAAAAAAAAAATTCTCTTGAATTTAACAAATCTGGATCAGAGACTCATGGAAGAGGGAGATGAGGAAGAGATGAACAAATTTGTCTGTGATGCCTCTTCACAGCCACTGTCCCTCCTCCAGCCATGACTTTTTCCAAACAAACACAATTTGTAAACACCAAAGGAGAGAGAGAGAGAGAGAGAGAGAGAGAGAGAGAGAGATAGATGGAAAAAAAAATCTAAAAATTAGATGGAAAAAAATCTAAAATTTTTCCTAACTTCTTCTGAAAAGTACTACTATAGTATTTCTTACTTCATTCCATTTCAAGCAAAAATTTCAATAAATCAACTGACTTACACTTCTAGTTGTAATCGTGCAAAAAAAAATCCACTGACAGACAAATTCCAACAATTTTCATTAACAAAAACCTTTATACCACACCAAGCTTCCAAATTTTTATTCCATTAAGCTTGTAATCATATTTTCACCTAATATTAAGTGTAATCAAAAGCTTATTCAAACTTTAAACTTAGAAAACGATTTCATTAGCTATCAATTGGCAACTGAATGAGTACTTCAAATACGTATCAAACACAATTTCCAACCTTTAACGCATAAATCTTCAAATTGAAGAGACAAAAGTATATGTACCTTGAATGAGATTGATGTTCACTTCACAAACAGGAATCACGATAACAGTACGAGAGGGATCGGCCTCGGGAGTAAGGATTGAAGATCCGGCGTAGTGGTTGAGTGAGGCGAGGTGAGATTCGAAGGGAACACTGGCAAGATTATGCTGGATGTGGCATTAAACGTGAGAGTGCGAGATGAGGAAGCCATGCGAAATTACCTCTATTTTTCAATCTGAGGCTTTTGAACAAATCTAAACCTACTTGGCCCTAAGAACATCTCCAACCTAATTCTCTCACCAAGAGGATGAAAATAAAATTTTCTATTCAAAAAGTAAATATAGAGTATATCACTATTCATTCAAACTCTAACCACAAACCTTCATTTTCTTCTCTAAATATTTCCCTCCAAAATTAACCATCAATTTTCCCTCCATCTATTTTCCTTACCATCTATTATTTTATAGAAAAACCAAACCCTCATACATCAAAGAAAATGACTATAGAGCTTTCTAAAACAAAAATGGATGCCGAGTATATTCATGAAGAAATGGATGCAGTAGACTCACCAATTCGTATATATTCATCCGTAGAAGAAAATGAAGGTTTGTGGTTGGAGTTTGAATGAATAGTGATATACTCTATATTTACTTTTTGAATAAAAAAATTTATTTTCATCCTCTGGGTGAGAGGATTAGGTTGGAGATGCTCTAAGACCCTTATCTCCCAATTACTTAACAAATATAAGTCAACATTGTCTCATCTAAGCTTGTAAAAGTTTGAACTGCTTCTTGGGTGAAGATTTCTGCTAACATTTCTGACTACTTAATCAATGATTTCATCTTTTCTTTGGAAGGAATTAAAGCCACTAAGATCAGGCCTTGTGCTAGATGACTTGTCAGATGGTTTTTATTTTCCTTTATTTCATCTTGATTGTATCCCCCCTTGGTTGGGTCCTCTTCAACCCTGTTCCTTGGTTTGGGTCACACATGATTGGGTTTAATTTGAGATACCAGCATAGTTGGGAGTACTTTGCTGGCTATGATGCAATTCACCAAGCCATCATTTTGTACAACATTTTAATCATCAATAAAGTTTCTTTGTTGATCAAAGAAATAAAAAAAAAAAAAAAAAAACATTGTCTCATCTGTGAAATTTTTTATCACATTATTAGTTAGTAACACCACATACAATTCAGTAATCTAGTTGGATAACCAATCATTCATTGATACCATGATTTTTTTTCTTTTTTTATCAGCAAAAGAAAACTTTGTTAATGATAATTAGGTTACAAGGCAAGTGACATACATCAATAAAGGGGATTGATTAGTTTGCTTTGATGCTTTTTAATCCAATAAATTGTTGATCTCTTCACTATTAATTCTTCAAATCAAACAAAGCCGGTATGTTCTATGTGTTAGGAGTGGTAGATAATCCCATAAATTATCACATAAACAATGTCACAATAATATTTTGAAACTGTTAATTAATTATTAATTATCCAGTTTTATAATAATCGGACTCGACAACAACCAGGTTAAGATGGTTACTATTACATAATATAGTTTGCCAAATTTATAAATAATGGTTAGTTACTTTTTAGTCTCTAAGGGCGTGTTTGATTAATAGGATTAATAGTGAGAGAGTTAATAATTTATGAAATTAGTATTAGTTATCTAGTTGAGTTAGTGAGATACATAATTCTTTCTTATCTATGTTTATTTTGTAATAAATATGGAAATATATATAATCTCAATTATGTGTATGTTTCGCGTTATTAGTTGTAGGCTTCAAAAAATTCATCAATTTTGTTACATATAATGACCATTGAAATATAATCCAAATAACGGAATGTGAGTTGGACGGACTAATAATCTCAATCTTATGTTATAATTTGGCCAATCAAGTAAGAGTGAGTATGGTCCAATTTAGATCAGTTTGGGATGAAACCAGGACCAATCTATTGTCTATAGTTCCATAAAAATTAGAATCAAACCAAACCATTAAAATCATAGAACCAATCCGAACCAAACTATTTAAACATGTTTTGGTTCGATTTGGAACCATGGTTTCACATAATCTGTTTACAAGAAAAATCATATAACATTTTGAAAAAAATTCAACCTTTCATAAATTTTAAAAATAATAATAACAAACCCATAAAACAAA
Source organism: Camellia oleifera (assembly GCA_022316695.1). Taxonomy (NCBI): domain Eukaryota; kingdom Viridiplantae; phylum Streptophyta; class Magnoliopsida; order Ericales; family Theaceae; genus Camellia; species Camellia oleifera. The sequence continues at coordinate 99,119,751 of CM039308.1, read as the reverse complement.
CTACTCTCATAAAATTCACTAATAAACAAAAACTTAATATCAAGCAAACATTGTTCAACATTAATCTGTCATTATTTTTCGAAACATAAATTTTCAAAGCATAACATGTACATTATTCCACCATGAACTTAAACAAACATAATATCTGGTCGGCACACAATGTGTGTAACTTGAAAAAAAATAACATTATTCTTTTCTTCTTTTTTTTTATATCAACAAAAGAAACCTTTATTGATGAAATAATCGTACAAGATACTAATTGTATGAGCTTTCATTATTAAACCGAAAGTCATGGGGTGAGGCCCGTCCTTCTCTTTGCATACTTTTTACAAAAACTCCAAATATAGGGGTATTTTGAGAAAGAAAATTGTGAGACAAAAATTGTTAATACCACCAACAACCTTCACTTTATACATTAAACTAGATAGATATATGTTACAACGAAAAATTATCGCCAAGAAAATTATTAATGAAAAAATTATTGACGAAGATCTCATTTATCATTGAAAATAAGCTTTGGTTGACAAATTATTTTTTCGTCATTACGAAAATTACATTTTATCATAATAATGTAAATATTCTTTCCCAGGGATGTTGGCTTTTACATTTTTTTATTTAATTTTTTGATGATCTGTGTTTATGGTTTTCAAGGTTTACCCGTAGTTGAGACAGAAATATAGAAAAAATTAAGTTGGGAAATCAATTCAAAACACTTTTCAATATTGTAAGGGTAAATTATATTTAGTGCCCTTGCACTGTCACCAAAATTTCAATTTGGTACCTTCAGTTTTAATTGTAACAATCAATCCCCTATACTTACGATCAATTTGGTACCTTCGTGTAGAAATGGTGTTGGGTGAATGAGCGACCAGAAATTGGAGCCTCATACCATGCTCTGGTTTTTGGTTTCTTTTGCTCTTCTATGTTTTCTTTTTCTGGTTTTGTTCTTGTCTTTGTTGGTTGGTTTCTCTCCGACTAGTGGGGTTGTGCCTTAGCAAGTGATAGGGCTCATTTTTCGGTGCCAACCTAGTTGGAATGGAATTGCTAGCTTTGATGCTTAGTGCTCTTTTCTCCTTTTGATCTTTGTATAGTGTACTCTAAATTTTATCAATAAAGTTCTTTTTAGCTACTCAAAAAAAGAAGAAAAAAAAAAATCTCACCCGCTTTATCCATTTATCGTTAATAAGCTAGCATAAATTAAAAGTTGAAGGATTAAAGTGAGATTTTGGTAAAAGTAAAGACTAAAGTGAGATTTTAGTAAAAGTGTAAGAGTGTTAACGAGGGAAAAAAAAATGTCACGTGGGTTTCAAATGACAAGTTCTATAAACTTCATTAATGACAAATAGATAGAAAAACTTGATAAAAAATGTAGGGTTTGACTATTACCGGGGCAACGCTAGCTTAGGGTTGATGGGGTTCCATCACCCGTCAACCTATCAAAAACTCTTAATAGAACAACTATTTAAATTATTAATATTTTATTTAATATGATTTAATCTTATTAAAATTAAGGGACCACATTGTATAGTTTGACATCAATGAACGGATAATTTTTTAATTACATATACACAAGAAAATGTGTTTCACATTATTAACAATGAAGTTATTATGCAATAGTTCTAAAAAATAAAACCTCATCAAATGTAAGTGTAAAAGTTTATATTATTTGTTGTTCAGACAAATAGTACAATATTTTTGCAGTTTATTCTACTTAAATTTGAGAAATTTAGTCATAAAAGTTTGAAAAGTTTAGGGCATCGTTTGGGGTTTGGTTTTTTTAATAATTTTTTAATTTTTTGATTGTTTTATAAGATGAAATGAGTCAAATGAATTTGGTAATGCCTTTTTTTTTTAAATGAAAAAACCTGTTCGCTGGTACTTATGACTTGCTTTTGTAGTAGTTTTTTTAACTTTTTTGTTTTTGTACTTTTTTTAAATTAAAAAAAAAACTTTTAGATTTTTTTAACCTAAAAGTCAATTTTCAAACAAGGCTTAAATGTTGGTTAGTGTAAAAGTTTTTTTTTCTAGTTTTTAGAATTTGTGGATCTTGAGCATGCAAGGTGACCTTATCTCTACAAATGTTTGGAGAAGCCACTTACTATTACAATTGAAAGTAAATGAATTAAAGTGAGATTTTGATGAAAATATAAGGATGCTAAATGTAATTTAACCATATTGTAAGGAGAAAACTTGTAACGCCCTCAAAATTAAACCCATTAAATATAAAACAAGACATGCATTATTAAAAGAAAACATTATACTATTTCAATCATCAGAGTCTTAAGAAATAAAAACATCATAATATTTGCCTTAAAGGCTTACATCTTGCCAAGTCAATGCTTGGACACAAAACATGAGTTCTAACTCAAAACAAATAAAGCCCTAGGCTTGAATTACATATAACTCAAATAAGGCAAATAAAGTAAAGCAAGTCCTCAAGAGTCCAAATCCTCACAAGCTAAGTCCTTGGAGGTAGTGAACCACCTGAACCTGAAAATGAAGTTCCCATATAGGGTGAGCCACAGCCCAGTAGAGAAATACTAAACCAAGCATAAGAATTAACTAAAGCATTAGCATCCGATACATGGTTAGCACAAGATAATAAATTTCCAATTTTAAGAGACGAATGCCTACATTGTCTATGACACATGGTCTATGACACAATTCACTTCTCATTTATACCGACATGGCTCAGAACCTGGCCAACAACTCAACAAGATAACAAATCAGGTTAAACCTTTCTTACAACATAATAAACACACATGCAGGTGTTACATCATTCACAATCAACTTCACTTCCATACTTCCCAACTGATACACATGGTGGTGATGTATCCTATCAACAACAAATAACAATAAGCATCCACATAAGTGATGCTACTGAAGTCCATCCCCTATCTCCTCCCAACAAAATCCGGTTTAGAGGTACATCCCCTATCTTCCCCTAAACCGTGGAGTTCATCCCCTATCTCCTCCAAAACCAATGCATATGCAACATAAATAATACTTGCCATACACAACACATAATTAATACAAGTAATGTTCTGTATTAATTCAACAGTCAACATAAATGACTAAATTCCAGTTATACCTAAGCCACATGCAAGGTCTACAACAATCACTGGCTATCCTCCACCGATAGCCCAAAACAATTATTTCTAAGCAAGAAATAAATATCACAATATATAATGTCAATTCCACAGATGAGTGATTAAATATTCAACTACATCAACAAATCTCAATTTCCTCAAATCTCATGCATTTAACCAGTACACAATTCCCCCTTAAATTAATTACATGAATTAATCTATGACAAAACCCTAAGGTTTCTCCAAAAATTACCAAACTACTTCCCACCTACCAAAACACCAACACTTAGGATTAAAACGTATACAAGGAGTAGGAAATCCCTACCTTAAAGCGAAGAATCCAAAAGAAGAAAACGAAGAAGATGCTCGGAACTCCAAAGTGCTCCAAATCAACAATTGCTCCGATTAAATGAAAGCCCTCGCTTTCCTCTATCTTATTTGTAAAGGAACTAGGGTAGAAACACACCCTAACTAGATCGAACCTAGGGGAAAAAGTGTTTAGAGAAGAAGAAAAGTCGGACTTTAGGGTTTGGGATCAAAAAGAATGAAAACTGCCCTAAAAATCCCGCTGCTGCCTTTATAAACTGGACAGTTCCGCTCGAGCGTACAACACACCGCTCGAGCGTAAAGAACAAAAGCAATGTCCGCTCGAGCGCAAAGATACCCGCTCGAGCGTAGAACTCTCACCTGCAGAAGTTTTGCAGGGACCAAAAAAATGCTGGGAGGGTGTGAAATCCGCTCGAGCGTAGAAATGTCCGCTCGAGCGGAAAGGCTAAAAAAACTGGGCAACAAACATCTTGACTAGGATTCAACCTACCTGTTCGAAACACGCCAAACACATCCTGAAACTCAATCAAATAGAATTAAAGGATGACAACAACAATCTGATGACAACGGAATCTACGGAACATAAGTTCGGATACAATAATCAAATGGGAAAAGACCGGGGTCGCTATAAAACTTCATTGTGCCTTCTAAATTATCATTCAAAAATTAATTGAACTCATGTTCTTTTAAAATATCAATTTTATACTTAATCTATTTGATTTTGAATCAATTTTACCCCGTCGTCAGGTATAGTCTATAATCAAATAGAAGTTGCTGACGTAAACTTCATTTTGCCCCCAAATGAAGTTTAATATGACTCATACAACAAATATGATCAGATTTACACTCAATTCTTTTCTTTTTTTCTTTTTCATTGTAGAATTCCACAATATAAACAACTTAGAGAAGCTCTCTAAGTTTGTTAGTAAATAAACTAACTATTTTATTTTTTATTTTTTATTTTTGATTTCATAACAATTTTGCGTTTCCTTTTAGTTTGTGAGGATGGTGGTGACTTGAAATGGAAATTGATTTTTGCAGATTTTGAAAAACTAGGCAAGCTGGAGCTGCTTGATTTGAGCTACAATTCATTCAATAATGGAATCATACCATCTCTTGGTGTTCTCTCATCACTCAAGACTTTAAACTTACAGGGCATCAATTTGAATGGAGCAATTGATATAGGAGGTAATTGTAATAATAAAACGCTTCACATGTTCACAACAAGACAATCTTTCTAGCATCAAAATGAGTCGGTAACCACATGAAAAAGTGCACAATATCCATGTGTTCCAACACCTACTAGGATTGGTAGACAATCCCTTTGAAGATTCCCTAGGTTGTTTATATATGTTCTTCATCGTTGTTTGTTATGACCAATGTTAGGAAAAATTATTAAATATTTTCGGAGATATTGTTTACTTGGTATTTTTGGCAAATAAACAATCACAATACACACTAAATGAGTAATTCTTTATCTTTAACTACCTAACAAAGATTAGTCAACATATTCCACTTGCAAAATTTTTTACTACATGATTGGTTTGAAACACCATATAAGCAATGCTACATGTCTTAGACAAAATTATGGGGAAAAAAAATTATTAGGTAGTGTCGGAGTACCATGTGACATTTTTTATATGGTGCTCATGACAATGTGAAATCTCAAAATACACTAGGTGAGTCATTCCTTATCTCCCAATTACTTAACAAATATAGGTCAACATTGTCTCATTTGTAAAATTTTTAGTTATATCATTAGTTAGGAACACCACATGCACAAAGATCACATGATATTCCTAAAATATTGAATAATTACCCAATTTCTTAATAGTCAAACTCAACAAAAAACCATCGTAGGACCAAAAGAGTAAGTCTTGATTGAGATTGAATTTATTACATAAAGGTATATCCTGCTGAATTTATAATAGGGCTTTAAATTTACTCAATTTTCGTTTCTTTTTTTAATATTTTTCTTTTCATTTTAGAATTCCATAATATGAGCAACTTAGAGGAGCTGGACTTGAGTGACAATCACATCCACAGCATAAAAGGTAATGGTGAAGGTTTCAAGGGTTGTATTCTCTTTTTCCAAGTTGAAAAAGATTTAGGGAAAAATTCACTTTACCTCATTGTAGTTTGAGCTCGGAGCATTTTACCCCTTATAATTTAAATATAGACAGATAATTCCATTGTGATTTTAGACTAAACCACACTATTAACTCTATTAACAAAAAAATGGAAAATGACCACTATAGTTACGTCCTTATCTTCCTCATCTTTCTTTGTTAATGGACGTAAATCACTATCACAGTTGCATTCAACCCAACCACCACCATTAATTTTTATGAATAAAAAATAAGGATAATTACTATTCAATGTAAAGTTTTATAAATAATTTTAAATTAATGGTGAAACTTATGTACATCAATAATTAAAGTCTTCAAATTTTTTTATGAATTTATAATAATTTTGTAAAACTATCACTAAATTATAATTTTTCTTAAAAAATATACACAGAGTAATCTCATTTAAGAAAAAAAAAAAAAAAAAAACTAAAAGTATATTATAAAAACTATACATATATACACCAATGATAATATATATCCAGTAATTGAAACTCTACATATAACTAACCCAAATAAGAGAGTTTTTTTAGGTTTGAAGGTAGACGATGAAGATGAAAGGATGAATGGAGAAGTTGGGTAAAAATGACTTTTTGCATTTTGATTTTACTTGAGTTTCAACAAAAAAATATGCCCACTCTCAAATTTGGCAACTGCATTACATCTTCCGTCAATTAACAGAAAAAGTAACTATTGCAATTTAGTCCAAAATTCAGGAGAAGCTAAAGTGTAACTATTGCCGTTTAGAGGGTAAAGTGCTCCAAATTCAAATCACATAGGAATAAAATGAATTTTGCCCAAAAATTTACACGCAAGATCATATATTTACAATATTGTTTTTTCCACACAACAGGTTTGAAGAGTTTAAGCAAGTTAAAGATGTTGAACCTTCGATGGAATGAATTGAAAGGACTAGTTTCTAATAATGGTGAGAACTTAAGCTTACTTGGAATTGACATTAATTCACTTATGTCCACAGTGCTTTACAAAATGAGCTCACAACGTTTTTTCAAGGTTTTGTACAGAGTAGTATTATAAAAACAAAAAAAAAAATTATAAACATTTTATTCAAATTGACGTGGCTCCTATCATGTTAATTTATTTATTGGATCCCATTTTAAATTCTCAAGTTTTATGCTGCATGCCACGTTAGTACATGTAGCATTTTCAATATATAATAACAGTAGGCTCTATTAGATCTGTTATGTTACGGAAAGGCTATAATACAAATGTTTTGTAACAAAACCACAATGGTTCATAAATTTTCTCACCAAATAGTTCATAATTTCTTAATGTATATTACGTAACCACAATAACTCATAATTTCTTAATGTGTATAACATAACCACATTAGGTCGTAACATAACCCAAATAATTCGTAATTAAGACTTTTATTACAGTGCACCCCTTCCTAACATAATCACAATAGTTTGTAACTAGGGTAAATTACAACAGTAGTCCATGTATTTTGTTCTTTTATCATTTTGGGTCCCTGTAATTTTAATTGGCTCGATTTTGACACTGAATTTATAACTTTATCTCAATTTGGTCCAACTCTTAACATTTTTTTATGAAAAATACGTACATAAGTGACATGTGTCATAATTTTAAGAGAAAACATAATCGTACTTAAATCAGTAAGTTAACCTCAACTAATTCAGTGATAATTTTCTGTCAAATTTGAGAGTCAAATTTGAGCCAATTAAGAGTGTAGGGACCAAAATGGCACAAGAGGCAAATGCACAAACCATGGGTGTAATTTTCCCTTGTAACTAATATCGCAAAATTTCAAATTTGAGGTATTGGAACATGATGCATCACCTTATCACAATGATCTGATATTTGAAGATTCTTTGTGACTTTCATGTAAGGTATCATCATATTTTCATGGCACATAATTTTTAATGAATAATTCTTTAACTACATCTTTCAGGGTTGGATGGATTAAAACACTTACAGGAGTTGTATTTGGATTATTCATCCATTGACAAAATCTTTCTTCATAATGTTGGAGTAATGTCCTCCCTAAGGGTACTGACATTGCGGAATATTAGCCTTAATGGAAGCCTACCTAACCAAGGTATTCACAATTTGATCATATTCCTTAGATTAATTGTGTTATGATTTGAATGTGCCTCGATGTAGATAAAACGTCTAAGCTAAGCATCACTTCTTTTTATTTCACAGGTTGGTGTGAACTTTCTAACCTCCAAGAGTTGGATCTCAGTGAGAATGGTTTTAATGGAATGCTTCCCTCATGTTTGGAAGACTTAACATCAATTCGAATATTGGACCTCTCTTTCAATCAGTTCACTGGAAATCTTACTTCATCTCCCCTTAGTAATCTCCCAACACTGGAATTTCTTAGCCTTTCATATAACCATTTCGAAATCCCAGTCTCATTTATTTCATTTTGTAACCATTCAAATCTTAAGGTATTTTTAGGTGACAACAACAGATTGAGTGATCAAATTGAGTTTCAAACATGGATTCCTAAGTTCCAACTGAAGGTTCTCAGGTTATCAAACTGTGGGTCAAACAATCTTGGTATGAAATTTCCACATTTTCTCTTTTACCAATATGACCTCAGAATAGTTGATCTATCACACAACTCGTTCGGAACATTCCCAGTTTGGTTGTTAGAAAATAATACTCAATTGGAAGTTTTTGATCTAATAAATTGTTCCCTTATTGGGCCTTTCCTATTGCCATCGTATCGTAATCCCCAGGTCATTTCAATTGATATTTCTGACAATCATCTTGAGGGCCCAATTCCAACAAATATAGGTTCGATCTTTCCAAATTTGTTCAATTTAAAAACATCTAGAAACCTTATTCAAGGTCACATTCCTACTTCTTTAGGTGATATGCACTCTCTGGAGATTTTGGACTTATCTAACAATAATTTGTCTGGACAAATACCAAAGCATTTGACAATTGGTTGCCCTAATTTATTCTTCTTCAAACTATCAAACAATAATTTGTCTGGCCAAATATCTCTTTCGTTTGTAAATTTAACCAAATTGGCTTTCTTTTATTTGGACAATAATCATTTCACAGCCAAATTTCCAGATAGTGTATCTATTCCTCCTTTTTTGGAAGCACTTGGTATTAGCAACAACCACATGTCTGGAAAGCTTCCAAGATGGATGGGGAACATGTCCGGTCTGATGGGAATTGCTATGTTCTCAAATCATTTTGAAGGTCCTATTCCAGTAGAGTTTTACAAACTTAGTTATCTTCAGTTTTTAGACATTTCAGATAATAACCTGTCTGGTTCTATACCGTCTTGCTTCAACCAATTGACAGTAAAACATGTCCACTTGAACCAAAACCAGTTGAGCGGTCCAATGACGCATGCATTTTACAACAGTTCTTCTTTAGTGACATTAGATCTTAGCAATAACCACCTAAATGGTACTATTCCCAGTTGGATTGGAAGCCTTTATGTGTTGAGCATTCTGCTCTTAAAATTTAATAATTTTGAAGGTGAAATTCCAGTTCAGTTATGCCAGTTGAAACAATTAAGTATATTGGACCTTTCTGAAAATAACTTTTCTGGTCCCATACCTCTTTGTTTTCGAGAAATACCTTTTGAGACAACCCATGAAAAATCTTCTCTAGAAATTAGACAAAAATATTTTTTCACATTTGCAGGGTGGAGCTTTGTTGAGGGGTTAAAGTCACTTGGAGGCCATTATCCGATGGATATTGCATATGAAAATATTATCTTCCACTTTTTGGATGTCCAACAAAAAGTGGAGTTCACAACAAACCATGGATCCTATGCATATAAAGGTAATATTTTGGACTACATGTCTGGAGTTGATCTCTCTTGTAACCGCTTAACAGGGGAAATCCCTTTGGAAATGGGAAACTTGAGCAACATTCATGATCTAAACTTGTCTCATAACAATTTATTCGGATCAATCCCATCAACATTCTCACAACTAAAGCAAATAGAAAGTTTGGATCTTTCTTACAATAGATTGAATGGAAAGATCCCTTCTCAATTGATTGAATTGGACAAGTTGGAAGTCTTTAGTGTGGCATACAACAACTTATCAGGTGCAACCCCAGACCAAAAAGCTCAGTTCGCAACTTTTGAAGAAAGTAGCTATGAAGGAAACCCATTTCTCTGCGGATTTCCCTTGCAAACCAACTGTAATAAAACTGTACCAACATCAACAATGTCAAAAGGCCTGGATAAAGAGATTGAAGACGGTGGTTTCATAGATATGGAGGTTTTCTATGTCAGCTTTCTAGCCTCATATATTATTGTGTCGTTGGGGATTGTTGCAGTTTTGTTCATAAATCCTCATTGGCGACAAGCTTGGTTTCACCTTGTTGAAATGTGCATGACCTCTTGGTACTACTTCTTTTTGGACAATTTTAGGAAGTTTTTTTGCAATAGAAGTATGTAATCTCCTTGATTAAGATGCAAGTTCTTGAATTTGAACCTGAGAAAATGAAATATATGTTAACTTTCGAGTCTGACCTATGTTACTACTATTTTTTTTTTTTTCTAGGAAAGTTTGTTTAAATAAGTTGTCCTATAATTGTGGGTTTTAACAAGATGTCTATCAACATAGATGTTGTAGTATTGTCATGCAATGACACAAATTGGTGTGCCTGATTGAAAATTCCAATTATGAAGTAGACTAGAATTTCAAGTGGATTGTTAACACTTCTACCAATAGAATTGAGATGTATGAACAACTCTTGGTGATGGCTTTCTTTAATCTCATTTTGTCTATTTTGTTGCCACAAAACTATTTCATGTCTCTCTACAGCTTGTCACGTATTGTATTCTATGTTTTTTTTTTTTTTTTTTTTTTTTTTAAAAAAAAAGCGATTCTTGCATACTAGATGTTGACAAGGCTTTCTTTCTTAATTTTTACCTTCACAATACAAGCAATTACCTTTGTAAACATATCCCAAAAGTGAGTGTATAATGTACATTTAAATTTTTTTTTTTATTGATGAAATTTAATAGTTCGTTGTTAGATTAGCATATAAGGGGAGTTTAACTTATACTCACTCCTTGCAATCACTTAAGTTTTGTCTCTCATTCCATTCCTAAGAATGAAATACGAGACTTTCCTTAAGAGAGATTTAGTAGTCAAACGGTTAGCCACATAAGCCAAAACCTCTTGGTTCAATTAATTTAGTGTTATGTGGGCTATATCTTAAATAAATGTAATCCATACATTTTATTTTGAGTTAATCACACCAAGACCCCCTAAACTAAAAGCGAATATCACGTTGATCCCCTAATCTATGAACTCGTGCATTTTGACTCTCTCAACTACAAAAATGTATTACATTCACCCATTCCAGACCACTTCAAAATAGGTGTATTTATACTATTTTCATAGTTAAGAGGTCAATATATATAGGTTCATAGATTAAAAAGTAAAACTGATGTTTGTTAATAATTGAGTAGATCTTGGTGTAATGAACCATTTTGGTGGAAAGTCTAATTTAAAGAGGGTGTAAAGCATTAGATCCCATGAGTATTTTTCTTGGGTGAGAAGTACACTCTTTGTGAAATATTCTGGCGAGAAGTACATTTTATTATTTTAGAGGACATTTTCTTTTCAATTTTAACCCTTAATCTATCTGTTGCATTTTTTTTATCTGTTTAATTTTTGGGTGATTCCATTTACACACCATCAATGCTTTCAGTACACATATTATTTAGTTCACATCAATAATATTTTAAACTTTTGATTTTTCACTTAACACACAGCATAATATTACTCTTTTAACCTAACCCACACAACACAATACACACTCTAACACAAGATGATGTATGCACCACCAAAGTTAAAAAGACAATAGGGTCCAAAATACTATTCACGATAATTTTAGATTCATGTGTCTCTCTCTCCTCCCAATTTGTGTTGAATTTATGAAAGGAACGTGAGAGCAAATGGCGAGAACCAAATAGCAGGTTGAAATTTTTTGGCGACGAAGTAATTGGGGTGGTATTCTGCAAAAATTTAAACAAAAAAATAGTTTTAGTATTATTCATAAATACAGTGTTGAAAAAACTTAATATGTTCACAAATTTACATTCGAACAAAACCAAAATATTTAATTTTTTACGTATGAATGTTTAATACTTGTTCAATTTTAATAATATGAACAAAATGATTCTATTCAAATATAAATGATTGAACATTTTGTAAATGTTCAAGTCTATGTATGCATGAAATGAATAAGCCATTGTTGTAAAGATGAACATCAATCTTTCGTTCCAAATCAATACAAACAAGATAAATAACAAAGTAAACTGACATTTTTATTGCTGTTTTGTTCCAAATCAATGTCATCCATAGTATGTAAATCTTTAAAATCAATTGATTTCAATGTTTTAAAATCCTAAATCTTCCAAAACAATAATATTTTGAGTTTGAAAAATAATAGAAAAGAGATTTATTCTAGGTGATGATGTGTATAAAGATATTTGTATTTTCATATGTGAATTGTTGAAATGAATATATACTCACCTATATTGTTCTTAATAATCATTTTATTTGAAGATATTATTATCATATAAATATAATGGTTAAATTGTGTGTACGAAGAGGATTGACGATGTGTAAATAAAATTATCTTTAATTTTTTTTTTTGACTATCTGTTCAAATATTTTCTTATCTGTTAAATCTATTTTTTCCCTTTTATGTTGAAACAATCTGTTGAATTTTTTTAGCTGTTTAATTTTTTTTTAATCTATTTAAATTTTATTTGACTCAAGCACAAAGAAAGGTACAGGAGAGAAGAAGGAAATGATCTAATACCAAGATGCTACAATGTATGGATATTTTGGTTATTTTGTAGAAGTTTATCTTTATGGACAAAATATTATAGACTATGTATTGTTGTCCAAATTGTGAAATTAAATAAATAGATTCACGAATAAATTAAAATTATATACGAAGAACACATGCTGAGAATTACAACTAAATTACAATAGAAATATACAATACAATAAAATGGTAAAGAAAGCAAACTGAAGCCTGCACGGTAGAACTTTCCTTCAAAACAGATTTCACCGCCTCACGGGTCAAGTGCTTGAGAAATTCCAGTGTCTGTCTCCCAGGATATGACGGTCAAAAACCAGTTACGGCAGAAACACTTTTTGTCTAGCCTAGCGAGCAAAACCATGGCAGCACTCTCTCACTGTAGGAATTTTCTGGCAAACTGACTTAGAAGCAAAAATTTCTATATATGAGACTTAATAGGAGGGTCTCAATTTATACATGTATAGGAGAGAAAGAAAGAGCCTCTAGCCCTTATGGTTAGTCATTATTCAATTCCCAATGGTTTTTGGCCCACTTGGACCCAACACAATAGATGGTTGGGACCCACTTTAATATTTAATTAAAGTCACCAAAAATCCATTTTTTCCAACAATCCTCCACATGAATAAAAATTGACTGAATGACTTAACAAACGGACACCATTCAACAATAATGACTCAGAGAGAGAGTACAACGGACTAACCCCGACATCAGAGAAGGTAGCTTTTGGCTTTGAACCTCTCTCAGTGAAAACCTATCGAGTTTACTGGCTGATCAGTGAATACGACATCTTGAACTGCTCTGCCGTTTATGTAAACTGAGACAATAAATCTCACACGGGAATTACTCCTACCACCATTCTATTCTCACTGGTGTGCCCTGTATGGCCCTAGGCACTAGCTTGGTTCAGTGAGTGGTTTCAAAGAGTCTTGGCCTGCCCAATTCTTCTAGAAGCAGCCCCACTTCACACTCACATAGGTGACTCTACTTCAGTATCCTGTTATACTCAGCTCAACAGCTTAACACACTAGAGTCATTAAAAGCTTAGCTTAACCTTTACACTTGCAGGTATCACTGATAAAAGGAATGGCTGGAGGTTTAACCTCCTCAATGACATACCACCATTACACGTAATTAGGTTGTCCCATTGAATCTAGATCTTGGGATCTCCAGTCAACTAGGTTGGGTTTCCATTCCGGTAACTTCCAAAGGCCTCAACCCCATTCCTTTTGACGACGTCTTGACTAATACTCAATTTAACCCTTTGGTTAGCGGATCTGCAATGTTGTCCTTAGACTTTACATAGTCTATAGAGACAACTCTATTCGAGAGTAGTTGTCGTATGGAATTATGTCTACAATAGATATGTCTAGACTTTCCATTATACATATTACTCCGTACCTTACCAATTACAGATTGACTATCACAATGAATACAAATAACTGGCACATGTTTAGACCAACGTGGGATATCTTCAATGAAAGGGTGAAGCCATTCAGCTTCTTTCGTTGCTTTATCTAAAGCAATAAATTCTGATTCCATCGTTGATCCAGATATACATGTTTGCTTGGAAGATTTCCAAGACACGACTACCCTACCAAGAGTGAACACATATCCACTAATGGACTTTGAGTCCTTTATATCTGATATCCAATTCACGTCACTATAGCCTTCTAGCACCGCTGGATATCGAGTATAATGCAACCCATAATCCCAAGTGTAGCGTAAATACCTTAACACCCGCACAATGCCCTTCCAATGAGTAGCATCGGGACTACTTGTGTATCTATTAAGCCTGCTAACCGAGTAGGCTATATCCTACCTAGTACAACTTATTAGATACATTAAACTTCTAATTACCTAAGAATATTCTAACTGAGAGACACTGTCTTTATTATTCTTGGTAAAATGTAGAATTAAGTCTATAGGTGTTAGTGACACACTCATATTTGATCCACTAAACTTCTCAAGTATCTTATCAACATAATGAGACTGAGAAAATACAATTCCGCCAGACATTCTGGTAATCTTAATTCCCAGAATAACATCTGCAATGCCCATATCCTTCATGTCAAACTCAGATTTAACAACTTCTTGGTAGTTTTGATCATTTCATCATTACCACCTATAATGAGCATATCATCAACATATAGACACAAAATGACATAACCTCTGTCAGTGTCTTTGACATAAACACACTTGTCATATTCGTTGATTCTAAACCCACTTGACAACATTACGTTGTCAAACTTCTCATGCCATTGTTTAGGCGCTTGCTTCAAACCGTAAAATGATTTGACAACTTTACAGACTTTCTTGCACCCTGGAACTGAAAACCCTTCAGGCTGCTCCATGTAGATTTCTTCATTCAAATCCCCATTTAAGAAAACTGTCTTTACATCCATTTGGTGTATCTCTAGATTGCGCAAAGCTGCTATCGCAATCACCATGTGAATGGATGTTATCCTAGTTACAGGTGAGTACATAGCAAAGTAATCCAGGCCTTCTTGTTGCATGTACTCTTTGAAAACTAGCCTAGCCTTATACTTATTAATTGACCCATCGGCCTTCATCTTTCTTTTAAAAATCCACTTGTAGCCTAAAGGCTTACTACCTGGAGGTAAATCTACCAACTCCTAAGTGTGGTTTTGTAAAATGGAGTCAATCTCACTTTTGATCACTTTTTTCCATAAAGGACTCTCAGGAGAAGTCATAGCTTCCGTGGAAAGTTTAAGATTCATTCTCAACTATATAAGTCAAGAAGTCTAGACCAAAAGACTTGGACATCCTAGCCCTTTTACTCTTTCTAGGCTCATCTAAAACCTCAATTTGATCATCATCACCAGCAAGCTCATCAAATTGCTCCAAAAACCTCGGAACCCCTTCTTGGGTTATCGTTCTTCAAAGAAACATGCATTCCTTGACTCCATGATGGTAAACCTGTGTATGTCTGAAATTTCAAACTTATGTACAAGAAATCGATATGCACTACTATTATGTGTATAACCAATGAATATACAATCCACGAATTTCAGGCCTATCCTAACCCGTTTGGGTGTAGGTATCGCCACTATTGCAAGACATCCCCACATTCGTAAGAATTTGTGAGAAGGCTTAACGTCTTTCCATAACTCATATGGGGTCTTGTCCACCTTCTTCCGGGGTACTTTATTCAGAATGTAACTCGCGGAGAGAATTGCTTCCCCCCACATGTTCTCTGGCAATCTAGAACTTATCAACATTGCATTCATCATTTCCTTTAGTGTCCTATTCTTACGCTCAACAATCCCATTTGACAGAGGAGAACAAGGCGCTGTGGTTTGGTGGATAATCCTGAATTGAGCACAAATCTCAATAACCAGTGATTCATACTCACCACAACGATCACTTCTTAAAGTCTTAATCTTGCAGCCTACTTGATTCTCAACTTCATTCTTATAAAGAACAAACATGTCAATAGCCTCATTTTTGCTTTTGAGCAAATAGACATTACAATACTTGGTACAATCATCAACAAAAGTGATGAAGTACTTATTGCCACCACGTGATTGTATAAACTTTAAGTCACACACATCACTATGCACTAAGTCCAACGGTTCTGAACTTCTTTCAATAGAATGAAACGAAGATCTTGTCAACTTCGCTTCAACACAAATTTCACACTTGTGCTTCAGATTAATCTTAAAAGATGGTATGTGATCTAACTTGATTAATCTACATAAAGATTTAAAGTTCACATGTCCTAGTCTACCATGCCACAAATTGGAAAACTCAAGTATGGAAGCAGAAGAAGATGTACATTTATTCATCTTTGGGATAATAGTCATCACATTGAGTTTAAACATACCCCCCAACATATAACCCTTACCTACGTACACTCCGTTCTTGGTCAGAACAACCTTGTCGGACTCAAAAACCATGCACAAAAACATGTTTACTGAGAAGAGACCCTGAGACAAGATTCTTACGAATGTCCGGAACATACAGGACTTCATTCAAGGTTAGCTCTTTTCCTGAGGTTAACTTCAAGACCACTTTTTCCTCAACAAATGAGGTAGCAGAGTTTCCCATAAAGAACTTCTCACCATTTGCAATCAGTTCGAAAGTTATAAACAACTTCTTCTCGAAGCAGATGTGGCGTGTAGCCCCAATAGCGCTAAAAGCCCTCGCTACCACAGTTGTAGCACTTCTCAAAGAATCGATAACCAGGTTCCTGCGGCTTGTATGCCAACTTCTTTGTAACACCACCCCTTGGCTCCAGCTTAGAGCCCCTGTTCACAGGGGACTTCTTCCTTACCCTAGAAGATTTGCCATGCTCAATGACATTGGCCTTCACTGAGGAGGTACTCCCTCATTTCTTTCTATTATCCTCCTCAATTCGAAGTCGAACAATCAGGTCTTCTTTGTAGAATTTATACAAAGTCTTTTGGCCTTTTCCAAAAATTCATACAGTACAATTCCTTGTGTCACAATCATTATGAAACTCTCAAAATCATATCACAGTAAATATATTCCCAGAATGTCATCAACCGAATTAGGCACCCTAATATATTTGGTCTAACCTATCACTTTGAAGCCAATATTTTTACTATTAGGAAACACAAATCCAGTGTTCAATAGTCTACTATTCAGAACTTCATAACATTGCCAGTAGTCTTATCATTAGGAATCACTAATTTCTCAACATGTGGTCAGTAGACTTTCTACTACTAGGAGTCACAATGTTTTAACATGTGATCAATAGTCACTTTACTACTAGGAATCACAATGTCTTGGCATAGGATCAATAGACTCTTTCATTACTAGGAATCATCATGTCTTGACATATGGCCAGTAGCCTCTCCACTACTAATACCCATCATGTCTTGACATGTGATCAGTAATCTGTTCACTACTAGGAACCACAATCTCATAACTATGTAGCCAATGGTCTAACACCTCCTAACAACTACCAGTTTTCTATCTCTATGATTAGTGATCTTGTACTCACTAGGAGCCACCAATTTAAGAACATATTTGGAATTTAATAATCCAAAAATATATTCACCCACCCTAATGGGTTGTCTCATCTTTACTTTTAAGCAAAGTCACATAGCAATCATATATGCTATAAATAACACAAGGATACCATACTAATTGTCTCTGATTAATTTAGAAATATTTTCATGCAATTTTATGATTTCCTTTAATCATACTTGATCTCTCCACATCTTCTTTTAAGAATCTCGCAAGGCTTAAGGTTGTCAAATGGAACAACATTTTTGTTTGTCACCTTTTGAAGCCATTTTTGAAACATCACAACAGAATTTCATTTTCTGTGTTTCCAGAAATTAAACTTAACACTAGAAAATCCTACAGTTGGAAATTTAATTTAAAACTAGTCTCACCGTTTAACCTAGAATCAAACATGGTCAGGAATGTTCCCAGGAAGATTGGGGGGGTCACATCGATCCCACTTAAAATCCAGTTAACCTTTTGACAAAACTTTCAAGAGCATGTTGACTCCTAGTCCATGGGAAACAATTTTAGAATTAAGTTTTTCCAGGGGATAAACCAGATTATAACAAACCGATTCCCAAGCAAATAAAATTTGTTACCAGAATTACACCACTCATAAAAGTTAACCGGTAATCCTGGAACTGAACCCATTATTTTTGAATAAAATTAGAAATATTTTAGCTAATGCTAAAATTTGGTTTCTTTTCTCAAAACCAAAACATTTTGGAAATAATCAGATTATAACTAAAGACTTTTTCCAAACTTGGTTTTTCAACACTTTGGGAATAAAATGATTAAACCCAAAGACTTCCTCAAACCCCAAAGGTTTGAAACCAAATCCGTCTTAGTTATCATTTCTGAACAAATAACAATTTCTCTTTAGCCAAGGCTAAACACTTTGATTTCTATCACAGAAAATCAAACCAAGTTCCAAACTTACAAGCAATTTAAAAATTGCTAACCAAATTACAAGCAATGTTAAAAAAAAAAATAAAAAAATAAAAAATAAAAAATAAAAAAACATTTGCTATGACAATTACACGCATATAAAATGCTTCTAACAAAACAAGCAAATAAAACTTGCTACTATAAATTAGTAAACAAACCAACTAAATCTCAAGCAAAACATGCTTCAAACATTTAAATAAAATAGTCAATCCATAAGGATTCTATTTAGTCCAAAAACCTTTCCACACTTAGGTATTTCTATTCAACACAAAGGTTAGTAGTCCAAACATTTTTATTTTTATATCCCAAATACTAATCATTTGGTTTTGTATTTGTTTTTCCATTCCCTTTCGCATAAGTATTCCTATAAAGAAAGTTAGCAAAAAAACATAAGAAAATACAAACCAAACAATCTAAACAAAATGTAAATATAATAAATCAATTGAAACCATCTAGCCAACTATTGAATAAGAAAATTAACTAATCAATTAACATGCTAGATGAGTTACAAAAATAAAATTATTACAAAGGTGACAAAACCTTATACCTTCTAAATAATTAAACTTCTAGCCATGAGTTACAAAATAAAACTTAAACTTCAAAATGAAATTTGTAACTCCAAATTAAATTAGATGTTCCTTTGTTTATTTATTCTTATTGTAATTCCAAGCATGCAACAGTAGACTAGATATATATATATATATATACACCAATTTCTACTCATGACTTTGTTTTGATAGTAGATGAAATATAAGAAAAATAACACAATGAGAAACAGTAGCATGAAAATATATAGGCTCTTATTATTGAGGAATCACAACAGTCAACACCATATCCCCAAGGACAATCTAGAACACATGTATTGTAGGCTATTAGGAGTAATTTCGGTACTTAATCCATATGAATCTATCTCATCAAAATCATATAATTAATAGATAAAAGCAGTGATATATATTAAAATTAAAGATGAATCTAATTGTTAAATTTCATATGAATCTAAATATCTAATTTCATCATAAACACTTAAATCTGTTTTAAGCTTGTTGTTCAAATTGTGAAATTAAATAAATAGTTTCACGAATAAATTAAAATTATATACCAAGAACACATGCTGAGAATTACAACTAAATTACAACAGAAATACATAATACAATAAAATGGTAAAGAAAGCAAACCGAAGCCTGCACGGTAGCAGTTTCCATAAAACAGATTTCTCCGCCTCATGGGTCAAGTGCTTGAGAAATTCCGGTGTCTGTCTCTGATGAAAAGATGAATTTCTTATTCAATATCTTCAATGTATAGCCTATACTCATATATATAGTGCTACAACTATATCTATACAAGAGATATGTATCTAAAGCACATGTGCTAATTCTTGTAACTGTCTAACCATCTAACAAACTATCAAACTGTCTAACTGTTATCTGTTTTGAGCTAGCTCGGCTTTATTGCTGAAACAGAACAGAAGCTGAGCTGCTATGCTTAGGCTTTGATGGCTGATGGCTTTGATGCAATGTCCTCAACATTCCCCTTCAAGCTAATGGGGTGAGTGAACTCCATAAGCTTGTCTTTGAGATACAAAAATCTGGAGACGGAGAGAGGTTTAGTGAAGATGTCAGCCAACTGGTCAATAGTTGGAATATACTGAAGAACCAGCTTTTTAGCAAGAACTTGTTCGCAAACATAGTGACAGTCCACTTCAATGTGTTTAGACCTGGAATGAAATACAGGATTGGAAGCCAAAGCCATAGCAGAAATATTGTCACACCAGAGAGTAGGAGGCACAAGAGAGGCAATAGACAATTCAGTGAGGAGCATGCTAATCCAAGCCAACTCTGCAACAGTATGGGCAAGAGAACGGTACTCTGCTTCAGTGAAAGAGCGAGAGACTGTGGCTTGCTTTTTGGCGGACCAAGACACCAAGTTACAACCCAAAAATATACAATAACCTGAGGTAGATTTTCTGTCTGAAACATCTCCAGCCCAGTTAGAATCAGAGTAGGCTTGAACATCAAAAGAGCTGGGAGAATAGGTCAGACCATGTCCAATGGTACCTTTAACAAAATGCAGCAGGCGTTTTACTGCAGCAAAATGTCCAATGGTGGGAGAATGCATATGCTGGCAAGAGTGATTAATTGCCAAAGAAATATCTGGACGAGTTATGGTGAGGTATTGGAGAGCACCAACAAGGCTACGATAGAGAGCAGGATCAGAATATGGAGCTGATGAATCAGGAGCAAAGGAAGGTTTAACGGAGATAGGTGATGGACAGGGTTTACAATCAGCTAAGCCGGCCTTACGAAGAATATCCTCAGCATATTTCTGTTGGGACAAAACATAGCCAGTGGAAGTTGGTGTAATGGAAATACCCAAAAAATAGGATAAGTCACCAAGTTCTTTCACAGAGAAGGCAGTGTGCATATGAGAGATAAGTGTTAGAATGTGAGAAGCATCATTGCCTGTGACTAAAATGTCATCCACATAGACCAAAAGAGCAGTGAAAGTAGTGTTGGTTTGCTGGATGAATAAAGAAGAATCACACTTGCTATTATGAAACCCTTGAGATAAAAGATAATTGGAAAATGTAGAATACCACACCCGGGGTGCCTGTTTCAAGCCATAAAAGGCTTTCTTGAGATGACAAATATGATGAGGGTAATCTGGATGAACAAACCCTGGTGGTTGAAGCATAAACACTTCTTCTTCAAGAACTCCATGAAGGAAGGCATTGGATATATCCAATTGTTTCACGGGCCACTGATGATGAAGAGCTAGACAGAGCAAAATTCGGATGGTTGGAAGCTTAGCGACAGGACTAAAGGTCTCTTGAAAATCCACACCTGCTTGCTGAAGGTACCCTTTGGCCACGAGTCGAGCTTTGTGTCTAGCTATGGTACCACCCGAATTCCTTTTAACCTTGAAAACCAACTTACAACCGATAGCAGTTTTGCCGGGAGGAAGACAGACTAGAGACCAAGTATGTTGCTGTTGCAAAGCATCAAATTCGGCTTGCATAGCCTTATGCCAAATAGGAGAAAGAAGAACTTCTGTATAAGATGGAGGTTCAGAATCTAAGTATAGAGCAGAAGAAGAAGAAGAAGAAGAAGGCTTGGTATGAAGTAAACAGTGATAAGAGAGTTTAGACCGCGTAATCATGGGATGACCATTTGTAGGTGCAGGAGGAAGTAATGGTAAGTGGACTGAGAGGGAATCAATAGGAATAGAAGAAGTAGAACCACAATGGGGCCGAACAAAAGGTGGAACAGACAGAGATGTTGCTGCTGCTGGAGGAGCAGACAAAGATGCTGGTGGAACCGTAGCTGAGGAAAATGCAGTAGACGCAGACAGAGGAGCAGACAGAGATGTTGGCGGAGTTGCTGGTGATGGAATAGGGATAGTACACCAAAAGAAAGATTGAATTTGAGGTAAAGGAAGAGAAGAAGAGGTAGAAGATATTTGCTGAAAAGGAAAAACAGATTCATTGAAAAGAACATATCGAGAAAGATAAATCCCGCCATAAACGGGATCAAGACATCTGTACCCCTTAGCAAAGGGATGATAACCAAGAAAAACATAAGGGAGTGACTTAGGATGAAGTTTAGTGGAGGAATAAGGCTGAAGCCAAGGAAAGCAGAGACAACCAAAAACCCGGAGAAAAGAGTAATCTGGAGGATGATGAAATAAAACGTCAAAAGGAGATTGATGCTGTAGCTGAGTAGAAGGAAGTCTATTGATCAAGTAAGTAGCAGCAGCAATGGCTTCAAACCAGAATTTAAGAGGCATGGAGGAATGATGAATCAGTGCAACTGCTATCTCTGTGATATGCCGATGTTTTCATTCAGCAGTGCCATTTTATGGTGGAGTGTAAGGGCAAGAGTGTTGGTGAATAATGCCATTAGCAACAATAAAGTTCTGTATTTTATTATTACAAAACTTAGTGCCTCCATCAGTACGAAATATCTTTAAAACAGTATCAAATTGTTTCTCGGCATAAGTTTTGAATTCCAAAAATTTGTCATAGACCTCACTTTTGTAGACTAGAGGATACAACCAAGTAAATTTACTAAAATCATCTACAAAAATCACATAGTATTTGTAAGTAGAAGAAGAATGAAAAGGGCCCCAAACATCACTATGAATAAAAGAAAAAGGCTTATTTACACTGGAATTGGACAAATGAAAAGGAAGACGATGACTTTTAGCAACACAACAATCTACACAATCTTGAGTAGCAAGAGATACAGATTTAAGATGCAAATGATGTTGAAGATGATGAAATTTTACAGAGGAAGGGTGGCCTAGTCTATTATGCCAAATAGTAGGTGTAACAGAAGTAGACCTATCAGTAGATTTATTAGTACTAGTAACAAAAGCTTGTGAACAAACTGGTGAAGTAGCAGATGAAGAAATAGGTGGCAGAAAATGATAGAGTCCATTGATGTTACATCCCTTGTGAAGAACTTTCTTTGTAATTTTGTCCTGAATCACAAAGTTAGACTCATCAAATATTATGATGCAATGATTATCCTGAGCTAACTTTTGAACAGAAACAAGATTTGAAGAAATAGATGATGAATGATGAATATTGTTAAGTCGAAAGGAATGATGTGGAGTAGGTAAAAGTCCGTTACTAGTGTGATTGATAGGGACATAAGTGCCATCTCCAATAGTGACCTTATCAGTACCTTGATATGGTTGATAATAGGACAGATTATTGAGATCATTGGTGATGTGATCAGTAGCAGCAGAGTCTAGGTACCATGGGACTGATGAAGAAGATGAGACATCTGCAGATAAAGAAGCAACAAAGGCCCTAGGAGCAGATGATAAAGAACCATCGGTATTGACATTATGAGACTGATATTGATTATGAGACTGATATTGAGAGTGATACTGAGAGTCCATTCGGTGCCAACAATCAAGAGCTAGATGACCAAAACCGCCACAAATTTGACAACCGTGAGAGTTGTGAGGAGAATTAGGTGAATATCGTTCTCTTCCTCGAGTGTAATGACCAGAAAATCTGCCATTACCATTGGCTCCTCTGTAATATCTTCCTCCTCTGTAAGAGGATCTACCGCGAGAGGCATGATCGTGAGAGGAAAATGAAGAAGAAGTAGGAGAAGCAAAGCCTTTGACAGTAGAAAAGGCAACTGTTGGTTCAAAAGCCTTTTTAGTTTTTGCTTCCATGTGAATCGCTTCAGAACACAACAGAGAAGACAACTCTTCCATTGAAATACAACCAGATCGGGCTCGAATGGATGTTTTGAAAGCATCAAACTCATAAGGAAGACCATTCAAGGTTAATAGGACAAGATCTTCATCATCAATAGCTACTGATGCAAAAGCCAATTGACTAACGATATCTTTGATTTTGGAAAGATATTCCTCCATTGATTCAGTTTTTTTCAAGACAGAATTCAATTTATTCTTCAGCTGGTGAATATGTGATCTGGAAAGAGAAGTGAATTTCTTATGAAGAGCAGACCAAACGTCGGCACAGTGATGAAATGGAAGAATAGTAGAATAGATCGGAGGAGATAGAGTAGCATTGAGACAACTCAATAGATAAGCATCAATAAGCATCCATTGAGTGTAATCTGGATTGGTTACTTCAAGACCATCTGTATTAACGATCAAGGGAGAAGGACAGAGTATGGAACCATCAACATATCCAAAAAGATTAGTAGCTCTAAGGATATTAGTAACTTGACTACTCCAAATGATGAAATTGGTAGAATCAAGTTTTACTATCACAAAAGAAGACAGGTTAGAGATCAGAAGAGACAGATTAGATGGAATAGTTAAAGACAGAGATGATACGGAAGCTGCCATGGAAGAACACTCGTTAGAGCTTCAAAGCTCTGATACCATGATGAAAAGATGAATTTCTTATTCAATATCTTCAATGTACAGGCTATACTCATATATATAGTGCTACAACTATATCTATACAAAAGATATGTATCTAAAGCACATGTGCTAATTCTTGTAACTGTCTAACCATCTAACAAACTATCAAATTGTCTAACTGTTATCTGTTTTGAGCTAGCTCGGCTTTATTTCTGAAACAGAACAAAAGCTGAACTGCTATGCTTGGGCTTTGATGGCTGATGGCTTTGATGCAATGTCCTCAACAGTCTCCCATCTCTCACTGTAGGAATTTTCTAACAAACTGACTTAGAAGCAAAAATTTCTATATATGAGACTTAACAGAAGGGTCTCAATTTATACATGTAATAGGGGAGAAAGGAAAAGCCTTCAGCCTTTATGGCTGGTCATTAAAGCACCATTAACCAGCATCCATAACCCCTTTTCAAAAAGTTGAAAAGTTTGGATACCCAAAGGATTCACACCATTTAGCCAAGAAAAATAATTTAAATACTCTTTAAAATCCCTTTCATGAATCTAATTTTATGAGGCAATTTCTTAATCAATTTCCAATGGTTTTTGGCTCACTTGGACCCAACACAATAGATGATTGGGACTCACTTTAATATTTAATTAAAGTCACCAAAATTTCATTTTTTCTAACATAAACAAAATTTAAATTTAAATTTATGGACTGAGTTCCTTTATTTAAATAATTTTTTATAATAGTTAACATTGTTTTTAATTTAAAGAGAATTTACAAATCGGTGGTACCCTCTAAAAATAATTATGATTTTAATTA
The DNA here is from genome assembly GCA_022316695.1 of Camellia oleifera. Classification (NCBI taxonomy): domain Eukaryota; kingdom Viridiplantae; phylum Streptophyta; class Magnoliopsida; order Ericales; family Theaceae; genus Camellia; species Camellia oleifera. The sequence continues at coordinate 99,094,780 of CM039308.1, read as the reverse complement.
TTAATATGTATAAAATTATGATTTTAATTAGTAAAGCGTATAAAATTTTCCATAAATTTGTAATTATTTTAAGAAAATATCACTAATTTATTATTTCTCCTAATTTTAAACATAAAGCCAGCTAACCAATGTTTAAAGTCAAGGACGCACAGCTTTGAACTAGCCAATGGACGAGACCTAGAGACGAAATTTTAATATAGTGGGAAGGGTTATATATTAATAAAAATTGAAAAAAAAAATTGATATATTAATTTTCTTTTATATTAAATTAGGTACTATTAGTATAATTTAGGATATTTACCAATAAATCTTATCTCATAGATAAGTACTTTAATTAGTCTCAAGTTTTTTTATTGACCTGTTAAGTCCTATTAGTGGAGAGTTTCTTTCCGTATGGTCCTATTTTTTATTTTGGTAATGTTTTGGTGGACAACTATACGCTTTTATTAATGTGATAAGTATGATGTAATATTCCAATGGGGCAAGTATGAATGTGACACTCAAACGATGTGATAGTTCAAAAAAATTAAAAACTCTTTAGTGTACTTTTTCTAAATGTGACAACATATCGGATATGATGTAACACTCCAAAACTTTTACTCAAAAAATAAATAAAAACTCCTTAGTATACTTTTTTCAAATGTGATAACGCAGCGGTATAATGTGACATTTCAAAAAAAGTAAAAATTCTTTACTGTATTTTTTTCAAACATGACAACGTGACGGATATGATGTGATACTTTAGAAAAAACTTAAAATTTCTTAATATACTTTTTTCAAACAAGACAACATGATGAATATAATGAAACATTTTTAAAAAATAAAAAAATATATATATATTTTTTAAAAAAATAATACCGTGACGAATATGATGTATGTATAATAAAAAATCCGATCACTTGTCCCACCTTAACCCCCCTCCTTACGGTTCCGGCACAGAAGTAAAATAAATCTTCTTCCAGAAGCTTTCTGAAAGGGTTTTCCAAGCACCGAAGAAAAATGCATTTCAAAAAAAGAAAACCAAAAAAGAAATTCCATTTCATCTCTCCCCTCTCTCTCTCTCTCTCTCATTTTGTTATTATATATCTAGCTATGGGTTGTTAGTAAACAGTCCCGTTACAGAGCCCGATTTATTCATGCTCGAATGTGGCTCGAAACCTAAAACGACGTCGTTTTGGGTTTTAATTTTTTTTTTTTTTTTTCTTTCTCGCTGGAAGAAGAAGAAGAAGAAGAAGAAGAAGAAGAAGAGGAAGCAGAACCAGAAGAAGAAGAAAAGAGAAGAGGAAAAAAATAAAAAATAAAAAAAATCAACATCTTCATCAACACAGCCAACAAATTTTTTTCCCCCCCTTCATTTTCAGCTCCAGATCCAGAAGAAAAAAAAAAAAAAAAAAAAAAAAAATCATCAACGTCTTCATCAACACAGCACATCTTCATTATCAACATCTTCATCATCAACATCTCCAGATTCAGAGAAAAAAAAAAAAGAAGATGAGAAAGAAATCATCAACATCTTCACCGGCGATCACCATCGAAGCCATCACCGTCTTTTCCCGTTCTTCTCTCTTCCTCTTCTCTTCTCTTCTCTTCTCTTCTCTCTCTCTCTCTCTCTCTCTCTCTCTCTTGCCTCTCTTCCTCTGTATTCAAAAGCAACACAGAAAGAAAGAAAAAGAAAGAAAAGAAAAGGGAAAAAAAAAAAATCGAAACCCAAAACGACGTCGTTTTGGGTTTCGAGCCAACAGGATTTCGGGCCCTCAAACATTTTTCGTTAGCAAAACATGTGAATGTGCTTCAATTTCATTTAATCTTCATCTTTTAATGCATTCGTTTAGGATGTGAGTTAACTTTTTAACTTTTTTATTTTTTTAACTTAGGGTCAAAAAATCTTTGTTTGGAATAGATTTTTTAGTTTTTTTACTTTTGTGAGAGAAAAAATAAAATGATTATAGTTTAGATGTGATATTTTATCTTATTAATTTTTTTTAATCTATTTTGTTTTTTTTTTACTATTTTAATCCAAACCCTGTATGCCAAACAAAGCCAATGTTTAAAAGAAATTTTCTTTAGATTTTTTCTGAATTGCTCTCTTATTATTTCTTTCCATCTCCGATTTCAATCCTTAATCAGCAAAACTGTGTATCTAATTATACAAATTCTTTTTTTTTTTAAATTATTAATCTAATCCCAGAAATGAGTTTACTAATTTCCTCCTACCCCCTCAGATTGTATAATTAATTTAAGGTCAAGGTCAAGGTCTACTTAAATCATACAAATTAATTCACAGAAAATTTTGAGAAAGGGACGTTACCTTTACCGGATGCATGATAATGCTATGGTTGTCTCTGCGGTGGGATCCCCATTTCGTAGGTCTGGATTATAATTCAAATTTGACAACTGCTACATTGTTTAATTGAGTTTTAAGGTTGTTTATTTTCATACATTGAATAAAAGAGATTGAGAGTAAAAAAATTAATAATGAGAAAATTAATAAAATTATATTTGTTTTGATAATAGTTATTAATGTAGAAATTGTTAAATTAAATAAATATAAAATAATAAATTAAATTAAATTATGATTTTTACTTAACTAAAAAAAAAACAAAAACATTAAACATTAATGTTGAAAAAAAAAATGCCCAACATGTAAAAAAAAAGAATTTGCAATTGACTAGCCAGAAGTCTGGGCGGACGACCGGTAACACTCTAAGTCGAACGGACTATTTTCTAATACCATCTCCCATCCCATACTGTTAATACCTTTGTCCAAGGCCTTTCATAGTCTGAAGGAACTACCAATCTGGAGTCCCATAAACCAAATAAACATGACTTATGTCCACCGTTCATCACTAAGAGTTCGGAGTGGACTCCTATGATAAAAAAACAAATGGGACCTTAGAGTACCCAATTGCCATATTAATGCTATTATAAGCTCCTTTAATAGCTGTAATACAAGACGAAAGAAAAAGCTAGTGGAAGTAAAGGAAAATGATTTATAATTTATAAATACAAATTTTATACAAAAAAATTCAATAAAAATTACGTGATAGTGGCCGTTTTGAAATTACAAGTCACAGTAATTGTATTTTTAGTTTTTGATGAAAGGATCATAAAGTGGGTGTTTGGTAAAATTTATTTACAACTTAAATCAACTTATAACTTAAAATAAGTCATGTTGAAGTGTTTGGTAAAAATTATGAGGGATGAATTATAGCTTAATTTAAGCCATTTTAGCAATAATCTCTTAAATTGGTTCCCAAGTGCTTTTGAAAATGGATTATGCACGAAGCTGTTTGACCCCGTTTGTAATGACTTAAATGCCCCTCAGATATTTCAACTATTACTAAAAACCCGCTATACAAGCCTTGTTATCAGCACTATTCACTTGAGAGAGAGAGACATAGGTGATTTCTGGCAAGGACGATTTCAGCGAGGGGCGATTTCTGACGAGGGTGATTTCTGGTTCTCAACACTGTTCTCAACTCTCTCTCTCTCTCTCTCTCTCTCTCTCTCTCTCTCTCTCTCTTATACACACACACACACACATGAACTAGAGCTCTCCCCCCCTCTCTTTCTCTTTCTCTCCATCGCGCATCAATGCCGTTTTAGACCATCGGCTACGATTTCTCGCTCTCCCTTTTCCTCTCTCTTTCCATCGCGATCTGAAACTGGAAATTATCTATGGTGTTCGCTCTCTCTCCACCACCTCCCGCACCTACATCGATGGCTGGTCATCAATTTACAAACCGACAGCTAGGGTTTTGTAGAACTAGTTGGTCGTCGGTCTGAAACGGCGGAGAAGGATGAGGAGAAAAACGGAGGCCATCGTCGTCGCAATCGTGATTTGCATTGATCTGCGTTGAAACCCTAGCGACCGGCGGTTGTTCGCCGGCGGCGTTGAAACCTTAGAAAAAAAAATTGAAGAAAAAGAAAAAAAATCAATATTAATTAAAAAAAAATATTAATTGGTATTAATTATTAATAAATTAATATTATATATTTTTATAATGAATTAATTATTAATTGATACTAATTAATAACAATTGTTGATTATTAATATTAGTTGATACTAATTAATACACTACTACAAATACAGATAAAGATCACACTTTTTTTTGTGTGATGTACGTTTTTTAATCACACCTTTTAAATTTTATTAAAGTGTGATCTTTGGAAGTGATTAAAAAGGGTCATTTTTAATCACACTTTTTAAGTGTTATTAAAAAATGATTTCATCACATTTTTTAAGTGTGATTAATAATATTTAGATCACATCTTTTAAGTGATTAATAACTAATAAAACCTGTGATAAAAAAAATTTGACATATTTGAAGAATAATCAATATTATTTTTGTACGCGCATTTGAAGAATGTAATACATACTATATACTATATTTTGAATCACAACCATATACTGAATGGAATAACATCATATATTTCATAAATGAAAGTATAATGTTCAAAAGTATATACAAAAGAATTAATAAAAAAAATTTAACTGTGATTATATATATTAAAAAATGAAAAAAACTTGAAAAAACTAAATTCTTGAATTCTTTGACCATATTTTGCATCTCTCCAAGAAATTTCTGACCTGAAAAATAAAAACACAAATTAATTCATAAACCGCTAGATGCACATGAATAAACTTACTATTTTTGTAGATGAATATTATGGGTCGTTTTCAAAAAAGAATAAATCGTGTGTATGATCCACATAAAGTATGCAATTGACAACTTCTAACACACAAAAATAAATATATAGAAATAAGGCTAACAATCAATAAGTAAATGTAACAAGAAAGCAAACCACAGGAGTATGCATTATATACATCATATTTGTGGAGTTTTATCTTCCAATTTTAAAATTTTAAGTAGAAATATATAAATAATAAATCAGATTACATGATTTTCTTATACAATATGCATAAAGGATAGATAAATGTATTAATATGTTTTGTATCCTTGTCGTGTAGTGCCCATACTTTCTTTAAAGATTTGTTGCATTGACATTTCTATATATGTTGTGTCGGTGTCCTACATCCATGTCCATTATACATAATGGGCACCAAAACAAATTCACTGAACTAATATTATATGATGCAAAGACTAATGCAATAATACTCAAATTTAGAAGCCATCTACATCATTTCCCACTAAGGTAACACCATGTCTGTGGTTACTAGAAAAAACAAAGTTTAAGCATTGGATTACCATGTGGAATTGTCCCTATATGGCCTTCTATAAATTCATGTATATGATCAACTACTTCACAATTAAATGTGTGAACAAGAAATGGTTGAACCATAATGAATCTTCTATATAAATTATTCAAAGAATATAGATTACAGAATCGTTTCCACAGAAACAAATTGCATCATGCATAAAAGAGATGCTGTGTAAGGGAACAAAAACAATTACTATGAGCTACAATCAGCAAGTAAACTAGCCAAAAACACCAAAATTAGCGAGAAATAACTTACAGACGTTTTGTCTTGTTCATACTCTTTGCCTCAATGAAGTAACCAGAAACCCCATAAATTTCTTGCATTTGCAAATTTGTAAGTATGTAGATATCAGGGATTTCACCAAATATTAACGGCACGTCTTTACCGTTGAGCCAAATCATTCCTTAAGGTTCTAAATAACAATTTAATTTTAATTAGAATTTTTTCCAAGCATTCTATATGGTTTCTGACATTGTCATTATTCATTAATTTCTTCCTAGTCCCCGTTAAGTCCTTAAAACTACATTTTGATCCTACTTTTGTTATCCTTCAAGTTTAGAAATTGTGGGGATATATTTTCTGAGTACCAACACGTGGCCAAGGTGACGCTGACGTGTCAGCCGAGGTGCCACGTGTTCTGGTCATGACGTCGAGGTGATCTCGGCTAGGCCGAGGTTATCTTCGAAGATATTGGAATCCGGGATAAGCGGATAAGGGACAAAAGTCCTAGAATAAAGAAGGGACTCAGCTTGGATAAGAATAAAGCTCTTAGGAAGTTTATCTTTATCTATTTAAAGAGTCCAGGATAAGCACTGAGCTAAAGTCCATCGAAGCAAGACTTCTGTTGAGACAAGGATTGAGTTAACTATAAAAGAGGAGCACCCCCATGGGTCTAAGGTACGCAATTTATATTTAGAACAGTAAGTTAAGCACTATTGATTATCTTTGAGAGATATCTTGATTACTGACTTAATCATCGGAGTGCCCCCGGGTGCACGAACCACCACCGGAATCTTTTTCTTCTATTACAAGTCATTCAGACGCCATCTATTCAACCAGTGTTCTCCAACTGAATACTGAGTTGGCAATGTGGTTAGAAATTCACTCACATAATTTGGCGCCGTCTGTGGAAAAGAAAAGAGAATAGATGGCCAACGACGGACAAAAGGAGAAGGATGGGGATAACACTCCTACTAGGAGTAGGAGACCTGTTGATGTTGACGTCGAGGGGGACAATTGCAACGAAGACCAGAATCACGGAGTGAAAGACGTCGGCCAGGAAGGCGACGTACCAAAGAAGACAGACCAAAGCGAGTACTACAATAAAGATAACCTCCAGGTATTGAAAGATAGATACCTGTGAAGGGACGAAGAGGTGAAAGAGATGGCAAACAAGTTGATGGACCTGCAATCGGTTGTCAACTTCATGATACAAAACAACGTCATGCAACCACCATTCCTGCTGCAGGACATGCCAATTCTAGCGGCCAATGCCCAGAAGGGAGGGCAGAAAATATATCTCCAGAAAACTATCCCTATAGCCCCCCAGTACGCCAGGAGCGAAAGACATTCTCATCGACCTTCAAGGGTGGTCGGGCGAGGAGAGCCAAGAAGGGAAGAATCTCGAAGGGCACATCACACCAAGGAGGCAGACCCTAGAGAACATCGGCATGTTCAAAGGCAGGAGTTGTGCTTCGATGCGACCAATAGAGAAAGGTCAAAAAGGGCTCACAACGAAGCTGAAAGTAGTGCACCTAAAAGACTAAAATCAGGAGATAGCCGAGCTCTTAGGTGGACCAAAGAGGACTTGAGACATTACCTCAAGAGGAAGCAAGATCATGCCGAGGTAACTTCCCCTGTTAAACCGAGAATACCATTCTTGACAGACTTAGACAAAGTTGAGGTACCGAAGAGATTCAGTATGCCGAGGTTCCAGATATACGATGGGAAGTCGGACCCCAACTTTCATGTCGGATTATACCTAAACTCGATGGCATTATACACTGGGAACGAGTCGTTGCTCTGCAAAGTGTTCCCCTCATCCTTCGGGGAGATTGCATCGGACTGGTTTCACAAATTGCCGAAAGGAAGTGTGAAGACCTGGGAGGGCCTGGCCGAGATATTCGTGGCCAGGTTCGTGACAAATAAATTACAGCCCTTAAGGGTAGATGCCCTGATGGCTTTAAAGATTGGCAAGGACGAAAGCCTGAGGGCCTACGCCAAGAGGTATTACGAGGTATTTAACCGAATACCAAAATGCAACCAAGAAGTGGCCGTCGTGTCATTTAAAAACAGCCTGAAAGATAGCTGCCTACTCCGAAAATCACTGGCAAAGACATTGCCAAAAAGCATGGAAGAGCTCATGACCAGAATCGAGAAATATGCCAGAGCCAAGGAGGACACGCTAGAAACCACGGCGATAAAGCAAGAAAAAGGAAACAGCTCGCCGAAGCGAGGCTAAGGTAACAACGGATCCAACAAGCAGGAGATAGGACTAAGGGCTGCACAGGCAGTCACAACTGTGTTCCGAATCCTCATTCACAAAGTCCTGGATAAAATCCAAACCCAACCCTATTTCAGAGCACTAGCAAGGGTACCAGGAGAGTTTATGGGATGAAGCCTTGGTAAGCATTGTGCTTACCATAACGAAGATGGGCATATGACCCAGGGTTACAGAGCCCTGAAGGCGCACTTGGAAGACCTGGTAAGGCAAGGCCATTTGAAGGACCTTGTAGATGAGGCCAGGACAAGGGAGGAGCAGGCAAGACTGCCTCAGGCACCAGCAACTCCACCTCTTCCAACACAGTAGCCGCAGACAAGCGGACCTTGGGTAATTAATGTAATTCACTCGAAGGTCAACGAAAACGAAATACGATGAGAGACCCAGAAGGTGAGGCACTTGCAGCATATGTACCAAGTAGGGGAGAAAGAACCTCGGGCCGAGGAGTACCAGGGACCAGTAATGTCCTTTACTGAAACCGACCTGGACATGGTCCAACATCCGCACAACGATGCCTTGGTAGTATCCCTCCAGGTTGGGGAGCGCCAAGTGAAGCACATCCTCACTGACCAAGGCAGCTCTTGTGATATCATGTATGTCAGATGTTACAAGGAGCTTGGCCTTCACCGGGACGATATGGAACAATCTAGTGGCCCAATGGTCGGGTTCAATGGAATGCCGACATGGCCACTGGGAGCAGTAAGCTTAGATGTGCAAGATGGCACGAAGAAGATAAAAACAGAGTTCACCGTAATCGACACACCCTCCCCTTACAATATTATCTTGGGAAGGCCATGGTTGCATACGATTGGGGCAGTTCCCTTAACATTGCATCAATTATTGCAATTCCCAACAGAGCATGGGATAGAGGAGATCAGAGGAGATCAGTTGTAGGCAAAGAATTGCTCCATGGCAGCAATGAAATCCACCTGCAGCATACGAGAACCAAAAAAGGCAGAGATCGAAGACAAGGACGTGGAAGTCCTCGAGGATGTCGGCTAGGAGCCAGCCGAGAAGAGTGAAGAAGCACTGAAGAAAATCCTCGTCCATGAGGGGGATGAAGAATGCTTCTTTCTTCTCGGCTCGGGCTTAGTCGAAGAAGAGGAAAAAGAGTTGGAAGCTTTCTCAAGAGCAAATATCGAGGTGTTTGCTTGGACGCCTTACGAAATGCCTGGCATTGACCCCATGGTCACTTGCCATAAACTGAACGTTGACAGCTCGGCCAAACCTGTAATCCAACGAGCAAGAAGATCGACCTTGATGCACGTCAAAGCAGTGGAAGAGGAAGTAGACAGACTTCTGGAGGCCAGGGCCATTCGAGAGGTAAGTTACCCAACGTGGCTATCAAATATAATGGTGGTAAAGAAAAAGAATGGTAAATAGAGGGTCTGCGTGGACTTTACCAGCCTGAACAAGGCCTATCCCAAAGACAGTTTTCCTCTATCCAAGATTGACCAACTGGTAGACGCCACTTCAGGGCATGGAAGGATGAGCTTCCTGGATGCCTACAGGGGTTACCATCAGATAGCCATGTACCCCCCAGATTAGGAGAAGACTGCGTTTATTACCCCAAAAGGGCTGTATTGCTACAAAGTGATGCCTTTTGGGTTGAAAAACGCAAGTGCAACTTACCAAAAATTGGTAACCAAGATGTTCAGACACTTGATCGGCCAGATGGTGAAAGTTTACATCGACGACATGGCCGTGAAGACCAAGGAACCTGAAGGTCATTTGGCCGACCTAAAAGCAGTCTTTGATGTCCTTAAAACATATCAGCTCCGACTCAATGCATCAAAATGTGCATTTGGAGTTGGATCTGGTAAGTTTTTGGGATACTTGGTGACCAGAAGGGGCATTGAGGCTAGCACAGATCAGATCAAGGCCATTTTACAGTTGAAGAGCCCGACGTCGGCAAAACAGGTGCAGATGCTAACTGGAAGGGCTGCAGCCCTGAATAGGTTCATAAGCAGAAGCTCAAACAAGTGCAAACCTTTCTTCAACTTAGTGAAGAAAGCCACAGACTTCTTATGGACCGAGAAGTGCGAAGCAGCCTTGGCCGACTTGAAGAAGTATTTGACCAAAGCTCCAGTTCTTTCAAATCCAAAACCTAGAGAGGAACTGTTCCTGTACTTGGCAGTTTCGGAACATGCGGTAAGCGCAGTGGTAATCTGAGAAGAAAAAGGGACACAAAGGGCTGTTTACTATGTAAGTAAAACCCTGGCTAATGCAGAAACCATGTATTTACCCCTAGAGAAGTTGCCGCTGGCTTTAGTAATGGCTTCAAAAAAGCTGAACCATTACTTTCAAGCTTATAAAATTGTGGTTCTAACTGAACACCCTTTGAAGTCCCTGTTGCAACAAGGAGATCTGACAGGAAGAATAGCCAGATGGGCAGTTGCCTTGGGCCAGTATGACCTAGAGTGTAGACCCAGAACAGCAATCAAAGGCCAAGTTTTGGCCGACTTCGTGATCGAGTTCACTCCAAAAGCCACTGAACATCGGGCTCCGTTGAGCCGAGGCGAACACTGTCCAAACGAACAAAGAGGAGCCCAACCAAAGGCAACAGAATAGACGAATGGTGAAAAGCTCAGACCCTACAGCATTTACATCGGCAACTCCTTTTGACTGTTTGTTGATGGGAGTTCAAACCGGCAAGGAGCGAGGGCAGGAGTAGTACTGGTATCTCCAGATGGGCAGCTACTGGAACAATCCATTCGTTTAGGGTTCAAGGCCTCAAACAATGAAGCAGAGTGTGAAGCACTGATTGCAGGGCTGAAACTGGCAGCAACAGTGAAAGCAGATGATGTGATAGTCTTCTGTGATTCACAGCTTATAGTCAACCAGACAACAGGCGAGTTTGCAGCCCGTGACGAGAGGATGTCGGCCTACGCAAAAGAGGTCAATAGGTTGGTGGCCTTGTTTCAGAACTGCCAACTACATCAGGTTAGCCGAGATTATAACAGTCACGTTGATGCACTGGCCAACCTGGCTAGTGCAATGCAACTAGAAAAAGCAAGAACGATAATAGTCGACTACTTATCGGGCTCGAGCATCGAACCACTGACCACAGAGCATAAAACAATGTGTGTGGACATGGGACCAAGCTAGATGGACGCAATAATAGCCTTCCTGAAATAAGGAAAACTACCAAATGATCACAAAGAGGCGCACAAGATCAGATTGAAGTCGGCAAGATTCAGTCTGACAGCAGAAGGACATCTCTACAAAAGATCCTTCACTGGACCCCTTTTTGAGGTGTGTACATCCTTTACAAGTTGATGATTTTTTATATGAAATACATGAAGGAATATGTGGAAGCCACGCTTGGGGCAGATCACTTGCCTATAGGGCCATTACCCAAGGGTATTGGTGGCCCTACATGCAGAAAGATGTAGAAGCCTATGTCAAGAAGTGTGAAAAGTGTCAAAGGTTTGCACCTCTGATACACCAACCAGCAGCAGACCTGAACCCTGTCTCCAGTCCTTGGCCATTCGCCCAATGGGGCATGGATCTTGTTGGACAACTATCCCAAGCAACTAGGCAAAGGAAGTACCTGCTAGTGGCAGCAGATTACTTCACCAAGTGGATAGAAGCTGAACCCCTTGCCAAGATCCGAGATGTGGTTGTGAAGAGCTTCATATGGAAGAACATCATCACCCAGTTTGGGATTCCAAGAGCAATAGTAGCAGATAATGGAATACAATTTAACAGCAAGCTAATCAAGAGCGTCTGTGCAAAATTCAAAATAAAAAATTACTTTTCAACCCCAAGCTTTCCCCAAAGCAATGGACAAGTCGAAGCATCCAACAAAGTTATCTTGGATGGGATAAAGAAGAGGCTGCAGGCAGCAAAAGGAAAGTGGGTGGATGATTTGCCCAGTGTACTCTGGGCATATCAAACTACGCCGAGAAGATCAACAGGGGAATCCCCCTTTACTATGGCTTATGGCACAGAAGCTGTCATTCCGCTGGAGGTCGGCATCCCAGGGATCAGAACCCAGGGAGTAGAGAACGGGACTAATGATGTACTCTTAGCCCGAGATCTGGATCTTCTAGAAGAAAGAATGGAGAAAGCTGCAATTCAGCTCGCAGCATACTAGCAACAGCTTGCCAGAGCTTATAATAAAAAGGTCAACCCAAAGGAGTTTCAAATCGGTGACCTCGTCTTGAGAAAAGTAGTCGGCAACAAGAAGGATCCCAGAGAGGGCAAGCTTGGCCCAAATTAGGAAGGACCCTATAGAATCATCTCGGTATTGGGGAATGGGGCATATCGGCTTGAAGATAATAAGGGCAAAGAGTCGCCAAGACCTTGGAATACTTGCAATCTTAAGTTTTTTTATCATTAAATTTTCTGTCCTTTGTTATTAGCCGAAATAATGAATAAAGTTTGATTTTTTACACTTGTGACTGATAAGATAGTTGATGATACATGCATAATGAGAACCCAAGTGGAACTTAAGTTCACATTAGGGGGCAGAGAGTTGGAAAATTATTTTAACACTTGTTGAAATTTGAGAAAAATTTACAAGTTGAAGTTAAACCGAGATCATGTTTAACATTTGTTGAAATTTGAAAAAAATTTAAAAGTTGAAGTTAAACCAAAATTATGTTTAACACTTATTGAAACTTGTGAAAAGTTTACAAGTTGAAGTTAAACCAAGATCATGACTAACACTTGTTGAAATTTGTGAAAAATTTACAAGTTTAGTTAGACCAAGATCATGTTTAACACTTGTTGAAATCTATGAAAAATCTACAAGTTGAAGTTAAACTAAGGTTATGTCTAACACTTGTTGAAATTTGTGAAAATTTTACAAGTTAAGGCCAAGGTTGTACTAAACTGAGTACTTATGTACTTGCCGATGTAAACCGTTAGTGGGTATAGCCGAGGTATTTCACCCCGAGAAAATTACACAGATAAAGAATGCATTGAAGATATGCAAAATATTTTAAGTATGGAATCATACAAGAGCAGTAAAGAGAAGACAAAGATACAAGCATTCAGGAAAGAAAGTTGTATTAACATTCAAAAGATGACATGTCGGCCAAAGCTTACAATTGTTCCAAAAAAAGAAAAACAAAAGTGCAAAATACAAAGGAAAAAGGACATCAAAATTAAGACTCTTCGGCAACACCAGATGGTTGGGTTTGAAGTTCAGAAGACTGTTGGAAGGACATCTCGGTAGCCTTCTCAGCCGCGAGCTCGACATCTATCTCTTGCAGGGTTTAATCAAAGCTCTTGTCGGCGAGAGGCACGTCCGATAATACCTTCTCAGGAATAGCATCCCTGGGAACCTCCTCACCCACCTCATCTTGAGTCAAGTCCAGGACTTGCTCATTTGGAGAAGGGGACTTGGCCCTAGCAGCTTCCTTTGACTTCCTCACCAAAGCTTTCTCGTCAGACTCAGAATCTTCGTCGGATTGGTTTGGAGTTGGAGGGAATGGCAGGGGGAGGACGTTGGTGTTCCTAAGGGGGGAGTCCTCGGGGACTTCAAGCTTTTTTAGAAGAGACATCCAACCAAGGGTGAAACCCTTGTTGCATGCCTGCTCATCTGCTTTTCGTAGTCCGCCGTAACATCGGCCACCCCCTCAGCGTATGCCTTTTCATCTGTGGCCTTGACCTCGGCAGTTTTGGTGGCCAAGGCATCTTGAAGTTTTTTTTGGGCCTGGTCATCTTTTCTTCGGCCTCTTTCTTTTCAGCCTCAAGAACCTTCTTAATGGCCTCGGCGGCCTCCGCCTTTTCCTCAGCCTCATCTTTGGCTTAACGGCCGACGCAGCTTGGTCAGATAAAGTTTTCATCTTGGTTTCAGTCTTTTTAAGGGTCTTCTGCAGACCAGAGACCTCCTTCGCCTTGTCGGCAAACGCATTCCTCATCTCAAAGGATTACATTGAGAAGGAATGGGCGTGCTGGATTGCCTAAAGAAAAACGAACAGAGCAGAAGTTATTATAAAATTTTCTAAGTATGGGAAAAAGAAAAAAAAGAAAAATTACCAAATAAGAAGGCTTACTTTAGTAGAGTGTTGCAGCATCAAGGCGAAGTTCTTATGCTCAGTCATCTCAGCATTGCGGTCGAGATCCCCAAGGAGGAGCAAGGCGGTGGTAAGGGCAACACCGACATTGATATCGTCGGCACTATCCTCAACAAAGACTAGCTTGTCCTCCAAAGTAATAGGTGGAGCCTAGGGGGCACCAGCCTTCATGGAGCCCGATGCTATGGCAGACTCTGACCTCGGCCTCTTTGACCGAGTTGATTGGGAGGGTTCGACCTTGGCGGGCCTCTTCTCAGGGGCAGAGGTAGTCTTCTCGCTCGAAGCCAATTTTGAAATTGGCAAGGTGTCCTCAGTATCAATCTGAGTCGCTGTTGCCTTTGGCTGAGCCTTCTTTATTCTTTTTTGTTTCGGCTTTGGCTAAGACGGTGCTGGTTCAGCGTCAACAGTGGCCGTGATGTTAGCCAAGAGGTCCTTAGCAACTGCTTTCTGGCGGCCCATCTCAACGGCGAAAATAGTTCGACATTGTCGACGGCATTGAGATGGCGGGGTCAGCTGTAGAGCCAAGGTAGATGGTTGCTTTATTGGATCAGAAGTCGATTCTTAATCTGGCTGAGATGTGGATGCAGCTTAAGGAGCTGTGGCAGAAGGGGGAGATTGGCTCCTCTTATTCTTCTTTGGAACGTCGGGAAGAACCGACTTGTAGGTAGGGATGAAATTGAGTACCAAAGGGGCTCTTCGCTTGTGGACTGGAAGATCTAATAGTTTCCTCAAGTCTTTGCTGGGAAAGAAAGACTGGCGGAAGCCCTTTGGTGGCTGAGGAAGAGCTGCAAGAAAAGCAGACATTAGAAACAAACGAAGTATTGAAGACTTTAAAGATGAGTAAGTACAAGCACTGGACTCTTACCATTACCCTCTACAAAGACTGTTCGAGGAAGAGGGTAGAGGTGGAGGTCCTCATCTGGAGCGAACTCCCAGTTCCCCGAGGTAATGATGTAATCATCTCCAGCTCCATTGTTGGAGTCTGGGAGGTCGGCAACGATTTTGTATTCTGTGGACCTCGGTTTAAGGTAGTAAATATAGCCTGTGTCTTTTTTGAGACCACACATGGTGTAGCAGTATTGGATGTCGACTAAGGTAACCCTAGCATTTTCTTGTTTGGCTAAGGCTATTATACCGTTTATGACTCGGTAGGAATTAATGGCAAGCTGCATTGGGTTCAACTTATAGTAATGGATTATGTCACGGAAAAGGATATTGAATGGGAGCCGAAATCCGCACTCAATAAAAGCAACAACAGGGAAGGGCATAGAATCAGTTGTGGGCATGATGGAGTCATCCTCCCCAGCCAACCTCAGATGGACATCGGCAGAGATGGAAAACTCTCGCCTAAAGTATTCTAGCTTGGTCGAGGTGTCTACTCTCTGCCTCCACATACCCATGACGTCGGCTTAAGGGGAAGGTGTAAGACTTCGGAAGGGAGTGTTTTGTGATAGTTTTGAATGACCTCGGCTAAAACCTAAGGGGAATACGTTTCAGTGTTTCCTAAATATTTTTGGGCTCTATAAGCAAATCCCAAACCTAGATCTATGGAAACAAAGATTAAAGGCACGAATCTGGAAAAGACACACAAAACAAGAACGTGTTTCAGAATAAAAAACAATGATGAATTACCAAGAACACCGTGACAGAGTGTGTGCAAGGGTTCAAGGCCAAGAATGATGGCAAAAGTAAACAAATATGTCAGCAATGTGTGAATACTCAGGAAAGGTTTGGGCAAAAACAGAATCGCGAAGCAACCATACTCAAATACATGAAAAACTAATCTAAGACATGAAAAAGTTCGAAGAAAAATCAAGAATTGAAACTGTGGGGATATTTTTTCTGAGTACTAACACGTGGCAAGGTGACACCGACGTGTCAGCCGAGGTGCCACGTGTCCCGTTCTTGACGCCGAGGTTATCTCAGCGAGGCCGAGGTTACCTCCGAAGATATCGGAATCCGAGATGAGCAGATAAGGGACAAGAGTCCTAGAATGAAGAAAGACTTCAAGATGGATAAGGATAGTATTCTTAGGGAGTCTATCATTATCTCTTGTAGAGTCCAAAGTAAGCACTGAATGAGAGTCCATAGAAGTCAGGCTTCTAGTGGGACTAGGATTGAGTAAACTATAAAAGAGAGGCACCCCCGTGGGTCTAAGGTACGCAATTTATGCTTTGAGCAATGAATTTAGCACTTGATTATCTTTGAGAGATATACTGACTTGATCGTCGGAGTGCCCCCGGGTGGAAGAACCACTGTCGGAATCTTCTCTTCCTGTTGCAAGTTAGCCAGGTGTCATCTATTCTCCCAGTTCTCTCCAGCTGATCACTGAGTTGGCAATGTGATCGAAAAATTACTCACACAATTTGGCGCTATCTGTGGAAAAGATAGGAGAATAGATGGCCAGCAACGGACAGAAGGAAAAGGTTGGTGTAACAAGTTCGCGAAGGACCCCGCTACAGTTCGGACTCGATTTGTCACGGTTCTAAATCTGAACCAAAGAGTCTAAATCTGGCAAATCGTTTTGAGAAAACAAATTTTTCAAAGAAGTGCCAAACATGGACTGCTTCGCCAGATACAGAGTCGCCACCTAAATATTTTTTTTTAATGTGGAAATTTAGGAAACCCTGACTCAGTGCCAAAGGCCATGTGTCCGTCATCACCAAAGTTGCCTCGGCTCGGGAACTTGGGTACAATTGGGAAAGGTCAGCTATGAGCACCCCCTCTCGCCCGATCAAAGATCGGCCTCTACTAACTGTGATATCTTGTTTTGAAAACATTATATGCTCTTATTCCGGTTATTAGCCTAGAATTTATTATGTGATGCGCACAACACAAAAGTATAGACTAGATCGTCTAATTTGGAAATAAGCATTGCATATCCGTTTGTTTTGAAAATGTTTTGGAATTTGCTACTCGCAAGTAGGTTAAAACACAGATTTCAATGAGCTATTCCAACTCAAACAATCCAACCTTCACCCACAGGCATTCAAGCAGTTTATGACACATAAACATCTAGCCACATGGTAAGCATGCTGTCATGTCAACATCCACACGCATGCGGTATGCTAAAGCGTAAAAATACTTACATCGTACTCTGAACCAAAACAATAAACTAGTTAGCAAACATGCGTGACCCTAGTCCATGTTAAGTGGTTAATGCATCGCATACAAAATGTCACTAGAATAGGCTCGGCTGATCTAGAAATGGCATGTGAAATGCACAAACATCATATATTCAAGTTAGATTTGAAATATTTATGTAGTTAGCATGATGCGTCGAGCCTGATGCGTGCGAGACTGATGAATGATGCACACATGCATAACGTGAGGTATGCTAAATTAAACGTGACCTCGTACTAACCATCGAAGCAAGTAAGTAAAAGGGAGAAAGAAGTGGGGGTTGGAAGACATGCACACACTCACCCACACTTATTACAGATTTGCCCTCGCTCGGAGGGACTGAATGAATATTACAATTTAATTAACCGACAAGCTAATTAAATAATTACAGATAATTAAATTAATTAAGCAAATTAATTAATCTAATTTAAGCAATAAATAACAGCCTCGGGAGAGGGCTCAATGCATGCACGCTCGGTTCCGCTCGGAAAACCACTGCCATGCTCAAGATGCCTCTGTTTTCCCTGCTCTGCTCCTCTGATAACTTCCAAAGTCTCAGGGTTTGCTCTATGGATTCCAGGGGACACCACCGGCTGAAGGAGAACACCACCGGCCATATAGAATTGTCACCGGCCGCAAATTTGATCCATCAGCCAACAATGGTGGCCGATCGGCACTAAATATGGCCGGCCGGACAGAAATTCTTGCAGAATCTGGTTTGACAGCAGCGGAGGGCAATACTTGGCATGGCAATGCATTTCAAGTAATGTATGCACCAATCACATCCCCTATCATGTTTATGACTCAAAGGGACATGAGCCTCGATCCTCGGACCACCAATCACGCATTTCCATGCATGATGGCCCAAAGAATCAAGTATGCAACTTCAATTTCAAATGAAATGCAAACCAAATAAACACACAAGGAGGCCCAACCTCCATCATACTCATTTCAAGAGGTCTAGCACACATGTTTATGCAATGCAATCCTAAGCATGTTGGCTAGCATGCAACATGGAGATGCAAAGAAGCATGCAAAACATGAAAGACATGAGACAATGCAACCAACAAGCATGCAAGGTACAATGTAGGTGTTTAAGCATGCAAGCAAGCATGTGACTTCATTCAATCATGCAAGTTCAAACATGCAACAACTCACCAATATGCTACAACATACAAGGAGCATATGCAACAAGCAAAGAGATGGACTTAAACATGATTTAGGCAGCCCTAACTAGGCCTAAAACAGTGGCCAAAATGCCCACAAATGAAGGACCAAAA
Source organism: Camellia oleifera (assembly GCA_022316695.1). Classification (NCBI taxonomy): domain Eukaryota; kingdom Viridiplantae; phylum Streptophyta; class Magnoliopsida; order Ericales; family Theaceae; genus Camellia; species Camellia oleifera. The sequence continues at coordinate 99,076,624 of CM039308.1, read as the reverse complement.
GACACACAAACATGCATGCAAATGAGGTCCAACACTTCGAGCATTAAAGAGCAACTTTTAAGCACACTTAAGAAGATGCAAACATGGACAATTAGCATGCATTAAGCTCTAAAATCATGTTAAGATGGTGCCAAACCATGCAAACAAGATAGGCTAAACATGCAACAAGGGTCCAAAACTTAAGGCTAACAAGCCAAAGTGCAAAAGAACTATACAATGCAAGCCTTGGTCGATCAAAAACAGCCAGGGGCAGACCTTAAGCATGGCAAAATAAACTTGAAAGCTTCACAAAACTAGGCCTAAAACATGCTTCAATAAGGGTTAAAACCTAGATGCATATTAAGGCAACAAAATGGCATTACAAGGCATGTATGCTAAGCAAGCATGGTGTACCAAAACCAACTCAATATAATGCTATATTATGACAAAATAAGCATGAAAATCAGTTAAGGCATGGCCAACACACACTTAAACTAGATGCTCCCTCAAGAGGCGAAAATGGCCCTTTTCAAGGATAACAAGGAGAGGGGGTGGCCCTCTCCTTCCTAGGACCTCAAGGCATCATCCTCACCTCTGAAATCCCTCAAGATTTCAGTGGTGAGGAGGCCCAAACACAATGGTCCCGGAGCTCACACAAAATGGCACAAAACAAGGGCCAAACAAGGCTTAAGAGGGGTCAAACAACCTCAAACCACAAAACACTCTTAACAAACTATTTAGAGGCCTTAAAAACAGAACTTTTATGTATTATATGCAAAGCCAAAAAACAATTGCAAGATAGGTAGAAAAGCTTTGCAAAAATGGGGAATAAAGGGATAAACTTCTTACCCTTGAAGACCCTCTTCAACAATGGAGCTCCAGCAGCTTCTCTAGGTTGAAACCAGCTCCAAAACTCCAAAAACAACCCTCAAAGGCCTCAGCTCTAAGAGATGGTGTGATGGTAGGTGTTTGTGAGCAAAAATGAGACAAAACACACACTAGAGAGAGATATAGAGATAGGATATAAACCAAACCCTGACCCTAGAACTCAAACCCTAAAAATGGCTGTCTAAAATGTCTAACTTTTGTTCTACCCCTCAAAAAAGAGAGAAAACTCTTATTTATAGAGCTTTTAGTCTTGTAAGCTTACAAGACAAGCTTCTAAAGAGAGATCCCTCCATACACGTGTATGGAGGGGAGCCAAATGCATGCCAGCTGTGAGAAAATATCGGCAAAAGCAGATGCGCAGTAGTCGGCTGACCAAAAATGCAATTGACCAAAAAAGATAGCCGGCCGGCCATCTATAGTGCCGGCCGGCCAAACATTTGGCCGGTGGCCACAAAACACAGCCGGTGGCCTCAAGCCATGGCCGGTGATGGGTGGGGATGGTCTACAAGCCCTACCCTGCCTCTTAAAGGCAAAGCACAAGTGTTTGGTGCAAAACCAGACACAAAACAGTCGAGTCGAGAGATCCTGAGGCCAGGCGCGTAGCCGAGACCTCCGGGAATTCAAGACGAACACAAACATGGATAATCACCGAGTGTTCAAGCGGTGACGTCCAAGTCTTGAGGACGGTCAAAAATGGGGTGTCTACAGTTGGGGATGACACTCTTGCTGAGAGTGGGAGACCTATTGATCTTTATGTCACAAGAGACGACTACAACGCAGAAACTCGTGACCAGAATCACGGAGTGAAGGACGTCGGCCAGACTAGCGACGCTCCAAAGAAACCAGATCGAAATGGCTACTACAACGAAGACGACCTCCAGGTATGGAAGGATAGATGCCTACGGAGGGACGAAGAGATGAAGGAGATGGCAAACAAATTGGCAGACCTGCAGTCGGTTGTCAATTTCATGATGCAAAATAACATCATGCAGTCACCGTTCCCGCTGCAGGACACGCTGATTCCAGCAGCCAATACCCAGAAGGGAGGGCAGAGAACAATTCCCATAGCCCCTCAGCACAACGGGAGCGAAAGACACTCTCATCGACCTTCCAAGGATGTCGGACGAAGAGAGTCAAAAAGAGAAGAATCACGGAGGACGCATCACACAAAGGAGGCAGACCCCAAAGGACATCAACATGTTCAAGGGCAGGCGTTGTGCTTCGACACAACTCATGGAGAAGGGTCGAAGAGGACTCACTATGAAGCTGAAAGTAGTGCACCAAAAAGGCTGAAAGCAGGAGATAGCCGAGCTCCTGGGAGGACAAAAGAGGACTTAAGAGATTACCTTAAGAGGAAGCAATAGAATGCCGAAGCCGAGGTAAATTCCCCAGATAAACCAAGGACACCATTCTCGGTGGAATTGGACAGGTTTGAGGCGCCAAAGAGATTCAGTATGCCGAGGTTTCAAATATACGATGGGAAGTCAAACCCCAACTTCCACATCGGATTATATTTGAACTCAATGGCACTGTATAGTGGGAACGAGCCGTTGTTCTGCAAAGTGTTCGCCTCATCCTTCGGGGAGATTGCATCAGATTGGTTCTACAAACTACCAAAAGGAAGCGTGAAGACTTGGGAAGGCCTGGCCCAGATGTTCGTGGCCAGGTTCGTGACAAACAAACTGCAGACATTAAGGGTGGACGCACTGATGGCTCTGAAGATCAGTAAGGATGAAGGCCTTAGGGCCTATGCAAAAAGATACTATGAGGTATTCAATCGAATACCAGAATGTAATCAAGAAGTGGCAGTCGTGTCATTCAAGAACGGCCTGAAAGACAACTGTCCACTACGGAAGTCTTTGGCAAAAACTTTGCCAAAAAGCATGGAAGAGCTCATGGCGAGAATCGAGAAGTATGCCAGAGCCGAGGAAGACACATCGGGGACTAAGGAGATAAAACAAGAGAAAGGAAACGGCTCACCGAAGTGAGGCTGAGGTAACAACGGATCGAACAAGCATGAAACAGAACTGAGGGCTGCACAAGCAGTAACGACTGTGTTCCGGGTCCCAATTCACAAAGTCCTGGAACAAATTCGGAACCAACCCTATTTCAGAGCACCAGCAAGGGCACCAAGGGAATTCATGGAGAGGAACGTCGGCAGGCGTTGTACCTACCACAATGAAGAGGGGCACACAACTCAGGGTTGCAGAGCCCTAAAAGCACACTTGGAAGACTTGGTAAGGCAAGGCCATCTGAGAGATCTGGTCGACGAGGCCAGAACAAGAGAAGAACAGGCAAGATTGCCTCAAGCACCAGCAACTCCGCCTCCCCCAGTGCAACAACCTCAGGCAGGAGGACCTCGGGTAGTCAATGTGATTCACTCAAAGGTCAACGAGAACGAAATCAGAGGGGAGACCCAGAAGGTAAAACACCTACAACATGTCTATCAAGTCGAGAAGAAAAGACATTGGGCAGAAGGATGCCGGGGACCAATGATAACCTTTACTGAAGCCGACCTATAGATGGTCCAGCATCCACATAATGATGCCTTGGTAGTATCCCTCCAGGTTGGGGAGTGCCAAGTGAAACGCATCCTGATTGACCAAGGCAGCTCTTGTAACATCATGTACGTCTGATGGTACAAGGAGCTCGGCCTTTACCCAGACGACATGGAACAATCCAATGGCCCAATGATTGGGTTCAATGGAACGCCGACGTGGCCACTGGGAGCAGTAAACTTGAAGGTGCAGGCTGGCATCAGGAAGATCAAGACAGAATTCACCATCATTGACACGCCCTCCCCTTACAACATCATCTTGGAAAGGCCATGGTTGCATGCAATGGGGACAGTTCCCTCAACATTGCATCAACTATTGCGATTCCCAACAGAACATGGGATAGAGGAAGTCAAGGGCGATCAGCTGCAGGCGAAGAATTGCTCCATGGCAACAATGAAATCTACTTGCAGCATACGACAGCCAAAAAAGGCTGAAATTGAAGATGAGAACGTAGAAGTCCCAGAAGACATCGGCAAGGAGCCAGCCGAGAAGAGTGAAGAGGCACTGAAGAAAATCCTCGTCCAGGATGGGGATGAAGAACGCTTCTTTCTTCTCGGCTCGGGCTTAGCCGAAGAAGAGGAAAGAGAGTTAGAGGCTTTTCTGAGAGCAAATATTGAGGTGTTTGCTTGGTCACCTTACGAAATGCCTACCATTGACCCCGAGGTCACTTGCCACAAACTGAATGTTGACAGGTCGGCCAAACCTGTAATTCAACGAGCCAGAAGACCGACATTGACGCACGTCGAAGCGGTAGAAGAAGAAGCAGACAGAATTCTGGAGGCTAGAGCCATTAGAGAAGTTCACTACCCGACATGGCTATCCAATACAGTGGTGGTAAAGAAGAAGAACGGTAAATGGAGGGTCTGCGTAGACTTTACCAGTTTAAACAAGGCCTGTCCCAAAGACAGCTTCCCCCTACCCAAGATTGACCAGCTAGTGGATGCCACTTCGGGGCATGGAAGGATGAGCTTCCTGGATGCCTACAGGAGGTATCACCAGATAGCTATGGACCTAGCGGATGAAGAGAAGACTGCATTTATCACTCCCAAAGAGCTATACTGCTACAGAGTGATGCCCTTTGGATTGAAAAACGCAGGAGCCACTTACCAAAGATTGGTAACCAAGATGTTCAAGCACCTGATTGGCCAAACAGTAGAAGTCTACATTGATGACATGGTTGTTAAGACCAAGGAGCCTGAGGGTCATCTCGCCGATCTAAAAGCAGTCTTTGAAATCCTTAAAACATATCGGCTCCGACTCAATGCATCGAAGTGTGCATTTGGAGTTGGATCTGGTAAGTTTTTAGGATACCTAGTGACCAGTAGGGGCATTGAGGCCAGCCCAGATCAGATCAAGGCCATCCTAGAGCTGAAGAGCCCGACGTCGGCAAAACAGGTGCAGATGCTAACTGGAAGGGCCGCAGCCCTGAACGGGTTTATAAGCAGAAGCTCAGACAAGTGCAAACCTTTCTTCAAATTAGTGAAGAAAGCCACAGACTTTCTTTGGACGGAGGAGTGCGAAGAAGCATTAACCGATCTGAAGAAATACCTGACCACAGCTCCAGTTCTTTTGAATCCAGAACCTGGGGAGGAGGTGTTCTTGTACTTAGCAGTTTCAGAACATGCGATAAGTGCAGTACTAATCCGAGAAGAAAAAGGGGAGCAAAAGGCTGTTTACTATGTAAGCAAAACCCTAGCCGACGCAAAAACAAGGTATCTACCCTTAGAAAAATTGGCACTGGCCTTAGTAATGGCTTCAAAGAAATTGAACCATTACTTCCAGGCCCATAAAATTATGGTACTGACAGAGCATCCATTGAAGTCCCTATTGTAGCAGGGAGACTTAACAGAAAGAATAGCCAGATGGGCAGTCACCCTAGGCCAGTATGATCTGGAGTACAGGCCCAGAACTGCAATCAAAGGCCAGGTTTTGGCCGACTTCGTGGCCGAGTTCACGCTAGAATCCATCGAACATCGCGTTTCGTTGAGCCAAGATAAACAATGTCTAGACAAACAAAAAGAAGCCCAACCAAAGCCAAAAGAACAAAGGAAAGAGGACAAAATTAGACCCTGCAGCATTTACATCGGCGACTCCTTTCGAGTGTACATTGATGGGAGTTCAAACCGACAAAGAGCGGGGGCAGGAGTAGTACTGATATCTCCAGATGGAGAGAAATTGGAACAGTCCATTCGATTAGGGTTCAAGGCCTCAAACAATGAGGCAGAATATGAAGCATTGATTGCAGGACTGAAGCTGGCAGCAGCAATACAAGCAGATGAGGTAATAGTTTTTTGTGACTCACAATTAATAGTTAATCAGACAACAGGCGAGTTTGCAGCCCGAGATGAAAGAATGTCGGCCTACGCAAAGGAAGTCATCAAGTTGGCGACCTTATTCCAAAACTGCAGACTACTTCAAGTCAGCCGAGATGATAACAGCCACGCCGACACGTTGGCCAACCTAGCAAGTTTAATACAAATTGGAAAAACAAGGACAATAATGATTAACTATTTGTCGGGCCCGAGCATAGAACCGCCGACCACAGAGCACGAAGCAATGTGTATGGACATGGGACCAAGCTGGATGGATGCAATTGTTGCATTCTTGAAAGAAGGAAAGCTGCCAGAAGACCACAATGAGGCACACAAGGTTAGATTGAAGTCGACAAGATTCAGTCTAACAGTAGAAGGACATCTTTACAGAAGGTCCTTCACTGGACCCCTTTTAAGGTGCATACACCCTCTGCAGGTTGAAGATTTTCTATATGAAATTCATGAAGGAATTTGTGGAAGCCACGCTGGGGACAGATCGCTAACTCACAAGGCCATTACCCAGGGGTATTGGTGACCCTACATGCAAAAAGATGCAGAAGCCTACGTGAAGAAGTGTGAACAATGCCAAAGGTTTGCACCTTTGATACACTAGCCAGCTGCTGACCTAAACCCTGTATCCAGTCCTTGGCCATTTGCCCAATGGGGCATGGATCTCGTTGGGCAATTGCCCCAAGCAACTGGGCAAAGGAAGTACCTATTGGTAGCAACAAATTACTTCACAAAGTGGATAGAAGCAGAACCTCTTGCCAAGATCCGAGATGTGGATGTCAAGAACTTCTTATGGAGAAACATCATTACCAGATTTGGGATTCCAAGAGCAATTGTTGCAGATAATGGAACTCAATTTGACAGTAAGCTGATCAAGAACTTCTATGCAAAGTTCAAGATCAAGAACTACTTTGCAACCCCAAGCTTTCCACAAAGCAATGGACAAGCAAAAGCATCCAACAAAGTAATTCTGGATGGGATAAAGAAGAGGCTGCAGGCGGCAAAAGGGAAGTGGGTAGACGAATTACCCAATGTACTCTGGGCATATTCGACTACGCCGAAAAGATCAACAAGGGAATCCCCATTCGCCATGACTTATGGCACAGAAGTAGTCATTCCATTGGAGGTCGGCATCCCAAGGATCAGAACTCAGGGAGTTGAAAACAGGACTAATGATGTACTCTTAGCCCGAGATCTGGATCTTCTAGAAGAAAGAAGAGAGAAGGCTGCAATACAGCTTGCAGCATACCAGCAACAGTTTGCCAAAGCTTATAACGAGAAGGTTAATCCTAGGGAATTTCAAGTCGGTGACCTAGTCCTGAGAAAAGTCATCGGCAACAAGAAGGATCCTAGGAAGGGCAAGCTTGTCCCAAACTGGGAAGGACCCTACAGAATCACTTCGGTATTGGGAAATAGGGTATATCGGCTTGAAGATAATGAGGGTAAAGCCTTGCCAAGACCCTGGAACACTTGTAATTTGAAATTTTTCTATCATTAGATGTTACTTGTTTTTTACCAACGACATTAATAAAATCTTAGCAGAATTCTTCAACACTTATGACTGATAAAATGCATAATGTGGTTTCTGGATGACATGAATAATGAGACCCCGAGTGGAACTCAAGTTCACATTAGGGGGCAGAGAGAAGACAGAGTTGTTTAACATTTGTTGAAATTTGTAGCAATTTACAAGTTGAAGTTAAATCGATGTTATGTTTAACACATGTTGAAATTTGTAGCAATTTACAAGTTGAAGTTAGACGGAGATCATTGTTTAACACTTGTTGAAATTTGTAGCAATTTACAAGTTGAAGTTAAACCAATGTTATGTTTAACACTTGTTGAAATTTGTAGCAATTTACAAGTTGAAGTTAGACCGAGATCATTGTTTAACACTTGTTGAAATTTGTAGCAATTTACAAATTGAAGTTAAACCGATGTTATGTTTAACACTTGTTGAAATTTGTAGCAATTTACAAGTTGAAGTTAGACCGAGATCATTGTTTAACACTTGTTGAAATTTGTAGCAATTTACAAATTGAAGTTAAACCGATGTTATGTTTAACACTTGTTGAAATTTGTAGCAATTTACAAGTTGAAGTTAGACCAAGATCATTGTTTAACACTTGTTGAAATTTGTAGCAATTTACAAGTTGAAGTTAAACCAAGATCATTGCTTAACACTTGTTGAAATTTGTAGCAATTTACAAGTTAAAGTTAAACCAATGTTATGTTTAACACTTGTTGAAATTTGTAACAATTTGCAAGTTAAAGTTAAACCGAGATCATTGTTAACCGAGGTAATTCACCCCAAGAAGGTTGCACAAAGAAGGAAGAATATATTAAAGACATGCAGAATATTCTAAGTATAGAATCATGCAAAAGCAATAAAGGGAGGATAAAGACTCAAGCATTCAGGGAAAGCAGATGCATTTGTAGACAAAAGAGGCACGTCGGCCATATGCAGAGCTTACATTATCTGAAAAACAAAAAGTACAAGAGTACAAAAGACAAAAGAAGAAAAACATGAAAATTAAGGTTCCTCAGCATTAACAGCAACTTGGGTTAAGACCTCGGAAGGCTGTTTAGAAGCCACCTCGGCCGCCTTTTCCGCAGCAAGCTCGGCATTGATTTGGGCAAGGGTTTCATCAATACTTTTGTCGGCTAGAGGAACGTCGGATGATACCTGCTCAAGGGTAGCTTCCTTGGGAACCTCCTCATCTTGAGTCAAATCAAGGACTTGCTCATTTTGAGGAGGGGACTTGGCCCCAACAGCCTCCTTGGATTTCCTCACCAAGGCCTCATTCTCATCTTCATCCTCAGATTCAGAATCATCCTCAAGTTGAACTGGAGGTGGCGGCGGAGGGAATGGAAGAGGAATGGCATCGGCACTCCGAAGAGGCGAGTCCTCGAGGACATTGAGCTTTTTTAGAAGGGACATCCAACCAAGGAAGAAACCCCTGTTGCATGCCTGCTTTACTTGTTGCTCATAGGCCTCCGTGACATCGGCCATGCCTTAAGCATATGCCTTCTCATCGGCATCTTTGATTTCGGCCTCCTTGGTGGCCAAGGCATCTTGAAGCTCTCTCTGGGCCTGGGCCACTTTATCCTCAGCCTCTTTTAGCTGGGCTTGAAGAACTTTGTTTATTGCCTCAGCGGCACCGACCTTCTCTTCAGCCTCATCTTTCTCTTTGATGGCGACCTCGGCCTGGTCCTCCAAGGTCTTCATCTTTGATTACAGGCTCTTATTGGTTTTCTGAAGAGTGGAAACCTCTCTTATCTTCTCAGCAAGCTTCTCATGATTCTCAAAAGATTGCATTGAAAAAGAATGGGCATGCTAGATGGCCTGAAAGGAAACAGAAGTATCAAAAAAATATTCTAAGTATGAAATAAAGAGAAAGAAAGAAAAAGTACTAAGCAAAAACACTTACCTGAACAGAGCGTTGGAGCATCAGGACGTAATTCTCGTACTCACTGAACTCGGCATTTCACTCCAGATCGCTTGGAAGAAGTAGTGCAGTACTGAGTGCCACGCCGACATTGATTTCGTCGGCACTGTCACTAGCCATAACAGGCTTATCTTCCAAAGTGATTTCAGGGGCCCAGGAGGCATCAAGTTTTTTAGACCCCGAGGTTGTTCCAGGGGATGACCTCGGCCTTTTGGACTTGGTGGATTCAGAGGAAAGGGTTTCAGCGGACCTCTTCGCGGGGACAGAGGCAGTCTTCTCACTTGGAGCCAGTTTTGAAATTGGTAAGGTATCCTCAGAATCAACCTGAGTAACCTTTGCCTTGGGCTGGACCTTTTTGATTCGTTTTTGTTTCGTGCTGGTTGTGCCTCAACATCAGAAGGTATGCTAGCCAAGAGATCTTTTGGAACTGGTTTTGGGCGACCCATCTCGGTAGAAGAAGTTGTTCGGCGTCGACGACGGTGTTGGGATATTGGAATCAAATATGGAGCTGAGATTGATGGTTGATCAGCTGGATCGAATGTTGATCCTTGATCTGCTCGAGATGTGGACACAGTCTGTGGAGTTGTGGCAGAAGGTAGAGAAAGGCTTTTCTTCTTCTTTTTCCTAGGGACATCGGGGAGAGCTGATTTGTACGTCGGGATAAAATTCAGAAGCAGGGGCACCTTCCGTTTATGAACTGGCAGGTCTAAGAGTTTCTTCAAATCCTTGCTGGGAATGAAGGATTGGCGAAAGTTCTTGGGTGGCTGAGGGAGAACTGCAAGGGAAAACAGACATTAGAAACAGGTAAAGTATTAAGGACTTGAAAAGAAACAACCAAGTATTAACACTGGGCTCTTACCCTTGCCCTCTGAAATTGATCGAGGAAGAGGGTAGAGATGGAGGTCCTCGTCTAGCGCAAACTCCCAATTTCCTGAGGCAATGAAGTAATCATCTCCAGCCCCCTTGTTGGAGTCTGGGAGGTCGGCTACGATTTTGAACTCTGTGGACCTCGGCTTAAGGTAATAAATGTAGCCTTTTTCTTTCAAGTTAAGGCCGCACATGGTATAGCAGTATTGAATATCGGCTAGGGTGATCCTAGCATTTTCCTGTTTAGCTAGGGCTATGATGCCATTAATCACTCGATAAGAATTTATGGCAAGTTGCATAGGGTTCAACTTATAATAATGGAGAATCTCGCGAAAAAGGATGTTGAGTGGGAGCCGAAGTCCACACTCAATAAAGGCAACTACAGGGAAGGGCATGGAGTCGTCAGCAGGCATAATGGAGTCATCATCCCCAGCCAACCTCAGATGGACATCGGCTGGGATTTCAAACTCCTGTCTAAAGTATTCTAGCTTGGATGGGGTGTTTACCCTATGTTTCCACATACCCATGATATCGGCTTAACCAAGGAAGTTGGGTTTCAGAAGACGTTTTGAAAGGGCTATTGGGACCTCAGCAAGCGCTTAGGTAAGTACAGGTTTCAGTTTTTTCCTAAATTATGGGTTCTACAGACAAATCCCAAACCTAAGTCTATGGAAACAAAGATTGAAAGCACAAATCTGGAAAAGACACAAAAAATAGAAAACAAGAACGAGTTCAGAACCAAGAACAAAGGTGGGCTATCAAAAGCATAGAAAGTACAAGGGGTACAAGATCAAGAACAGTGGGAAAAATACAAGAAAGAGGTGAACAGTACACATTCAAAACATGGGCAAGAGCAAAGCCATTGAATAAATGCATACGATTCGCAAAATCAAATGTTGAACAAGACAGTAATGGCAACGAATGATGGAGAGCATCAAGGAAATAAAAACAAGGGGAGTAATGGCTTACCAGAAAATGTAAAGCCAGTGAAAGGATTGCCGAAGTCAGGTGACGGTTACAAAAGATTCAGAGCGGCGAGAGCTTCACTAGAATGAAGGGATGCATACAGGCAGTTGCAGAGCTCAAAGCTGGAGCAATGGCGGATTCAAGAGGAAAGGCAAGAGGGAGAAAGAACTTGATAGTAAAAAGTGAAGAAATGAAAGGAGAGGGAAAAGTTTTGTCAAAACTTGAAACGGCGGCAAGGAAATCATTAATGAAAACCTAGAAAAACATATACGTCAGACAACGCACGTGAGAAATAAGACGGCTTACAGGCGCGTCACAGGCACAATCCAATGAGGATAAAACGCGTGAATGAAGAGATTTTATAAAATGATGCATGACAGCTCATGCGAGTGAAGGAATTCACTGGAATTCTTGTTCTTTGAAGGAGCATTCTGGCCTTAAACAATGATCTCAGCTAAAGTGATTTAAGCCGACGTACTAGAAGGAGGTACCGATATAGGTTCCATCACCTCAGAATGCCGAGGTAATAGAACCTAGGGGGCAATTGTGGAGATATATTTTCTGAGTACCAACACGTGGCAAGGTGACACCAACGTGTCAGCCGAGGTGCCACGTGTCCCGTTCTTGACGCCGAGGTTATCTCGGCGAGGCCGAGGTTACCTCCGAAGATATCGGAATTCGAAATGAGCAAATAAAGGACAAGAGTCCTAGAATGAAGAAAGACTTCAAGATGGATAAGGATAGTATTCTTAGGGAGTCTATCATTATCTTTTGTAGAGTCCAAAGTAAGCACTGAATGGGAGTCCATAGAAGTCAGGCTTCTAGTGGGACTAGGATTGAGTAAACTATAAAAGAAAGGCACGCCCGTGGGTCTAAGGTACGCAATTTATGCTTTGAGCAGTGAATTTAGCACTTGATTATCTTTGAGAGATATACTGACTTGATCGTCGGAGTGCCCCCGGGTGGAAGAACCACCGCCAGAATCTTCTCTTTCTGTTGCAGGTTAGCCAGGTGTCATCTATTCTGCCAGTTCTCTCCAGCTGATCACTGAGTTGGCAGTGTGATTGGAAAATTACTCACACAAAAACCAGGAGGAACAGTGACTTACTAGAGAAATGAGGTCGGTGAAAAGGATAGCCAAAGTCAAACGATGGTCGAAGCAGTTAAAGTCTCGCCGGAAGAGGTGAACGGAACAAGTTGCAGAACTAAGAGGGCTTGAACAATGGCAGATTTTTGAAAAAGCTAGAGAGAGAGAAAGCCTTAGAAACGATAGAGAAGAGTAAAAAGATGGGGGAAGAAATGAAGTTTTGTCAAAACTCGAAACGGCGGCAAAAAGGAAATTAATGTGCCTAAAACGACGTATGCGTCAAACGGCGCATGCAAGTGAAATTCGACTTACAGACGCATATCGAGTACGATCCAATAAGCGGAAGACGCGTGGCTAAAACGGTTGAGTTATTATGTATGACAACTCATACGTGTGAAAGAGCTCTTGAAATTCTTGTTCTTTAAAAAAACATGTCAGCCTCCATGATGATCTCGGTTGAGAAATTTTAAACCGACGTATTGGAAGGAAGTATTGATATAGGTTCCATCACCTCAGAATGCCAAGGTAATAGTGCTTAGGGGGCAGTTGTGGGGATATATTTTCTGAGTACCAACACGTGGCCAAGATGACGCCGACATGTCAGCCGAGGTGCCACGTGTCCTAGTCGTGACGTCGAGGTGATCTCGGCTAGGCCGAGGTTATCTCCGAAGATATTAGAATCCGCGATAAATGGATAAGGGACAAGAGTCCTAGAATAAAGAGGGACTCAACTTGGATAAAGATAAAGCTCTTAGGGAGTTTATCTTTATCTATTTAAAGAGTCCAGGATAAGCACTGAGCTAAAGTCCGTCGAAGTAAGACTTCTGTTGGGACAATGATTGAGTTAACTATAAAAGAGGAGCACCCCCATGGGTCTAAGGTACGCAATTTATATTTAGAACAGTGAGTTAAGCACTATTGATTATCTTTGAGAGATATTTTGATTACTGACTTAATCATAGGAGTGCCCCCGGGTGGACGAACCACCACTGGAATCTCTTCCTTCTGTTACAGGTCATTCAGGCACCATCTATTCAACCAGTGTTCTCCAACTGAATACTGAGTTGGCAGTGTGGTCAGAAATTCACTCACACAGAAATATATAGAGATCATCAAAAATATTCAAGGTTCATTGTGACTATTGTCATTTCAGCCAACACCAAAGATGAGACTTTAGTTCAATTGAGCAGCATTTTGCAAAATAAGGGGGAAATAATTAAGATGCCAAAGAAGTACAGTGCCACTGTTACACCATTCCATCCCCACCACAGCGCCACCACGTTACCGAAAACCCTTACCCCACCATTAAATAACCACGAGAGAGAGAGAGAGAGAGAGAGTTATTTATTTATTTATTCTCCATCCACATTCAAACCATTACAATTGTCTTATATTTCTATGCATCGCGTGTGCTCAACTTCCAAGTATTTATATATGTATGATATGTTTAAGAAATCTTCAATCCGTACTCAAATTTCTCAAAAACATTTTCTTACTTTCAAACTTACAACTTTGCCATTACCTAAGTTATACTCAAAATTTATGTTTAAATCTAAGCTAATCCATTAGAGTGCTTCATATCAAATAAAGCTTTTACTCAAATTTGAATAAAATTTTGAGTCAGGCCTGAAGATTTCCTAAACATAAATACATTCAAAACATTAATGTATGTCTATATAAGCACGAACACACACATACACACATATGCATTAATGCATGTCTATATAAGCACGAACACATAGATACACACATATACATGTATGTCTATACATGTATTTTGCATTTTTCAACAGGTTTTGTATTTACTTACCTAGGAGCAAAATCCAACTTGAGGTAGTTGCGCCTGCTTCCAAAATAATTTTCACCATATAGCAAGCTGTATGTCAAGAAAGATGTGTTGCTCGCCTCTCTGCAAATGGAATGATTAGGCAAGGGCTCAAATTTCTACTATGTACAGAGCCAAGAAAACAAAACTTTCATAATGTACAGCAATTAATGTTACATAAAACAAAATCATACATTTAAGATTGCAGTAATCCGACCCCAAAACAAAGGTACCTCACAATGCTGACAGATAAAATTAGCTAATCTTGTTTCTTAGGCATTTGAGTTTCTAGCATTTCCTTCTTCAATATCCCAGTTAGTTCATCATTCCCTTGTTTTGAGTTTCTAGCATTTTCTTAGGCATTATATGAAGATTGGCTTTAGAAACAAATCCCTTCATAAACCCATTTTAATATTTTTTAAATAAAAAACCATTCAAAAACACATTTAAATATAAATTTGTAAGAAATTTATCAAATTTAAACTCTAACCTTATAATTACTTGTAGCCCTCAGCCCACTCATATTTTTTGAGGATCTAAAATCTAAAATTAACCATGATATGGAGCACAGTATCATACCAATGCACTGCAAAACATCAAGCAACCAAGAAGCAAAAATGATAGCAAAAGGAAAAATGTGATTGTGCTCCAATTAGTGATTTATCAACATCAACACACAACAAAAAAAACAAAAACAAAAACAAAAAAATAAAAAAAACAAAAAAAAAAAGAAAAGAAAATCTGAAATCAAACACCCACCTCCACTGTATCCACCACCATCGGTCAATCACCCACCTCCGCCATATCTACCACCACCCATAACAACACCCTCCAATTTCCATTCCCTAACCTCAACAACATCACACTCCTCATCAACCATAATCTCATCCAATCCAGACCCCAAAAATAACATTCGATCCAACGAATCTAATCTCGAATCAAAACCCTCCTCTCTCTCCTACTCCTCCTGCTCCATTGCAATCGCTGGCAATAGTAGCCTTCATTTGGAGATAGACAGCTCTCTGAGATCAGTCTCCGACATCGCTCTGGTCATTTTCTTCCCCAATTCGTCTATTGGAGAAACTAAGACCATCGAGACTAATTGAGTCTTTAGTATTTGAAAAGAAATCTATGTCTTTGACGATGTTGATGACTTTTTCGAATGTGGAAGCCATGAATTTAGAACTAGATTTGATGCACTTCGAAGAAGCATTGTGAGTTAAAAACCCTAATTCTAGTTTTGAGATTTGTGCATCGAGATGTACAAAAGTAGGGAGAGAGAGAGAGAGAGAGAGAGAGAGATAGATTTGAAATTTGAATTCTAAGACGTGAGGTTGAGACCAAAAAAAAAGGCATGATCTTGTACCATCTGAACCATTAAAATATTGTATCATCTGAGCCATCCACGTATATATACAATCTAGTAGTGATTTGTAGCAATTTCCATCCATAAAAGATATGAAAAATGTTTTCGACCCCCTCATAAACCGACCTCCACCACCTCCTCTGAGCTGGACAGGCACGTGATCGGTCACGTGATATACAGGGGCCATGCACCTCCTCTTTTAGAATTCAAAATTGAAAATACAGCTCTATGACAAGAGGGACAAGAGAGCCAAAAGCTCCGTTTCTCCCCTTCACTAGGACGACAGCTCCTCAACTCCCAACTCCGACGGCCGACTCCCTCAGCTCCTCCCTTTCACTCCGACGTCCTTGACTTCGACGCCCGACTCTTGACTTTCTCTCTCTCTCTCTCTCTCTCTCTCTCTCTCTCTCTCTCTCTCTCTCTTTCCATCTCATTCGACGGACGACTCCTCCCCTTCATGCCAACGATAGGTCCTCTTGACGCCCTACTCTGTCCTCCCAAGTCCCGACTCCCGCTATTTCCATCCCATTGACGACGAGGTAATCTGGTGTGTATATATATATATATGTATCTTGTATATTAGGGAAAAATTAGGGCAAAATTCCTCAATCTAAAAGACAGATTATCTTGCTAAAATTGACTATATAAGTTAGGCAAATTGTTGAAAGAGAAGAAATCAGATTTTAGTGAAATTTCTCAAATTGAAATTGAAATTTCAGATTTTTGCTGAAATTGAAATTGAAACAATATTTCTTAAATTTGTTGAAATTTCAGATTTTTGCTGAAATTGAAACACAAATTGTTGAAAGAGAAGAAATCAGCTTTTACTTAAATTAACGATATAAGTTGTGATTGTCTAAATTTTCTCAACAAATCCAAATAGTGATATTAGGGGAAAATTCCTCAATCTGAACGACAGATTTTGTATATAATCTAAATGTATATAATTCCTCGACAAATCCAAATAGTGATAAATCTGATACATATATGTATCTTGTATATTAGGGCTTTTGACAATATTAGGGAAATTATTAGGAGGATGATTTGAGACAAATCCAAATAAATTTATCAGTGCAATTATTGGCAATTATTAGGACAACCAATGATAAATCCAAATATTGGCAATTATGAGTGCAATTATACATAACTGATTAGTGCATGGCCTTTTGAATACATAACTGATTAGTAACTATTTGGATTTGCCAATGACAAATCAGTTATGTATAATTGAGATACATAACTACTGAGATGCACTGATCATTGGCTATACACGATAAATCTCAATTATGTATCTCAATTTTAAATCTCAATTATGTATCATTGCCAATGACAAACTGATTTATGTATAATTACATGATAAAGGGCAATTATGTGTAATTGGATTTGTCATTGGCTATGCACTAATCAGTTATGTATTATGTATAACTGATTAGAAACTATTGAGATTTATCATTGCACTAATCAGTTATCATAATTGAGACACAAATGTATCATTGGCAATTATACATAACTGATTAGTGCATAGCCATAGGAAGATTGAAAACTGATTAGACTGATTAGTGCATATTCAATGAACTTATTGTCAACTTGAATGTAGAATAATTATGAGACTAAACATGGAATTGAGTATGGGAATTGAGCATGGCCTTTTGACATAGGAAGATTGAAAAAGTGGTGAATGTCTCCCTTAAATGCAGTCTTTATTCACTATACATCATGAGCTGAAATTATCTTTATTCACTAGTTTAATGAGGATAACTTGTTATTGCAGATGTCAAGTTTAACTGTCAATGGCAGTAGCTCAGATCGATTGACATACTTGAACAAAAATTGTCCTACATGTAATAAAAAGGCTACTATTCGAATTTCTGAGACCGATCGAAACAAAAACAAGTTATTCTACTATTGTAATGGTTGTGGTACTTTTATTGGATGGTGTGTGCCTATGAATTCACAATGTGGAGATCATGAAATTCCAAGACAAGTAGAAAGAGAACTGCTAAGATCTATGACGGAACAACTTCGAGCTATAACCGAACAACAAAGATCTATGACGAAACAACTTCAAATTCAGAGTGTAAAGATGCAAAAAATAGAATTTCTGTTGTTTGTGTTGCTTGTAATTGGTGTCTTATTACTTATGAAAGTGTAATGCTAGTTAGAAGTAGAAGTACAAGTAGAAGTAGATTGAACTATGTTTTGTTGTGAAATGGAATATGTATTAGTAAGAAACAGTTTGTTATTTTAGAGTGGAATGGAATATCTATTTTAGTGTTTGTTATTATACAGTGAATGATGTGTTATTGTGGAATGGAACAGTGTGATGTTTTGTTGTGGCATGGAAATGAACCAATAAGGAAATGAATTGTGAAGACAGATTTGTTGTGGCATGGAAATGTTTTGTTGTGGCATGGAATGATGTGTTATTGTTGAATTGTTGAAGCCTTGATGATTTGCACATACAGATGATTTTGGTGCATGGAATGGAAATGAACCAACATGGAATGATGTGTTATTGTTGAATTGTTGAAACGTTTTGATGATTTAGCCTTGATGATTTTGGTGCACATACAGATTTTTTTGACAGTGGTGCACATACAGATTTGTTTGACAGTTTGAGCATGAACTATCAAGATATTGCATGAACTAATTTTTAAACCATGAACTGATATTCAAAGATAGATATTGCATGTTTAGTTTGATTTTACATGTTTAAACCATGAACTGATATTCAAAGACAGTTTGAGCATGTTTAGTCCTATTTTGCATGTTTAGTCTGATATTCAAAGATAGATATTGCATGTTTAAACCATGAACTGATTTTTAAACCGTCAACTGATATTCAACTAATATTGCATGAACTGATATTCAAAGACAGATTTTTTTTTACAGATATTTTAAACCATGAACTGTCAAGACAGATTTTGCATGAACTCTCAAAAAATCATGCTCAAACACTGTCCACATGCTGAAACACTGTCAAAATAGCAAACTCAAAGATAGATTTTTTTACAGATTTTTTAAACCATAAACTGTGAACTCAAATAGAGCAAATGGCAGATTGTCAAAATAAACCATGAACTCAAATAAACCATGAACTGTCAAAATAGCAATACCCAATAAAGTGGGACTTAATAAACATGAACTCAAATAAACTTTCAAAATGCTCAATCACTGTCAAAACCATGAACTCAAAGACTAATCTTGCATAACCAATAAAGTGGGACTTAATATACAAGTTTATCTTGCAAATTCATACACAACATGTGTTACACATCTAACATGGGACTTAACATAATAAGTTTCAATCTCAAAAACAAAATGTCAATGTTCAATAAACTAGTCAAACATGTCTACAATGTCCATCATTCATTCCCAATGTGCATGCATTAGAACCCGATGGGGTTAGAGATCCAGACCCAAAAATTTGAGTTGGAGCACTCATCAAACTTTTTAGTGTGCCGCTTACAAAGTCCGATGGGATAAGATATGTGCCTCCAATAGCATTTACGACCTGTCATAATTGAAGTAAAAAAGTACATGTTACAAAATATTTGTAAATGAAAACAAATAATTGATGTAAGGTCGTCTTATGAACACATACTGGTGCATACATACTATTTTGCATGTCAACAATATAAGGATAGTATGATGTATAAGCTTGAGCTTCAAATTGAAGCACCTTAGCATCCTATATTGGTTCAAGAGTTTGTAAAAATGTACTTGAAAATAGTTTGTTAAAAAAATAAAAAACAAGTTCAATTCAATATACAAGTTGAAGTCAATATACAATTTACCTTTGCTTTTGTTTGTTTTTTTGTCGTTGCCTTGAATCGATTCACTATTTGATCTACTATGGCAACCTTTCGTTTCGTAACTGGACGGCCTCTTCGCCGAACAACCAAAGGACTAATCACCTTCCTCGTATTAGCTCTCGATGTACAACCGGTGGCAATCGGACTTTTTGTAGAAGATGGTATCCTATTAGTAGAAGGTGGTGAATTACTCCCATCACCCGATTCATCGTGCATGACTCTATCGTTCATTTCATCCAACCCAAGGTCTACAATTTTAATTTTCTCTTCCGAATTACTAGCAAGTTGTACAATGGCGATCAATTTCTTGTTCATTCTCACATAGCAACTTGTATTGAAATCATCCCCGAAGCCAGTGTACGTGGTTTTGATACATGTGTACTCTCAAGCCAAATCTTTCCTCCAACGTGGCAGAATGTATTTACTTGGCACCTCATTTATGCACCTTCTCACAAGCACCACGAGTGAGTGAGCACAAATAATGCCTCTAAACTAAAACAACCGACATATACATTGAACTTCACATTCAATTGAATTAAAATAGACAACAAAGTCCACATGCTTCATCTTGTCACAAACTACCATCGTTTCTTGGACATTATATGTACAAATTGCTCCCTCTTTGATAATCAAGGCCTGACAGTAAACTAATCTCTTCAACTCTCCTTGAACTTCTTTGAATTTTGCATTGGTGTAGGCTTGCTGAAATTGCTTCTCAAAACCATATATAGTTAGACAATCAAACAATTTGTGTCAAGACTTGAAGTCAGATTTTTTTTGTTTCTCTACCTTACTTCTCAACGCATTGTCATATTGTTCAATAAATTGTTTTAATGTAGTCTTCGGGTTGACATATCCATCAAAAAATGCATTCATGCTTTCACTTCGTTGTGTTGTTGACATGCTAGCCCAAAAAATGTCTTTAACATATACAGGAACCCATCGATGCCGCTCATCATATAGTACCCCCAACCACTCATTATCATAAAGATTGAATTTAGTAAGCATCTCTTCCTATTTTTCCTCAAATTCATCTCTTGTCAAACAATCATAAACTGCATTTTGCATAGCCAACTTTATGGGTTCATACTGAGCATATCCTTTCAACTTCTCCGATATTTTCTTCATTATATGTCATAAGTACCATCGATGCCGGGCTTGTAGAAACACAATTTCTATAGCATTTTGCATAGCTCTGCACTGATCAACTATGATAGCTTTTGAAGGATTATTTGACATGCAACTTAACCACGACTTGAATAGCCAAACAAATGTGTCGGTGTCTTCACTAGATAACAATCCACAACCAAGCAAAATAGACTGTCCATGGTGATTGACTCCTACAAATAGAGCAAATGGAATGTCATATTTGTTCGTCAGACAAATTGTGTCAAATGAAACAACATCTCCAAATGATTCATACGTAGCCCGACTCCTTGCATTAGCCCAAAACAAGTTTCTAATGCGAAACTCCTCATCAACATCAATCACATAAAAGAATCTCTCACTATGTGCTTGCATCCTCATAAAATAACTTTGAAGTGATTCGGTATCACCTTCACCAAGCCTTAATCTTCTAGCTCTATTAATGTAATTCCTTGCATCTCGCTCATCAAATGTCAATGACTCGTATCCCCCCGGTTCAACAACCATTGAATGATAGTTCCTAGACCCCCTAATCCCTGCTTGATCATTGATTTCTAATCTTCTCTTCACAGGAGTACGAATTTTCTTATTCATTGCAAAATGACGAGAGTTGGTGGGAATCAAATCATGATTATGCTCAAGGTTAACTGTGGTTAACATATATGTCCCATTCTTTTGTATAGTACCTCGTACCCTTGCTTTGCAACCAATTTTTGTGGACAAAGATAGCTTCAAAGGGTTCACTTCTAATTTCTTTTTTCTCTTCCCCGCTCAAGAACATTCAATTGTAAAGTTTTTTAATTGGCCATCATCTCCAAAATGTTGTGCTCTATGAGCTATGAAAAAGCCAACATGCTTAGCATATGTGGCATAAAATGTGTACACTTCTTCACTTGAGTTAAAACACATACCCTTCTTAGGTTCTTCAACTTGTTCACCCTCATTTACTAAAGGATTGTCACCACCATTTGAATCAACCTCCATTCTATGAGAATCAAAAATGAAATTCAAATAGAATGATTTCAGAATAATTATTTTATAAGATTATTGGAAACTTTGAAACTCTTAGGTTCAAATTTACATTGTGACAATTGAAATTTATGGTATAACTAAATTATAGCAACTTTAATTTCAACCCTAACCTCACATAGTCATGGTATATGTGATTTTGAAACTGCTATGTTCAATTTCAACCTCAACTTCAATTTCAAACTTTGAAACTGTTATGTTCAATTTCAACCTCAACTTCAATTTCAATTCTACATTTTTTAAACTGAAAAACCCCTTTTAGCTGATAATAATTTCAGTCTCGCCACAGTGAATTTAAACCATGAAACTGATAGTGGCCTTTGTTTCGATCCCCGATGAATTTCAATGAAACTAATAAGAAATGCAAGTGTATCTTTTAATGTTTTATAAACACAATCAGACGTTGTGGTAGCTGATAATAGTTTCATTGGATAATTCAGCTCATAATAAGTTCATAAGCAACTTGAATTTAATTTTTTTTAGCTATCTGCCAACATAAATTTGAGTGAAGAGTTAAAAATAATAAAAAAGTTTCCGACCCCCACATATTTATTAGATTATATATAGACATTTCACAAAGATTGATCAATGTATGTAGATAGAGAGAGAGGGAGAATGAGGGGTTTTCGAGTAATATTACCTGACAAAATGCTATTGGAATGCGATCGAAGATCCGTAGAGCGAGATTGTAGACACCCCATTTTTGACTGCCCTCAAGACTTGGGCACTACTGATGGTTTACTTGTTGGAGAAAGGTGTGCAGTGCACAGGTTCAGTTTCTTCGGCAAGGAGAGAGACAAATCTCAACTTCATACCCCATTGTGGACCAAAATTATTTTTGATGGTTTTTATACCTTAAAACCCTCTCTTTCAAAACATTTTTGAAATAAAATTCCCACGATGTTCCGACGCTCGTATTTCGGTAAATGTTGCGCTTTTCGGTAAACTGAGCAAGGACAAAGGGGAGATGAATGAAAGAGAGATGAAATCTTTGAAAAATCTTTCAAAACACCTTACTTAGGAGTTTGAAGTTGAAGAAAAGAGGAGAAGAGGGGAGAAAACTAGTTTGGGAGAAGCTCAGCATGAATCCGTGTAGGAGAAAGACGAGCGGTCATCGCTAAAACAAGCTTATCTGTCTATACACTTGGAGTTGAGCTATGAGGCTACCATCGTTGAAAAGAAGACTTCCGGGGCTTCATTTTTCACTCAAGAATCTCTCAAATCCAAGTCCGGGTGGGGGAGATATGGTTGGTTGAAATAGGGGATCAGTCCGGTTGGATCGAATCTGCGCGGCTTCACCAAAAAGGGCATAACTTTTTCCAAAGAAGGAATTTTAATGCAAGGTTTATGCCATTGGAAAGCTAACTTCTGGGGCTACAATCTGGACATCCACCGGCACTTTTGGACCTCACCGGCTACCTACCGGCCCTCCATTTATCCGACCGGCACAAAATATTACCGACCGGCACAAAAGATTGCCGGCCGGCCAAAAGTGCCCAGAACTCAGATTTTTGACAGATATTTATCAATACACTGTGGTAGATATTTTCAATTGGGATATTTTGACCAAAAGCTCTTATTTTGACATATATAGGGCCTTATATCTCATATTGCTAGGGTTAGAACAAAAAAGTCAAGTTTTGAGAGCTTCTCACTCCAAAAAACCTCTCTCTCTCTAGAAATTTCAAAGCCAAATTTCAGCCCTCTTCCTCTTCCTTGGTGTAGGTTGGATTTTTTGGAGCAAAAAACCAGATATAGACATACATATCTGATATATACACCTATATCCCTCCATCTCTCACTATATCTCTTCCATTCAACCATCAAACCTCTCAAATCCTTGGCCATTTCTTCATCACTACCTAGAACCACACCACCACTCCATTTCCAGCAGCAAGGAGGGGTTTTTCAGAGGCTTAGAAGCAACATTCCTCAAGCCAAGAGGTAGAAAAGAAGTGGTCTTCAAGGGTAAGTTGCCAATTCCCTCTTTTGTAGCATTTTCTTGCCTCATCTCTTAGGTCTATTTGTTTACTGTTTTGGGCTCCGACCCTAACTGAAACTAGGCCTCTCTTGAGCCATTCTTTATGTTTGTTCAAGGGCTCTACCCTGTTTGAGCCCTCCATTTGGTACTTGCTTCAATACCATCTTGTATGCCATTATTTTGCCTGAAATTTCTAGCCTATGTATGATCTGTTTTCGAGCATAATGTAAACTATAAGTGGGCCTATTTTGAGCTTCTCTTCAATATTGAAGAAGGGCTCAACCCTTTTTGGGCCCCCTATCTTGCACTTACTTCATAATCCCTCCTATTTACCGTAAATTTGCATGATTTTTTTGGCCTATATGTAAATTGTTTTGGAGTGTGTCATGAACTGTGAGTAGGCTTATTTTGAGTCCTTCTACAACATTATAGAAGGGACCACCACTGTTGGGGGCCTCCATGTGTGTGCTTACCATTATACCCCTCTTTGGCCCCCATTTTTGCATGCTTTGTTGGCCTGTCTTGCTTCTGTTTTTAGGCCATCATCAGAACTGAAAATAGCCATATTTTGACCTTCTTGGCATATCTCATTAAAGGTCTTTGGCTTTTTGGTGAATGCTTTGTATACCTCAGGTTATAGCCTCTTGTTAGCCTATTTCTTGCATTGCATTCTGAGCATGTTTTCATACTGATTTGAGGCTTGTCATCTACTGTAAATGTTCATATTTTTAGTCCCTCTTCAGTTTTGTAGAAGGGTATTTTTCCCTTTGGGCTTTGCATCTACCACTTGCTTCATGACCTCCTTTGCAGAGCCATTTTTGTATGCCATTTTAGCTCTACTTGTGATTGCTGTTCGGCCATGTTTTGTACTGTAAAAATGTGAGTTTTGGGGTTGCCTTGCTTCTTCTTTTTCATGTCATGTATCAATTATGCATGTATGGTACAGCTGTAGGCCATTTTATGCATTGAAATCCATGTTTCGAGATCATTTCATGCATCGGGTATTATTTCGCCTCATTTCGGGGCTGTTTTGCCCCTCATTTTGCCACTGATTTTTGCATGTTTGCATATCATATTCCATGTCTTTGCCATGTCTCATTAGAGTGACATTTCAGTGCCCGAGGGTCCGTTCTCGGTTTGCGTGCCCGCGGGCACGCACTTCGAGGTATCTTGTTTTCATCTGATGGCCTCCTATGTGAGTGTGGCAGAGGCCCACTTGTGTTGGTGTAAGTCCATGTTGCATTGTGTATGCCATGTTTCAATGCGTTGTGCATGTTATGTTGTTAGCGTTGTGTATGCCATGTAGTTGCATTGCATGTTTGTATGTTAGCTTGCATGCTTAGGTTGCATGTGCATTGTTGTGCATTGCCTTGCCTCTTGATCAACCATGATTGAGTTTGGGTCCCTTGTATGTTTGGTGTGCATTACATTTGATATTAAAATGCACACTTGACTCTTTGGCCATCATGCATGGAAATGCGCGATTGGTGGCCCGAGAATCAAGGCACATCCTCCTTTGAGTCACAAACATGATAAGGAATGTGTTTGGTGCATACATTGCTTGAATTGAGCTGCCATGCAAGTTTTGCCCTCTGCTGCTGTGAGTTGCAGGTTCTGCAGGAATTCATTGCCGGCCGGCAGTATTTAGTGCCAACCGGCAGTCAATCAATGGCCGGTGGATATATTTTGTGCCGATGGCTACATCCTAGTGCCGGTGGTCATTTACTCCAGCCGATGGGATTCTCCAGTGTCCAGAGAGGCATCCTTGAGACTTTGGCAGATTTCAGAGAAACAAAGCAGGGAAAACAGATGCAGGCTAAGCATGGCAGTGCGATTCCGAGTGGAATCCGAGTGTGCATGCATTGGGCCCTCGCCCCGAGGCGGTTTACTGTTTTTCTTAGATTAATTATTTTGTTAATTTAATTAATTTGTAATATTTAATTAGCTTGCGTAGTTAATTAATTTGTATTATTCTTTTGGTCCCTCCGAGCGAGGTCAAATCTGTAATAAGTGTGCGTGGGTGTGTGCATGTCTTCCAACCCCCACTTCTTTCTTCCCTTTTATTTACCCGCTTATGATGGTAGATTAGGGCACGTTTATTTTAGCATACCTTATGCAATGCATGCGTGCATCCATGCATTTGCTGACATGCATCGGGCTCGGTACATCATACAAACTGCATTGTATTTTCAATTCCAAATTGAATACGTGCATTGAATAAAGTGCATTTCACATGCCATTTTAGGGTTAGCCGAGCCTACTCTAAATTGCATCTTCGCATGCGATGCATTAGTCACTCTAACATGAACTAGGACACGCATTTTCGCTAACTAGTTTATTGTTTTGGCACGGAGTACAATGTAAGTATTTATGCTTTAGCATATCGCATGCGTGTGAATGTTGACATGATAATAGGCTTACCATGCGGCTAAATGCTTATATGAGATAAACTGTTTGAATGCCTGTGGGTGGAGGTTGGATTGTTTGAGTTGGAAAAACTCGTTGAAATCCGTATTTTAGCCTACTCGCGAGTAGCAATTTCAAACTGTTTTTCAAACGAACGGATATGCAATGTTTGTTTCCAAATTAGGCAATCTAGTCTATACTTGTTTGCTGTGCGCATAACATAGTAATTCTAGGTTAATAATTGGAATAAGAGCATGTAATGTTTTCAAAATCGGATATCACGGTTAGTAGAGGCCGGTCTTCGGACCGGGCGAAAGGGGGTGCTCATAGCTGACCTTCCCCGATCGTACCCAAGCTCCCGAGCCAAGACCACTTTGGTAATGACGGACACGTGGCCTTCGGCACCGAGTCAGGGTTTCCTAAATTTCCCATTTTAAAATATTTAGATGGCGACTCTGTAATCTGGCAAGGCAGTCCATGTTTGGCACTACTTTTTCAAAATCTGTTTTTCTTCAAAACGATTTGCCAGAGTTGGACTCTTTGGTTCAAGATTTAGAACCGCAACACAAACAAAAGGGAGTCCGAACTGTAGCGAGGTCCCCCGCGGGCTTGTTACAGAGATACAGAGAGCTATGGCCGTCGACGGAGGAGAGCTATCGCGGACGCATGATGGAAGAGGGAAGAGGGACAAGAGTGGGGAAGAAGGAAATATCAGGGCCGTTGACGTTGTGGTAGCTTCCAGCTTTTTTTTTTTTTTTTGTCTTTTTTTTCAGCCTATATTTTTATTTTTTTTTGTCTTACA
Organism: Camellia oleifera; assembly: GCA_022316695.1. Lineage (NCBI taxonomy): Eukaryota > Viridiplantae > Streptophyta > Magnoliopsida > Ericales > Theaceae > Camellia > Camellia oleifera. Next base: position 99,050,139 of record CM039308.1, on the reverse strand, counting down.
GGTGCGTGTATCACACCTTCCTCATTGTGCAATTGTTCTTCACATGACTTCAGCAGGTGCCACCTCAGAGGAGGTCGTGGGGGTGGGTTTTGGAGGGGGTCCGTATCGCAACTAAAAAAATATAATCACACTTAATTAAAACGTCACATCAAAAATAAATATAATCACATGTTAATTAAAATGTGTGATTAAAAATATATATATATATATATATAATTACACTTAATTGAAAAGTGACATAAAAAATAAATATTATCACACTTAATCAAATTAAGTGTGATTAAAATATCAATCTAATTTTTTTTTATCACACTTCCAATAAAGTGAGATATTTTAATTTGTTAAAGTATGATTTTTAACTATTTTTGTAGTAGTGAAAAGACAAATTTGAGTGAGTAATTTCAATGGTGGTTCAGAATTGTGATGAAGAAAACGAAATAGGGCTTCGTTTTAGAAACAGAAGGCAAGGAGAAGAGACCTGTGTGTTTGTGAAATTCAATCTTGTTGGGAATGGAAAGAGTCATCCTCTATCATTCATGGGTGTAGAATAGAAGCGCAAATTTGGGAATTGTATATTTTGTATAAAAATCAAATTGGAATATTTTATACAATCACACCTATTTAGGGAGTGTGATTAAATATATATATATATATATAATCACACTTATTTATAAAGTGTGATTAAAAAGTAGTAATGTATATATAATCACACTTTAATTAGAAGGTGTGATTAAAAAATATATAAATAATCATACTTTAATTAGAATGTGTGATTAATATATATATATATATAATCACACTTATTTAAAAAGTGTGATTAAAAAGTAGTAGTATATATATAATCACACTTTAATTAGAAGGCGTGATTAAAAAATATATAAATAATCACATTTTAATTAGAATGTGTGATTAAAAAATATAAATATACTCACACTTATTTAAAAAGTGTGATTAAAAAGTAATAGTATATATATAATCATACTTTAATTAGAATGTGTGATTAAAAATATATATATAATCACACTTAATTGAAAAGTGACATAAAAAATAAATATTATCACACTCAATCAAATTAAAAGTGTCATTAAAATATCAATCTAATTTTTTTTTTATCACACTTTCAATAAAAGTGAGATATTTTTTTTTTTTGGTCAAAGTATGATCTTTAACTATTTTTATAGTAGTGATAATTTTAGTATTAATTGATACTAATTAAGTAATTAATTGATACTAATTAATTTATAATGGAAAAAAACTGTTACAATAATACTTCCATTACAGTTTTATCAAATGTAGCAATTTTTCTATTAGTTGATACTAATTAATACTAATTATATTAACTTTTATCAATGAAATAATTTTTTTAAATTAAAACTGGAAAAAAAAATGACAAAATTATCATTTTTATATCGTATAAGGGTAAAAAGGATAATTGTACAGTAAAAAATTATTTTACAGCTTATCAATCAAACACTATTCTGTTGCTTAAATTCATAATCCCCAGCTGCACCAAACATGTTAATAACTTATGTTCACAGTTATAAGCTATAATCTGTTAAGTTATAATCTATAATTACTTTCGCACAACTCTACCAAACATGGCCAAAGAGTTGCATTATTTTTTATGTAAATTCTGTATAAAATTCTTATTTTTAGATCATTTTGTGAGAGAAAATTATCACAAGATTTTGAAAGAAAATTATCACAGGGCTTGACGGTGGTCATTTAATCAATTAAGCCCAACCACTTCTTTTTTTATTATTTTATTTGTGGCTTGAGGGTGCTCATTTAAGCAAAGTCCAACTTCTTCTTTTTTTATTACTAGTTGGACCCCACGCGCTACGCGGGTGGGGTCACATTAAAGTTAGAGTGTTCATTTTGTGTATATGTATCTCGTATCATTTTGTGTATATGTATATATGTATATCGTATCATATTGTTTGATTGTATATTGTATTCGATTTATTAAATAATCAAAAATCGAGAAGGCAATCATTCAAGTAATACCATTAACTAAAATATAACAAGTACATAACAAAAGAATTAATTATCAATAGATTAAGCTAGAAGCATTTCTATTTATGAACATACTCCATATTATGTGTCTATTCCCTATTTCTGTTTTTCTTTACAAATATTTATCTAAATTTATGATCCAAACACAATATGTAAAGAAATTCTGAAAAATGTATTACAAATCATTCTATAGACAGACTAAAAAATAATTGTTCCATTACATTTTATTTCAACCGAATGAACCAAATACTACACAAGTGATTATCACACAAATCTATCTAAGAGCAAGATGTACTTTCAAATCATTATACAAAATAAACAGAAAATAGAAACATAAATCTTACATTAGGTTGTTCTTTGAATCCAATCCATTAATGGTATTCTTTTTTTCTTTGTTGATCAAATAAGAAAAATCAAATCAAACTTACCTTGGAATGCATTCATACGTGGGTCCAATTCCATGGTTTTCTTTCTCAAAGAATTCTATAAGCCTCACAGCATTCTTCAAGCTTGATTGGTCACCAGCAAACTTAACCAGAGTAATGCCGAGATGACCATCTCTTCCGTATAAGGACTTCGACTTGCCACCCCCAAATCCAAGATTTGAAAAAACATTTATAAAAGAGATACAAAATGTTGTGTAAGAACTTGATTTCATGTATTGAGGGCACAATAAGCCCATTAGGCATATCATGATAAGGCGCAAAATTATATCAACTCATCAAGCTTGCTTTTCTAATAAAGGTTACCCAATGGTCAAGATAACTCCGAAAATCACCAATCCACAACTTTGGAGCCTGTCAAGAAGAAATCTCAGGCTAGTCCAACACATTATACAAACAAGAGACGGTCGAAAACAATATTCTAGCAGGTCTACACACTCTAATGGGCAAGTGGAAAGTGTACGAACTGTTTCTACCATATAAAATCCATCAAACATGTAGAAAGAACATCCAGCTATTTTTAGAACTGGTGAGAACATAAATTCCACTAATAATAAAGGCAGAAAAAAAATATGTTAATAGAAGATGAGAATGCGAATAACAAATTTGCATGCCTCAAACCGGCTACTTTGCTTCCAAGCACTGAATACTCCAATATTTTTGGACTCTACACAAGCACACACAATCAAGAGACACCAATCACTTAATATAAGTGTTCTCAAAACTCAATTTGCACAGAAACCTACACTATTGAGTTTGAAACCAAATAAATTTAGCTACCAGCTCATTAGCCATCAACCAGTATGCTATGGTTTCCTTTAATAGAACCTATCGTAAGTGATATTATTATTTCAAACATTACGCAGCTTCTTAGATACAAGTGATAATGATGCCATGGTTCTGCATCACTATAATAATCAAGCTTGTTACTCAAACATATACATTACAGTGATTCAAAGCATCACAACAAGAACTCACCAAAGAGAGACAAATAAATAACTGAAAATACACAAAATAACCAAAGAAAATGATGAAATAATCATTTAACAAATAAACACACAAAGTTTCCTCATTTGGAGCAGTAAGCAATCCATGACATATCCGGCGATTACAACAATATAAACACATACGTTACACATATAAATAAGTTTCTATACAAATTTTTTGGTAAGAGTGTAGAGGCACACATATTACATAAATTCGGCTGCCAATGAAATCAATATTTTCTAAACCTATTTTAATGGTTCAATTCAACGAAAACAGTTTATACACTACCAATCTAGCAGTTTGGAAAAACGTTCTGAACTAACATATAGTCAGGCAAAGTTTCCTACTTTAGCGAAAAATTGTTTCAATCTCAAATATATAAAGAAATATACGTACAAATTGCTTTAGTAAAAACATATAGGGACGCATTAGATTTTAAAATTGAGGATAACCAGAACTTTTTTTGGCCTTAAGAAAACAAACAAATTAATAAAGAAATGCAGAAAATGATCATCAAGAAACAAATGCATAATTGAGAATGATAAACTAAATAAGTATAAGCATCACTATACAATAAAATTTTACATTTCTTGAGAAATATCACTAAAAGAAAATAAGAATATATTCAATCTTGTTTAATTCAAGTTCTATGTAATGAAAAATCAAGAGCGTGTTTGGTTGTTTGAAAATGAGAATCAAATAATTTTAGCATTGAATATTTTATACATAGCTAGTTAGATATATTGAAACAACAAAAAAATCTTCCAACTAACTTTTTTTAACAGAACTTTAAAATTGCTTTTCCCTTTTGCACGAAGAACAACCTAATCTACAATTAGAGGATTCAAATACTATTCTCTTGAACACTTGCATAAAATTTGAAGCCCAATATTTGATATTGGTTCTGCTTGTAATGATACCTGTACAAGCATGAAATAATCCTCTCGTATAATCCTATTGATCAAGTTTGCGCTCCTCCAAACGTCGTCGCTTTATTCCCTGAAAACACAAACGTGAGCTAGCCGGCGGGTGTGTGCCGGATACCTCTCCGATGCCAAAGTCGGCAAAATAGACAAAAGCTCTGTGTATTCGAGAATCAAAAGTTGTGATACCTGTCCATAGGTTCTGTTACGAGCTTTTATAGATTCCGTGTGGCACAATCCTAGTAGGACTCTTTATTCCTCAATGTAAAGTCCTCCTAGGAATCACATTTCTATGAGATAATGCTTATCCCTTAACACCCTTCTCATTGCTTTAAACCAAGTGAAATGGTTTTACCTCGGTAGTATGACCAAACAACCGAGCTAACATTGCCTTGCATACGCGACAGATTTAACCGCACTTCACCTAGCTCGGTTCCACTAGCTCTTCAGCTCCCTGTACCTGGGTTCAGCATACTCCAACCGGGCTATCTTAGTCATTTATGACCGAGCTAACTAGGCCCAATGGCAAAGCCCATTCTTCCCGGCCCATAGCTCGGCTCACTTCTTCCCAGTCATAGCTCGGCCCAGATTTACACGTTTTACCCTCTCAATTGCCCCTTAATGCCATCTGCAACGCATGATTTGGGATTATCCTTCTCCAGCCAAGCTAAAAAACATTCAAGCTAACCGAGCTCACCTTCCACCGGGCTACCGATAAGTCCGATCAATAAACGTCTTTTCAATTGCTCTACACGTCTGAATCATTTTCTATTCTCTTGAACACATGGCAGGCTCCCATTGGCCAAGTATAGCTATCACAGCCGTCTTCATACTCCGAAAATTTTGAACCAAACACACCAATGTTCATCTTCTTTTACTCTTTGTGCCTCTGGGCTTCCATTTTCACGTTCCAAACACCTGCAAAGCTTGTGTTCTTGATGACGCCCCTTCAATCTGGACCTTCGTCCCTCCATATCGAAGCTATAAGTGACTCAATCCTTTCATTTTCTCTGTTTTGTGAATATATATAGTGTAGAAATACATACACATGTTTTTTGAAACACATTTCTATAGTTTTCATACGAATGGGCAAGGACCACTTAATCCCCAAAATCCACAAGATAAATCCCCAATCACACTCTAACCGGATTCACATACAATCTGTAATGTGGTGCTTTTGATCCAAAATAACTCTATAACCGAACTAGGAACTTGTTCAAATGACCGAACTAGAACTTCGAGCCACCTCTTATGTTACGGCTGAACTAAGAACCTTCCTGCTAAATGACCAAGCCAAAACACCCTGTATTACGACCAAACTAAGAATAGGTTATAACCCTTTTAACCGAACTAGGGTTTTTATTTTTGTATACTTTTTTAGCCCTGCCCAAAGATCTGGGCATAACAATTTTTATGTCCACTTTGCAGACTCTAACTAGGTTGGCCAGGCACACCTTTGCACGCTCAACCGAGATACTCAACGTCATCTCAACACTGAGCTAGGACTCCGGGCTAAGTTATACATAATTTAAGTTTTAAATAGGCAAATACCGGTTCCTAGTAAACTCACCTAGGGCCATTGCCGAATTTTGCAAGGACTACAACATCCCTGACGATGTTCATCTTAGCCGAACTAGACACTATGCCCTGGGAAAAACTGGGCTTCGTTCCGTTCACCATGATATCGATCGTCGAGGCCGGTCTCCGATTCCCAGTCTAGCCTCTCCTTTGTGAATTCCTTATGTAGACAAGACTCTGCCCTACCCAGCTTTCCACAAATTCATATAAAATAATAAATGGCATCGCCGAGCTAAACCGCCGGCTTGGCCTCAACCTCGATCTAGCCGAGCTATTCCACTAATACTCGCTCAGCTAGAATGAGGACAGTTGGGTATATTATTTAAGAATAAGAAGACGCCGAGAGAAAATAATTAAAAACACACCGGACAAAGACATGAAAGACGACGACTTCTTCTGGGTTTCTGATAATTTCGAAGACCAGGAAGCCCACTGTAGACACCCCATTTTTGACCGTCCTTGAGACTTGGACGTCACCATTTGAACACTCAGTGATCATCCTTATTTATGTTCGTCTTGAGTTCCCAGAGGTCTCGGCCACGCGCCTTGCCTCAAGACCTCTCGACTCGACTGTTTTGTGTTTGGTTTTGCACCAAACACTTGTGTTTTGCTTTTGAGGGGCAGGGAATGGCTTGTTGGCCATCCCCACACTTCACCGGCCATGGCTTGAGGCCACCGGCCATTGTTTTGTTGCCATCGGCCAAATGTTTGGCCGGCCGGCACTCTTTGTGGTCGGCCGACCTTGGTTTTGGCCAATTTTTCATTTTTGGCTGGCCAACCACTGTGCATCTGCTTTTGGCAGATATTTTGTGCCAGTTGTGATAGCTGGCACCCACTTTGCACCCCCTCCATACACGTGTATGGAGGGATTTCACTCTTGCTTAGCTTGTTTCGTAAGCTTTGCAAGAGTGAATCTCTATAAAGGGAGGCCTTTTCCTCCCTTCCCAAGGGTTACAAAAAAGTTCCAGAGAGCTCTGAGATTAGGGTTTGCATAGTGTATCTATCTATCTCTATATCTCCCTCTCTTTTTGCCTTTGTGTGTATTTGTTCTTAGTTTTGCACTAAGGCACCTACCATTACACCATACCTTGGTTGCTGAGAAGCCAAAGGGTTATTCTTGAAGGTTTTGAGCTGGTTTAGACCTAAGGAAGGCTGCTGGAGAATGTTCTTGAAGAGGTCTACAAGGGTAAGAACTTTCCCTTTAAATACCCCCTTTTTGCATAGGCTCTTAGCCATCCTTGCACCTGTTTTTAAGCTTAGTCTATAACATATAAAAGTTTTGATTTTAAGTGCTTAAAATAGTTGTTTAAGGTTGCTTTGGTGTTTGGGGTTGTTTGACCCCTCTTAGGCCTTGTTTGGCCCCATTTTTGTGCTATTTTGGTGAGCTCCAGGACCACCTTGTTTTGGCCTCCTCACCACTGAAATCCAGAGGGATTTTAGTAGTGGGGATGGTGCTTTAAGGTCCTAAGAAGGAGAGGGCCCCCTCTCCTTGTTGCCTTCAATATGTGTCATTTTAGCCTCATGTGTGAGCACCATTGTTGAGATCATGTTGGCCATGTCTTAGCTAATTTGTGCTCATTTTGTCATAATATAGCACTGTTTTTAATTGGTTTAGACACACCATGCTTGCTTTGCATACTTGTCTTGTAATGCCATTATTTGCCTTAACATGTACTTAGCATTTAGACTACTACGCTTACTTGTTTTGGCCAAGCTTTGTGAAGCTTTTATGCATGTTTTAGTATGCTTAAGGCCTGTTTGTGGTTGCTCTGGTCATCCATGACATGCTTTGCATAGCCGCCTTGCATTTTGGCTTGTTAGCCTTGAGTATGTGATGTCATGAGCATGCTTTGCTTGAGCTATTTTAGTGGTTTGGCACCACTTACCATGTCATTTCAGTCCATTTAGCATGCTTGTATGCTTGCATTTGATGTTACTTTAAGGCCTTAAAGAGTTTGTGTCTTATGCTCCATGTTTGGACCTTTGTGCATGCCTTTAGACTTAGGCCATTTAGATGCCATCTAGGTGCACCTTTGACCTTGTTTTGGTCTGCCTTGGGGTGGTTTTGAGTCCTCATGGCCCTTTGGGACTTGCTTCAAGTAGCCATGGTTTAAGCCCCTTGGCTTGCCTTAGATTTTGGACATAATTGCATGCTTTGCTTGCCTTGTTTAGTTGGTTTGACACCATCCTTAACATGATTTCAGAGCTTATAATGTATGCCATTTGTCCATGTTCATCTTCTTTTAAGTGTGCTTAAAAATCCCCTTTTTGATGCATAAGTGTTGGACCATATGTGCATGCATGTTTGTATGTGTTTTGGCCCTCATTTCCGTAGCATTCGGCCGCTGTTTTGGGCTTGTTAGAGAGCTGCCCAAACTAGTTTAAGACCATCCTTTGCATATTGTTGCATGCTCGCGTTATGTGTTGTTGCATACTTGACCTATCGCATGTGTTGCATGCTTGAATCATAATGCATTTGGCACGCATTCTTCTCTTTGTTTTGGTTGCTTAACATGTTACATGTTTTGCATGTTTGCATGTTGGCATTGCATTTCGCATGCTTGTTAGCTTGCACACTTGTTACATGTTTGCATATTTGCATGCTTGTTGGCATTCTCATATTGTACACTTAGCCCACATGCTAAGATTGCATTTTGCATGCATGTCTTGCCTCTTGAAATCACCATGATAGAGGTTGGGCCTTATGTGTTTGTTTGGTTTTGCATTACATTTGAAATCCAAATGCATAACTTGACTCATTTGGCCATCACGCATTGAAATGCGCGATTGGTGGTCCGAGGGTCGAGGACCATCCTCCTTTGAGTCATGAACATGATAAGGAGGGTGTTGGTGTACACATTTGCTTGAAATGCATTGACATGCCATGTTTGCCCTCTGCTGCTGTCAAAACAGGATTCTGCAGGCATAGATGGCCGACCGACTACATTGAGTGCCGGCCGACCACAAATCTTTGGCCGAGAGCCATACCAATGGTCGATGACCACTTTCCCATGGCCGGTGACCATTCCTCATGGTCGGTGGCACCCTACAGTGTTCGGAGAGTGTTCCTTGAGACTTGTGCAATTTTCAGAGGCATAAAACAGTGCAAACAGAGGCAACTTGTGCATGGTGGTGGATTTCCGAGCGGAGTCGAGCACGCATGCATTGGGCCCTCTTCCCGAGGCTATTTTACTACTTCATTAGCTTAGTTAATTTGCTTAACTAGTTAATTGGTCTGTAATTATTTAATTAGCTTGTTAGTTGATTAAATTGTATTATTCTTTCGGTCCCTCCGAGCGAGGGCGAATTTGTAATAAGTGTGTGTGCGTGTGAATGTCTTCCCACCCCACGTCTTTCTCCCTTTTACTTACCTGCTATTGATGGTTAGTATTAGGGCATATTTGATTTAGCATCCTTATGCTATGCATGTGTGCATCCATTCATTTGTATTGCATGCACCGGGCTCGGTGTATCATACTAATTGCATAGTATTCCAAATCTAACTTGAATACATGTTATCTATTGCATTTCACATGCCATCCTAGGATTAGCTGAGCCCATTCTAGTTACATTTTGTATGCGATGCATTAGCCACTTAACATGAACTTGGATCATACATTGATTGCTAACAAGTTCTTTGTTTTGGCTCGGAGTACTAGGTGAGTGTTTATGCTTTAGCATCTCGCATGAGTGTGAATGTTAATATGACAGCATGCTTACCATGTGGCTATATGCTTACGTGATGTAAACTGCCTGAATGCTTGTGGGTGAAGGTTGGATTGTTTGAGTTGGAACGACTCATTGAAATCCGTGTTTTAGCCTACTCACGAGTAGCAAATTTCAAACCATTTTCCAAATAAACGGATATGCGATGCTTTGTTCCAAATTAGGCGATCTAGTCTATACTTTTGTGTTGTGCGCATCACATAGTAAGATTAGCTAATTAATCGGAATAAGAATGCATAATGTTTTCAAAACTAGATATCATGGTTAGTAGAGGCCGATCTTTGATCGGGCGAGTGGGGGTGCTCATAGCTGACCTTCCCCAATTGTACCCAAGTTCCCGAGCCGAGGCAACTTTGGTGATGACGGACACGTGGCCTTAGGCAAACGAGTCAGGGTTTCCTAAATTTCCTCATAAAAAATATTTAGGTGGCGACTCTATATCTGGCAAAGCAATCCATGTTTTGCACTTCTTTCAAAAAATCTGTTTTTCAAAACAATTTGCCAGATTTGGACTCTTTGGTGATTTATCGGTCTTGCATTGCACTTTGCCAGACTAGATTCAGAACCGTGACTATTTGAGTCCGAATTGTAGCATGAGGCCCACGGGCACGTCTACACCCAGATACAGGGCTACGGTATTAACTTGAATAAAGGAACAGCCGGTATGAATACCTCAGCTCAGTTTGTCCATTTTTTGCTCTTGCTGTTTATAAGTTTTACACCGCGCTAACCGTTGCCTCTCTCCTTGTGCAGACTTGAACCAGTTAAAGTCACAATACCAATACCCCAACTTAGACGCACTCTGTGCCGCGCTTCGGTACCGCGATCGAGGTTGGGCCGAGCTACTCAATTTTGAACCAACATATAGATATAGTGGTAGGAGGAAGACTAGGGTAACTGACTTCCTCCTCGAACCATCTCCAGAGTCGGACCCAAACTTGCCACAAATCAACCTCATTCCTTTGACTGAAGAGCAAGAAATGGCCAAACGCCGAGCTATACAAGCCCTGATCACCGAAACATCAACACCAGCCAGCGGAGTTCAAACCGAGATACCTCAAGCCGGTCAGACGCAGGAGGCTGTTGTCGCCCTCCCAACTGCCCGGGCCTCATCATCCCGAGCCAGTAAGCGTGCCCGCACCACCTCGACCGAGCCATGTCTTGTTGATGAAGATGACACCGTGCTTCCACAGTCCACACCGCCGAGCCTAGAACCCGTGCATTCTGACCAGGCTAGCCCTTCAGAGTGGGCACCAAGAATGACTTACAAGAACCAAGCCATAACAAATACAGACTCAGTGGTTGCAGAAAAGGACCACTCGCTTGCCTTCAATCTCGCCAATAGCGTGTGCCTGCCAGCCGATATGGAGCATCACGATCATCTGACCGAGCTGAAGGCCATTCGCTCAGCAACAAAGTCGATGGTTGTAACAAGTCCGCGAGGGACCTCATGCTACAGTTCGGACTCAATTTGTCACGGTTCTTAATCTGAACCAAAGAGTCCAAATCCGGTAAATCGTTTTGAGAAAACAGATTTTGAAAGAAGTGCCAAACATGGACTGCTTTGCCAAATATAGAGTCGCCACATAAATATTTTTTATGGGGAAATTTAGGAAACCCTGACTCGGTGCCAAAGGCCACGTGTCCGTCATCACCAAAGTTGCCTCGGCTCGGGAGCTTGGGTACGATTGGGGAAGGTCAGCTATGAGCACTCCCTTTCGCCCGATCCGAAGATCGGCCTTTACTAACCGTGATATCTTATTTTGAAAACATTATGTGTTCTTGTTCCGGTTATTAGCTTAGAATTACTATGTTATGCGCACAGCAAACAAGTATAGACTAGATCGCCTAATTCGGAACAAAACATTTCATGTCCGTTTGTTTGGAAAACGCTTTGGAATTTGCTACTCGCAATTAGGCTAAAATACGGATTTCAGTAAGTTGTTCCAACTCAAACAATCCAACCTTCACCCACAGGCATTCAGGCAGTTAATATCACATAAGCATTTAGCCGCATGGTAAGCATACTGTCATGTCAACATTCACACTCATATGAGATGCTAAAGCATAGATACTTACATCGTACTCCGTGCCAAAACAGTAAACTAGTTAGCAAACATGCGTGATCCTAGTTCATGTTAAAGTGGCTAATGCAACGCATACATAATGTAATTAGGATAGGCTCGGCTAATCCTAAAATGGCATGTGAAAATGCACAAGTAGCATGTATTCAACTTGGAATTGAAATACAATGCAGTTAATATGATGCGCCGAGCCCAGTGCATGCAAGACAAATGTATGGATGCACGCATGCATAGCATAAGGTATGCTAATTAAAATATGCCCTAAATCTAACCATTGTAAGCGGTTAAATAAAAGGGAAGAAAGACGTGAGGTTGGAAGACATACACACACTCAGCACACTTATTACAAATTTGCCCTCGCTCGGAGGGACCGAAAGAATAATACAGATTAACTAACTCGCAAGCTAACCAATATTATAAGCCACCTAATTAATTAACACATTAATTAATCCAATTAAGCAGTAAACAGTCTCGGGATGAAGACCCAATGCAGTGCGCGCTCGGTTTTGCTCGGAAATCCGCCACCATGCTCAAGTTGCCTCTGTTTTCCCCACTTTGCTTCTCTGATGACTGCCAAAGTCTCAGGGTTACTTCTCTAAGTGCTGTAGAACACCACCGGCTCAGGGGATTGGCCACCGGCCATAGATGATGGTCACCGGCCACAAAGTTGTTCCATCGGCCAAAAATGCTGGTCGGTCGGCACTGAAGATGGCCGGCCGGCCAAATCTTCCTGCAAAAACTGGTTTGACAGCAGCAGAGGGCAAAACTTGGCATGGCAATGCATTTCAAGCAATGTATGCACCAATCACACCCCTTATCATATTTATGACTCAAAGGGACATGATCCTCGATTCTCGGACCACCAATCGCGTATTTCCATGCGTGATAGCCCAAAGAATCAAGTGTGCATTTTGATATGGAATACAATGCACATAATCAAACAAATTGAACTCAACCTCTATCACAAGCAATTCAAGAGGCCAAGTATACATGCTAATGCAATGTAACTCTAAGTATGTTGGCTAGTATGCAACATAGACAATGCAAGCAAGCAATGCATGTTAGGCACACAACCTAAAGAAGCATGTAAGGCATGAAGCAATACAACCTACAAGTATGCAAGATGTAATCTAAACATACAAGTATGCAAGGCATACAACATCATACAAATGGGACCAAGCATGCGACAACACACAAGGTAAGCATGCAACACATGCTAAGGGAGGGACTTACACTAATTGGATAGCCCTAAACTAGGTCCAAAACAGTGGCCAATGCTATAAAAATGAGGGCCAACACCCACACGAATAGACATACATGCAAGGTCCAAGACTTGGGCATAAAGAGACAACTCTCATGCATACTCAAGAGGATGCAAATATGGATACATAGCATACAATATAAACTCTGAATATGCATGAAATAGAGGTGCCAAACCTACTAATTAACACAAGTAAAGCATGCTAACATGGCCAAAACTCAAGGCAAGCTAATGGGGTATTGGACCACACTTAGGAGGACCAAACATGGCATGGATTAAATGACCAAAAATAGAGTTTTAGCATATTAAAACAAAGCTTAAAGACCACTTAGATGGCATCTAAATGACTCAAATTCAAGGGCATGCACAATGACCAAACATGGAACATAAGGCACAACCTCATAAGGCATCAAAGAAGCATCAAAGGCAAGCATGCGAGCATGTCAAGGGGACTAAAATAATGCCATAAGTGGTGCCAAACCACTAAAATAAATCAAACAATGCATACTCAATACTTCACATACTTAAAGCCTACAAGCTAACAAAGCAAAGGAGCTATGCAATACATGTTATGGTTGAGCAAAACAACCAAAAACAGACCTTCAACATGGCCAAACAAGTACAAAAGCTTCACAAAGCTAGGCCAAAAGCATGCTTGAACAAGGGTTAAAACCTAGATGCATGTTAAGGCTATAATATGGCATGACAAGACATGTATGCTAAACAAGCAAGGCGTGTCCAAACCAACTAAAAATAGAGGCATGTTATGACATAATAAGCATGAAAATCAGCTAAGGCATGGCCAACATGAACCTAAACATGGTGCTCACTAAAGAGGCAAAAATGGCCCTAGGACCTCAAGGTACCATCCTCACCTCTGAAATCCCTCAAGATTTCAGTGGTGAGGAGGCCCAAACACAATGGTCCCGGAGCTCAACCAAAATGGCACAAAATGGAGCCTTTCAAGGCTTAAGAGGGGTCAAACAACCCCAAAGCTGAAAGCAACCTTAACCAACTATTTAGAGCACTAAAAAATAGAACTTTTATATGTTATACACAAAGCTCAAAAATAGATGCAAGGTAGGAAAAAATGTAATGCAAAAATGGAGAATAAAGGGACAAGTTTCTTACCCTTGTAGACCTTTTTCACCAATGGTGGACCAGCTGGTTCTTCAAGCTCAAACCAGCTCCAAAACTCCAAAAACAACCCTCAAGGGCCTCAGCTCCAAGAAAATGTGTGATGGTGGGTGTTCGTGTGCAAAACTAAGGCAAAAACACTCACAAAACAAAGAGAGAGAGAGATATAGAGATGGAGGACATATGAACCCTAACCCTAAAACTCAAAACCCTCAGAAAATTCAGTCTAAATTGTCTAACCCGCAAACAAGAGAGAAGAGACCCTCTTTTATAGACAATTAGTCTTGTAAAGCTTCCAAAAGAAGCTAACAAGAGGGCAATCCCTCCATACACGTGTATGGAGGGGGTGACAGTGTATACCAGCTGCCCAAAAATATCTGCAAAAGTAGATGCACAGTAGTCGGCTGGCCAAAAATGCAATTGACCAAAAAAAGATAGCCGGCCGGCCATCTATAGTGTCGGCCGGCCAAACATTTGGCCGGTGGCAACAAAACACAGCCGGTGGCCTCAAGCCATGGCCGGTGGAGTGTGAGGATGACCCACAAGTCATTCCCTGCCCCTCCAAGGCAAAGCACAAGTGTTTGGTGCAAAACCAGATACGAAGCAGTCGAGTCAAGAGATCCTGAGGCAAGGCGCGAAGCCGAGACCTCTAGGAACTCAAGACGAACACAAACGTGGATGATCACCGAGTGTTCGAGCGGTGACGTCCAAGTCTTGAAGGCGGTCAAAAATGGGGTGTCTACAATGGTTCTGGTAAGTTTTCCCTTTGCTTGTCTTTCCAATTCACACATCTGTTTGCACGGTTTTAATCATAATTGTTATTTGTCTTTTTGTAGGCCTTGCAGAAGAATCACGTTGCCCACAAGCGTGTGTTGGAGATGCGTAAGACAACACGGCTGCCCGTGGCCGAAGCCGATGCTAAGACGGCCGAACTAGAGGAAGCCAAACAAAAAACGACCGAGCTACAGATGTAAATTGACTGACTTACCGGGCTGGTCAACTCGGTGGAAGCAGACAAGTAGAAGGCCTTGGCAGGGCTGATAGATCGCTACTTACGCGAGCTTGCCGAGCTTGTGAAGCTTGCCAAGCTTGAGAAGAAGAAAGATGCTGAGATCGCCGAGCTCAAAAAGAGTGCGGATGACGCTGAGGACCGCAGTTACAAAGAAGGGGAAGCCACGTATGTCAAGTAGTGCGAAGCTGCAAAAGACATCTTCTTCAAATACGGCTAGAAGACGGCTATTGTGCAGCTCAGCCTGGGTCCAGAAACTGAGGTCTTTCAAAACCCTCCTCCTCACTTTATCCTGAGTTACATGGCAGACTATGCCAACGCCATCCAACAAAAGTTTCTCCAAGAGGGGGAGAAGGAAGATGGATCACCTGAACCAGACAATGCCCCGATTATGAACGAAGATCGCAATCAAACCAGGCAGACAACCCAAGTGGAACCACTGGTACCAAGCACGGTTGACGACGCATCTCTGACCGGCGTACATGCTGGAACCGGGCTTCAGAGTGGCGAAGCTCGGGTTGTTATGGATGCGGATTTGGATGACCTCTTTGTTTGATCATCTTTTTCTTTTGTTTTTTATCTTTGTAAGAATTTGTAGCCGCACTAAGGCCCATCCTTTTGTAATGCACATTTTTCATATGGAATGAGATATGTTATTTTCCAATCTTTTTGTTCAGTAATACGTTTATTTGTAATTTCCTTACAACTTTTTTGCTCGGTTGCCATTCTTTAATTTTTATGGCCAAGATACCCATCATACCTGCTGACTTTCTCCAGTTGAGATCCTTATCTCGACTGAAGAGACCTAATTGTTGGTTATTTCTGCCAACCTCTTCAGTCTAGATCCTATATCTCAGCTGAAGAGAACTAAATGTTGGTTATTGCTGCCAACCTTCTTTAGCCTAGATCCTGACCTCGGTTGAAGAGAATTAACTGTTGGTTATTCCTGCCAACCTTCTCTAGGCTAGATCCTAATCTCGGCTGGAGAGAGCTAAATGTTGGTTATTCCTGCTAACCTTCTTCGGCCTAGATCCTGATCTCGACTGAAGGGAGCTAACTGTTGGTTATTCCTACCAACCTCTTCAGCCAAGATCCTTACCTCGGCTGAAGAGAGCTTTAAATATTGGTTATTCCTGCCAACCTTCTCCAGCCTAGATCCTGATCTCGGCTGTAGAAAGCTAAATGTTGGTTGTTCTTACCAACCTTCTTCAGTCTAGATCTTGATCTCGGCTGAAGAGAGCTAACTGTTGGTTATTCCTGCCAACCTTCTTCAGCCTAAATCCTGATCTCGGCTGGAGAGAGCTAAATGTTGGTTATTCCTACCAACCTCTTCAGCCTAGATCCTTATCTTGGCTAAAAAGAGCTCGATGTTTGGTTATTCTTGCCAAACTTTCTGATTGCCCCTTGCTTGCAATGACTGAGAACAACTTTTACAGTGGAAAGATCTATGCTGAAAAAACTACTTGTTTTATTTGAAAAAATGAAAATTACAAATACTTTAAAGAAAAACTAAAAATAAAATAATTTGAGATTGGCAATGTTCCATGGCCTAGGAATAGCCTTGTTGTCTCCGTCTTCTAAGTGATATGCCCATTTTCCTGCTAAACCAACCACTTTGTCTGGTCATTCCCAGTTAGGTCCTAGCTTACCATCTCCGGGTACCAAAGTGTTGCCCATTACTTTGTGTAATACCCAATCCCCAATCTCAAATTGCCTCGGATGCACTGTTTTGTTGTATTTTCTGGATAACTCCTGCTGTTATGAGGCAATGTGGACTAGCGCTCTTTTCCTTGTTTCTTCTGCCAGGTCAAGTTCCAAGGCTATAGCTTCTCCATTCAAGTCTGGGTCAAATTTTTCACTTCTAATGGTGAGGAGGCCTACTTCCAGCGGGATTACTGCCTCCATGCCATAGGCTAAAGAAAAAGGTGTTTCGCCAGTTGATCGCCGAGGTGTGGTATGGTAAGCCCATAAAACATGAGGAAGCTCCTCAGCCCACTTGCCTTTTGCTTTTTCCAACCTTTTCTTTAAGCCATCTAAGACGACTTTGTTTGAAGCTTCTGCCTGGCCATTTGCTTGAAGGTATGCTGGTGTAGAGTTGTAGAATTCTATCTTGTATTCCTCATAGATGCCTCTGAAGATTTTGCCATCGAACTGAGTGCCATTGTCAGATATTAGTGCTTTGGGTATGCCGAATCAGGTTATGATATTCTGCCAGACAAACTTCATTACATCCTTCTCTTTTATTGATGTGAGTGCTTCAGCCTCCACCCACTTTGTGAAGTAGTCCGTTATCGTGAGAAAGAACTTTCTGTTGCCGGGTGCTGTTGGAAATGGTCCTACTATGTCTAAGCCCCACATTGCGAAAGGCCATAGGCTAGTTAATGGTAGGAGCTCTCTGGCTGGTTGGTGTATCTGGTGTTCAAACTTCTAACATTTCTCACACCTCATGACATACTTCTCAGAATCTACTTGTATGTATGGCCACCAATATCCTTGTGAGATTGCTCTGTAAGCCAATGATCTTCCCCCTTGGTGACTTCCGCATCCGCCTTCATGTATCTTGAACAAAAATGCCTCGACCTTGCTAGGATGGACACACTTCAAGTAGGGTCCTGTGAAGGATTTTTTGTATAACGCCAATGATGGAGAGAGCCAAAATCGCTGTGATTTTGCTCTGATTTTGTTAGCCTCTTTCTTTTCTTCAGGCAAGATACCGTCTTTTAAGAATGCTATAATAGGGTTCATCCATGAAGGGCCTAGTTCTGCACAACATACTTCTGCTACTTTGGGTTCTTCAATGCTTGGTCTGGGTAGGAAGTCGATGAGTAATGGCTGTGGGATAGATGTATCTGCCATTAAAGCAAAACCTGCTAACTCGTCTGCTCTACTGTTCTCTTCTCGGCCGATTTGTTCTATCCAAACTACTTCGAACTTCATGATCTCCTTTCTGACCAACTCTTGGTACTTGGCCATCCTTTCATCTTTCGCCTCGTAGTCACCTGAAATCTGGTTTACTACCAGCTACGAGTCACTGTAAACCATTAGCTCAGTGGCCTTCATGAAAAGTACTGATTTTAGGCCTACTAATAGTGCTTCATACTCCGCCTCATTGTTGGATGCTGGGAAGCCAAGGTTGATTGCCTGTTCCACTACTAGGCTATCTGGTAAGATAAGGACTATGCTAAGTCCTATGCCGTGCCTATTGGATGCTCCATCCACGAAAAGCTTCCACATCTCTCCAACGAATAGTTTCCAGCAAGTAGAGGGGTCGGATGATATCTTGGGGTCATGTGTGTTTCTAATGTTTTCTTCTAAGTCTATGCCTGCTGTTGGGGTTTGCTCTTCACTATCTATCTGTCCCAAGTTTTTACTTGTTGATGAGTCCTCGCTGGGAGTAGCATGGTTTGCCCCTTTTTTCCTGTGTTCAATCCTGTATGGCTTGGAATGTAGCTGGGCATCTTGTTTTGGGGGCTGCGCAATTCCTACGGCACTTTCTCTTCCCATTTTTGTCGTACCAGTCAAGTCAACTGGGTAGATGTGATGACTTCCTCGTGTGAACTCAGCCACAAAGTCTGCCAAAGCTGGGGCTTTTATTGCGGTTCTGGGTTGAAACTTGATATCGTACTGTCCCAGCTCTACCGCCCATTTCAAGATTTGTCCAAAAAAGTCCGCCCTCTCAAACAAGGCCTTTAATGGAAAAGCTATTAGGACGACTATGGTGTGGGCGTAGAAGTAATGTGATAACTTCCTTGAGGACATCATCAAAGCCAAGCCAGCTTTTCCAGTGGTAGGTACCTTATTTTAGCGTCTAGCAAGGTTTTGCTAACATAAAAGATGAGCAGGTGTTGGATTCCTTCTGCTCTGACCAACACTGCGCTAACTGCATGCTGCGAGACCACCAAGTACAAAAAGAGCTCTTCTCCTGGCACCGGGGTTACTAATAATAGAGGAGAGGTCATGTAGTCCTTCAGGCTCTCTAAGGCACGGTCGCATTCTTCATCCCACTCAAACTTGGCTTTCAAGGCTTGGAAGAACGGCTGACATCTGTCTGACGATCGACTTATGAATCGGTTAAGTGCGGCTGCTAGGCCAGTGAGATGTTGTACTTCTTTAACTGTGTTAGGCCTCTTAAGTTCCTAGATTGCTTTGATCTGAGAGGGGTCAGCTTCTATACCTCGGTTGGTTACTAGGAAACCTAGGAATTTGCTTGATCCTACACCGAATGCACACTTGGATGCGTTCAGGCACAACTTGTTCTTCTTCAGAATTTGGAACATTTCATCTAGGTCCCTGAGATGGTCCTTCTCATCCTTGCTTTTGACTACCATGTCATCGATGTAAGCCTCCATTGTTCTGCCTAACAATGGTTCAAACATTTTGGTGACCATCCGTTGGAATGTAGCCCCTACGTTCTTTAGGCCAAAGGGCATGACCTTGTAACAGTACAATCCTCTAGGTGTCGTAAATGACGTGACCTCCTGGTCTGGTTCATACATGGCGATTTGATGGTAACCTCTATATGCATCAAGAAAGCTAAGTCGGCTATGTCCTGCCGTGAGGTCCACCAGTTGGTCTATCCGTGGTAAGGGAAAACTGTCCTTTGGGCATGCCTTGTTAACTATTTTGTAATCCACGCAGACATGCCATTTTCCATTCTTTTTTGGCACTACTACAGTATTGGAGATCCACCTGAGATAGTGCACTTCTTTGATGGCTCCTGCCTCCAGCAAGTTTCCCACTTCCTCCACCACTATCTCCTCGTGGTGGAGTGCCGATCTGCTAGAGTGCACTGTATGATTAGTCTGGCATTTGGGTGGACATTAAGTTGGTAGCAGATGAACGTAGGGTCTATGCCAGGTATGTCATATGGCGTCCAGGCGAACACTTCGATGTTTGAGATTAAGAATTCCATTACCTCAGTTCTCTCAGTGCTGGACAAAGATGAGCCTAGCAAAAAGAATTTTTCTAGGCCCTTTTCATCTATCCTTACCTCAACCAAGTCCTCCACTGCCTTCTGCACTGCTACTTTACCGACATCTACAAACAATTCGTTGCATTCTGGCTCTTCTACCATCCAGACATACCCTTTTGCAGCCCGGCCGCCATTTACTATGACGAAGCACTGTTTTGACATAATTTGGTCTTCCAAGACCTCTTCGATCACTCTGGCTTCATTGGGGAACCGCAACGCCTGATGGTAGGTTGACGCTACTGAATGCATGGCATGCAGCCATGTCCTTCCCAAGATGATGTTACAGGTGGAAGGGACCTTTAATATCCAGAATTCCACCTGTTTTGTTATGGTTCCTGCTCTAACTAGAAGGATTATCTTGCCCACTAGCCATTCTAGCATTAAGTTGAAACCGACGAGGGGAGATGTTGTAGGTGCTAGGTCTTTGTCCTCCAATTTCAGTTGTTTGAAGGTCTTGTAATACATTATCTCGCATGAGCTTCCCTAGTCAATCAGAATCCGCTTGATGTCAAAATTTTTGACGCGCAAAGTAACCACCAGTGCGTCATTGTGAGGGCAATGTAGCCTTGCTAGATCCCTATCTGAGAAGGATGTGACATGCGGAGCTTCTGTTTTTCCCTTTTTGGCGGAAGGCTGTGCACTTAACACCTCTTTCAAGTGCTCTGCCTTTTTTATCATCCCCCTAAGTTCACATACCCGCTCAGGTTCGATGATCCCATGAATAACGTTGATTACGCCTTGGGGTGGACTGTCGACCGGCATTCTATTGGGTTTGTTGGGGTCCTGTGGGGCTGGTTGTGTTCCCCCTTCTATATACTGGTCCAAGTGACCAGCAGCTACTAATTTTTCCAAATGTTGCCTCAGGGGCATGCAGTTCTCAGTTCGGTGCCCTTTCTCATCATGGAAGGTGCAACGGGACCTCACGTCATAGCCCCTTTATGCTTCTCCTAACTTGGCTGGCCACCGAACGAAAGGTTCATTACGTATCTCGCTGAGAATCCAGTAGATAGGTTTATTGAACATGGTAGTGATGGCAGTGCAGACTCTTAACTTCCTTTTTCTGGGTCCTCTCTATTGGCTCGCCTGCCTTGCCCATTCCTACTAGGTTGTTCTACCGTGTTAACTTTCGCTGTAGTCTTTTTATCTGGTACTGCTGCTGTGCCAGATTTCGCCTTAGCTCGGGCACTATCTTCCTCTACATGGATATGTTGTGCACCCTCTCCATTAGGGCCTCTATCGTAAGGTGTGGCATCATTGTTATTGAGTCCTTTAGTTTGTTGCCGACCGGTAAACCCCGTTTATATTGTGCAATGGCAAGGTTTGTAGGGCAATCCCCAATCTGGTTGAAGGTCTCCCAATAACGGCTATTGTAAGACCTCAATGTCTCTTTTTTGCCCATGTCAATGGAGAGTAGCTGATCGATCTCCACTGGTGTTTTGGTATTCGTCCTGAATCTGGTCACAAACGCTTCTGTCAATTATGCCCATAAGGCGATGCTGCTTTTGGGCAACCTTTCAAACTAGGTTAGACCTAGGTCGCCAAGGCTAAATGGGAACAGCATGCACATTAAAGCCTCGTTCTGCCAGTATACTACCATAACCTAACGAAAGTGGCTTAAGTGCATGTAGGGGTTTGACTTCCCTTTATAAATAGTAAATTTGGGCTGATGCAAGCCCGAAGGTAGTGGTGCGTTCTCTTTTGCCAGAATGAATGGCGAGCTTTGTAACCTTGCTAATACTTTATCTGCTGGTTCGTAAGCAAGGCGCGGCATTGGCATCCCTACCTCGACACTCTCATGTGTCCTGGGGGCCAATCGCTGCAGGGCTGAAACTCTGTGAGGGCCATGAGCCCTGGTGTCCTCCCTCTATCGGGCCCTTTCTTTGAGCATTGTCCGTAAGTCTGCTAACCTAGGCAACTCCGTGTGCCTAGATGTCGTTTGGTGTGTGTGCGAGGGATAATAGCTGTTTTCCTCTGTATATGTCCTTTCAGTCCTCGTTTTCTCAAACCTGGAGTGACGAGTCCTGGAAGTCCTCGATTGAGTGTTGCCTATTCTAAGGCTCCTACTTTCTGCTTGCGATGGTCTGGTATGTCTGCCACGATCTTCTGAGTGGCGAGGGGGCGTGTTGCTTTTATGCCCCTCTCTTGTCGCCACTCCTTTCCCTTTTATCTGGTGTTTCATTGTCTCCATGTCTGCCGCCATCCTCCTTATTAACTCGTCTTGCACCCTCACGCAATCCTCCAGAACTTGAGGATCTAGCCTCCGCCTCTGTCTTTCAGGACTTTGAGAGCGACAGGGGCTAGTGCTCCATCTCTCCCTCGC
The DNA here is from genome assembly GCA_022316695.1 of Camellia oleifera. Classification (NCBI taxonomy): domain Eukaryota; kingdom Viridiplantae; phylum Streptophyta; class Magnoliopsida; order Ericales; family Theaceae; genus Camellia; species Camellia oleifera. The sequence continues at coordinate 99,027,683 of CM039308.1, read as the reverse complement.
GTCCCTCCTAGAGTTTTGTCGTTGGGGTTCTAAATCCGCCATAGGTGGGATAGAAGGTAAACCTTCACGCCTCCCACCTCCCTCTGAGGTTTGCCCATCAATAGTGGATTGCGGCAAGTTTTCATTGTGCGCCATTGCTTTCAATTTAGAGGAAAACTTGATCAAGAGGTTTCGTTCTTTGTGAATTTTCCACAAACGGCGCCAATTGTACAAGCACGAAATAATCCTCTCGTATAATCCTGTTGATCAAGTTTGTGCTCCTCTAAACGTCATCGCTTTATTCCCTGAAAACACAAATGTGAGCTAGCCGGTGGGTGTGTGCCGGATACCTCTCCGATGCCAAAGTTATCAAAATAGACAAAAGCTCTGTGTATTTGAGAATCAAAAGTTGTGATACCAGTCCATAGGTTCTGTTATTGGCTTTTATAGATTTCGTGTGGCACAATCCTAGTAGGACTCTTTATTCCTCAATGTAGAGTCCTCTTAGGAATCACATTTCTATAAGATAATGCTTATCCCTTAACACCCTTCTCACTGCTTTAAACCAAGTGAAATGGTTTTACCTCAGTAGTATGACCAAACAACCGAGCTAACACTGCCTTGCATACGCGACAGATTTAACCACGCTTCACGTAGCTCGGTTCCTCCTGGCTTTATCTAGCTCGGTTCCACTAGCTCTTCAGTTCCCTGTACCTAGGTTCAGCATACTCCAACCGGGCTATCTTAGTCATTTATGACCGAGCTAACTAGGCCCAATGGCAAAGCCTATTCTTCCCTGCCCATAGCTTTGCTCACTTCTTCCCGGTCATAGCTCGGCCCAAATTTACACATTTTACCCTCTCAATACCGATGTATTCAAAAGCAAAGACAAAGCAAATAAAGACAAAGAGTATTAAAATATACATACAGAACATCTTAGCGATAAGTTTGAGCTTGTCTTGGGCCTCTTCGATGAGCTCTTTGACCTGGCCACTTGTGGGGCGCTTCTCGATCATTTTTTATCTATAGAAAAACCAAATATCAAAACACATTACAAACTCTATCTACCCAAGAACAAATGAATTGGAAAAATTAATTGAAACAAACTAAATTGTAAGAAATAAGCCAGGCCTTTTCCTTGAAATTTTGTTGCAATCTTAGGAAAATGCTTTGCCATGAAGAGAATTTAAGGGTTGTTTTAGTCAGGCATATTGTCAAACAATTGGTATGCATAATTTCTCCACACATTAACAAGCTCGAAAACACTTACAAATCAGGCATGAACATCTCAGTAGAAGACAAACAATGAGAAGGAATATTGGCAACAGGTAGAGCAATCAGATGGTGGTGCGAAATTTAAATGTTGCCCAACCAATTCTTCTACAAAGAGGTGCTCCAAGATTATAAAATCGAGGTACACCGAACAGAGAAAGCTTGTAGAAGCCATTGAAATCCACACCAGTGCAAACAAATGTGAAGGCAACCAAGGGTGAGATCAGCTAAACAAGCAAACAAAAAGCACCGCTTCGCCACTACACCCTGTGAAGACACCTCAGCGTTTGCCCAACTCAAATGGGAAGTTCTAGGAACCCACGTGTCTAGCCCAAAATCTATGAGGGAAGAGTTGGAAATGAAGCAAGCAACATTGTGGAAAATATCTACAGGAAAAGCTTTACAAACCAAAGAAGCAACAGAACTACGCTAAGAAGCCCAGCGTTACACCATGTTACAACACTCTTACGTTCTTTTTATATATGTTATAGATTATTTTATTTGTCTTGACGTTGTTGCTTCTTCCATCTCATATTTCAATATTTAATCTGGAAAGAACTCATTTGGGAAGAAAAAAATCTCAAATTTTTTGGTTAATAGAGTCACAAAAAATAAAATAAATTTTTTAGTTGAATAAGACAAAAGTATTACATACAACGCATAATCATGATATTTTTTCTCTCACAAAAATCAAAAAAGACAAAAAAAAAAAAAAAAAAACTCATCCCAAACAAGACATTTTAGTCTCAAGTTAAAATAACTAAAAAATCAAAAAAACTAACCCACATTCCAAACGAATGCGCATATCTAATAATTTTTAATTATTATACAGACTTGTTTTTTGTCTTTAAAGTTTAATGCTTCTAACACCAGAAATGATGATGTGTTTTTATTAATTTTGTTTTACATGTCAGCACTCAATTTGGACTTCTTTTTTTTTTTTTTTTTTTTGAAAAATTGTAAATCAGTGGGATTGTTAAGAAATATTTGCATTTTCAACTTGGTGCAAATTTCTTGTGGGAAAGTTATTACCGTATTTGGTGCAATTTGTTCTTATATATCAAAGTTGTATAAAAAAAGATTCCATCTATATTGTAATTATTTTTTTACTATTCCACTGATTTGCATTTCTCCCTCATTTTTATTTTTTTTTTTTCAAATTGCAATATTTATAAATCCTAGGTATTTATTGTTGAACTCAAGTCAAAGTCTCCTCAAATCATACAAATTAATTACATTTTTGTGCTGCATTATCATAACTGTTAGTCAATGTGGGCTCACCATTAGGCAAGTGTGGATTAGAATGCAAATCTGGCATCTGTTACAATGTTGGATAAAGTTTTAGAGTACCCAATACCATATTAATTTTATTAAGAACATTTACAAATTGTTATAGACTAATAGTTAATAATTGAGAAATTAAACTTGATCGTATCTCAAGTGATTGTACTTTTAGATTTTTAGAAAGAAGTTTAGGATTCAAGTTTATGGAGAAGTATCAAATGCCTGGTTATACTAACTTAATTTATTAATTTGTTAACATCTTACCTGCAAAAAAAAATAAAAATACTAGTAGTTGAAATTGCATTATTTCAAATATAGATTGTTGGTAATTTTTTATAGAGCCATTACTAAAAAAAAACATTTTTTGCGACCGCTATAAACTGTCGCAAATAATAAAAAATAGTCGCAAAAAACTTTTTGTGACGGCCCATACGATAGCAAATGGAGGCCGCGAATGTAGGGGTGGCAAATACTTTTTGCGACGGCAAAGCAACGGTCGTAAATTATTTGCGATTGCCTAAACTACTTATGGCGATCACTATTTTGCCATCGCAAAAAACAAAGAAAAACACTAATATGATTTTTGGCGACCATCTTGTTACCGTCACAAAAAATAAATAAATAAATAAAATAACAATAACAACAACAAGCATAAAAGTATAGCGTTAAGCACTCTAGGAATAGCAATGACAAGAATTCAAACAGTATAACATTGTAGTTTAATTGAACATTCTTTTTTAGTCTCAAAATTTGAGCCATATGTGAAAGTTATTATAACTAAAAACTTGGGAAAAGTTCTTTTATGAAAAAAATACAATCCAGAACTGGCCAATCTTCTCATTAATTTTCTTTTCAAGTTCCACATCACCACATTGCACCTATGCAACAAAAATTTCAGACATTAATGATAAAAATTATATACTGCCAAAATAAAAATTATCAATTTTAATCACTCCTATGGATATAGTGCAATTAGATTGAAAAAAGGTAATATGTCATAATCCAGATTTCAAACATCAGGAGGCTATATATTTCTTATTACAAATTTTGCCCTCGCGCAGAGGGTCCGAAAGAATATACAGTCCCGAATAAAAGAATAGTACAGTCCAAATAATACAGTCCAAATATGTACAAATTCCTAATTAATTTACAAATTAACTAAGAAAATAATAAACTGGCATGCAAGCCAGGGACTGTCTTGATTCTGATGAATGATGTATGTTTAGGCTGCCTTGCGCGGAAATCCACTGGGATGCCCCAATTAGCCTCTGTTTGCACCTGTTCTTGAAATGCGTGCCAAGCCTCGGAAGACTGCTGATTCTTGATTTTGCTACAACAGAGAGCAGGAAAGAGGCATAGCAATGTATTTCACAAATGTATGCATGTCTCGATCCTCGTGCCACCAATCACGCATCTCGATGCATGATGGCCGAGGAGCCGAATTTGCACAACTCGATATAGAATGAATGCATATGAAAACACAACAAGACCTAACTCCCTCATGGATGATCCGGAGTATCAGTGACTGGGGAATTGAGACACGTTCCGTCACTCGGAATACGGAACGTACCTCGTTTCCCGTGCCCGAGCTAACTCCTATCCCGAACACAATGCAATATGCATGATATGCATGAAATGCAACTGAGATACAACCTAACATGCGAAAGGCTATGAAATGGCATACACGATGCACGAGGAAACATGGCATACACAATGCGCTAATATACGGCCTAGCATACACAATGCTATGGAATGAAATGGCATACACAATGTAATATGGGCTTACACCAACACAAGTGGACCTCAGCCACACTCACATAGGAGGCCATAATGATGAAAATGAGACAACTCGGGATACGTGCACACGTGCACGCAAATCGAGGACCGAACCTACGGCACGGAATGCCACTCTAACAAGACATGGCAAAACACAAAGAATGGCATACTATCATGCAAAAATAAGAGGTAAAATGAGATGCAAAACAGCCCCGAAACCCAGTAAAATGAAACCTGATGCATGAAACGAGTCCCGAAACACGGGTTTTGGCGCATGAAATGGCCTATAACTATACAATGCATACATAATTTGAATATGAAATGAAAAGATAGAAGCAAGGCAGCCCCGAGACAAGAATTTTTACAATTTAGAGTGAGGCCAAACAGTGGGCCCAAGTAGGGCTAAATTAGCATACAAAAATGGCTCCGCAAGGGAGGTAATGAAGCAAGTCACAAATGCTGGCCCCAAACAGAGAAGGGGCCTTCTACAATATTTAATAGGGGCCAAAAATATGATGTATTACAATTTATGAAAAACTCCAAAAACAGATACAAGTATGCTCAAAATGCAATGCAAGAAATAGGCCAACAAAGGGGCAAAGAAGCAAGTGGTGCATGGAGGTCTCAAACAAGTGAGGGCTCTTCAAAAATGTTGAAGAGGGACCCAAAATAAGGCTTTTTACAGTTGATGGATGAGCTCAAAACAGTGTACAAATAGGCTCAAAATATCATGCAAAATGAGGCCACCAAAAGGGCTATAACATGAAGTATACAAAGGGTGTCTCAAACAGCCATAGACCCTTAATGAAACATAAATAGGGGGTCAAAATAAGCCTCTTTTAAGCTCGGATCAAGGTCCAAAAACAGAATCTCAGTAAGCTAATAAATCATGCAAAAATGGGGACCAAAGAGGGGTACAATGGAAAGTGATACATGGAGGTCCCAAACAGTGGTGATCCCTTCTTCAATGTTGAAGAAAGGCTCAAAATAAGCCTATCTACAGTTTACATCATGCTCCAAAACAGATTACACATAGGCCAAAAATACTATGCAAAATTATGGCATAAAGAAGGGTAATGAAGCAAGTGCAAGATGGGGGTCCTAAACAGGGTAAGACCCTTAATGAAATAGAAAAATGAGCTCAAAAAAATGACATTTCCAGTTATGGCCAGAGCTCAAAACAGTAAGCAAAGAGGGCTAAGAAATGGTACAAAAATGAGCTAGAAAATGGGGAAATGGTGCTTACCCTTGAAGATCAAGTCTTGGATGCCTCTTGGACTGAAAAATGGTGCCTCCTAGCCTTTGAGAAGAGCTCCAAGCTTCTGGAAATGGAAGTGGTAGTGTAGTGCTAGGTGGTGATGAAGAAAGGGGTGTACAACTTGATGTTTTGAAGCTTGAAGGGAGAGGGAGAGGGAGAGGGGAGATATGTATGCAAGGCTCTTAGGGATTTTTTTCAACCCTAAAACCAAACCTGGGGGCTGGTTTTTATAGACAAATGAGGGGAAGAAAGAGGGGGAAAAATGGGGGGGAAATGAGTTCAAGTTTCCCCCCAAAAAGTTAGCCCCCCGGATACAAAATCTGGGGGGGAAAAGAATACATATTTGGAAGGAACAGGACCCAAGGAACATGGCCGGCCAGTTATTGGGCTTGAAGGTGGCCGGCCGGCTCTCCCCATGGCCGGCCGGCCAAGGGTCAAAAGGGCCAAGTGAGATTAGTGGCCGGCCATGCTATATTAGTGGCCTCCCATGTGTCCTCAACACAACCTTGTGGTTGAAAATTGGCAACTGTGAACCAGGAGAGAGAACAACCCACTTTTCAAAGGGGTTCAAAAGGGTCAAATGGAATTACTGGCCAGCCACCACATATTGGTGGCCTCCCAGATGTGTACATCACAAATATAGGGTTTAGGGTTGAGGAAAGTGGCCCTAGGGTGGTCAACATTGACTTTGAAGTGAGGAAAACAGGCGTCGGAGGGCGATAATGGAATATAACTGGTGGCTGGAACAATTACTGGCCTCCCATCCTTCTATGACCTTCCTGGTAATGAAACAGAGGTCCCTGCCAAAAATGAACGAAAACCGATGCAAAATGAAGGTTCGGGGGCCGAAACGCGTAGTCTGAGGCCCCGAAAATCGACCGTTAGACACCGGGAGTGGTGTTCGACCACAAAGTTGGCCTCTCGGACCATAGTGTCCCTTAAAAGGGAGGAAATAAGATGTATGCCAAGAACCGGAGCAGACGGAGGTGGCTAGACGGTCCCGAACCGAGGTACTCGGCCTGACGACTCTGAAAACCAGGAACCGGGCTCCGAAATGGGCAAAATGGCCTATGACCACGAAATGTAGCCCACGGCCACTGAGAGATAGTCTACGAGACCTCTCCCTCCCTTTGGAAAGAGAAACAGAGAAAACCAAGTCTGGTTCGCAAACCGAGGCAAGGCACAGAAAAACCCGGAAGTTTGGAGGCAGGGCTCACGGCCGAGACTCTGAGACTTCTGAACGAGCGCGACATGCAACATCACCAAGCGCTCAATCGGTGACGTCTGAGTCTTAAGGTCGGTCAAAAATGGGGTGTCTACAATAGCCTAAAATTCAAAGCCTTAAGACATTTTGCCTTAGTCTCGCCTTGAGGCAAGTATCAAGGCAAGTCCCAATAAAACCTTTTAAACTTTGACCATTGCCCAACCTCGATGATTTGAATGGTTTATCTTATAAGACACATTTTTTTTTTTTTTTTGATCAGCAAAGAAAAGAATTTATTGATAATGAGAAAAGAAAGAAGGGACTTGACTGAATTGCATCATAGCTTAAGAATACATCCCAACTATGTTGGCACCTATAATTAAGCCCAATCATATGCAAGCCAAGACTGAAACAAGAGGTTGATGAGAGTACAACCAATCTGAAATAAAAGAAAAATAATTAAAAACTATAAAACCCATCATCCAGCCAGAGCCTTCAATTTATGACCCTTCAACCCATCTAAACAGTGCAGGAAATCATGGATTGTGAATTTAGACAAATGACTAGAAAACTTCACCCATGAGGCCACTTTGATTTTGATGCTTTCTAGAATATGTTCCCAGACAGGAGCTTTAGAGTTAAATATCATGCCATTTCTTGCAATACATAGGCTCCAAAGCACAGCCAATGGAATTGCTTCCCACATGAGTGCACCCAGATTTTTGAATTTTTGACCATACCACCATAAAAGCAAGTCTTGTAAAGAGCTAGGGGAGACCCACTGAGAACCCCACCAATACATAATTTCATACCAAACCTTCCAAGCATGGTTGCAATGCAAGCGCAAGTGTGATGCAGTTTCATTATCCATACCGCATAATGCACAATAATTAACCGCTGGAATGATGGACCTTCGGGCACAGAGATCCGAAGAGGCAATCCGATTCCACCAAACAAGCCAACCAAAAGCTTTGATTTTTGGAGGTGCTAATGATTTCCACATCTTCATAATTGGAAAGGGGATTAATTTCAAAGATCTCATAAAGAGACTTAACTGTGAATGAACCGAATGGTATAGGAACCCATAACAAAGTGTCCTCACAATTATTACTAAAGCTGAGAGGTTGCAGCAATCTACTGATCAGTTCAAGGTACAATTCATCTTCCCAAACTCTCAGACTTCTCCTATATGTGATATTCCAATGAGTTTGATTATCCACAGCCGAGTGCAGATACTGGTGAACAAATGAATCTTTATTTGTTGCTAAAGAAAAGAGTCTCGGATAGAGGTTGGACAAAGGAGTACATAAGGCCCACACATCAAACCAAAATTTGATTCTTTTACCATCACCTAGCTTGAACTGATCAAGATTGCCAAGTAAGAAAGAAACCAAATCATGTCTGTCAACTTCGTTCAGGGAAGTGCCAATCATGAAGAATTTGTCAGGGCTCCCATTGATTTCGATCCGATCAAGGTCTTCAGTTGCCTTTTTCGCTGGGGATTTTCCCAATATCCTCGAAGCTCTCTCAATTTGGTATTTCAATTGAGTTCACTTCCAGTTCTTTTGGCCTCTTTGCAGCAGCAATAAGATAGCAAGCCTGTGCCGATTTCTGAGAACCCCGAATTTGCTCGATGCCATACTCAGTTGGAAAGTGAAATAGTTGATGGTAGGTGCTCAGCACAGCCTGCATAGTATGCAACCAAGTTCTTCTCATGATGAGATTGTATGGTGACGGGAGTTTGACGACCAAAAATTGTACGTCTACTGACCTAGTACCCGCCCGTATTGATAGTGTGATCATACCCAAGGGGTACTCAGGGTTAGCGTTGAAGCCGAACAATGGGTAATCGGCTGGTAACAGATCCAAATTAGTGAAACCGAGTTTAACAAATGTCTTGTAATACATTATTTCTGAGGTGCTTCCCCTGATCGATGAGAACACACACAACTGTAGAAAGGATTGACTTGATTATGGAAGAATTGAGTATAATTGCATATATGCATGCATAATCCTTCATCTTTGAGTTCAATTTTCTATGAATTCTTACATGCATGAGAGTTCTACACATTTATTAGAAAAGTTCTTCATGTTCTTACACTTGTCATGCCATTTGATCAAGTTTTGAAAGGATTTGAAAAGATATCAGGGCAATACATGTCATGCATGGTTCCAACTTCAAGATTTGAGTTTGATTTTGAGAATTGGGTCCATGATTTTGAGAAATTGGTTTCAAATTGACTACATTTCCAAGTTCTAAAATGTTTTTCCATGTTTTTGTACCAAAAATACAAGTTTTGGACCTTTGTATATCAAATTTGAACTTCAAACACAGTTCGGGAAATTCTAGAATTCAGCATGTCCGCTCGAGCGAAGAAAGTGTCATTCGAGCGTAAAAATTAAGCTCCCAGAAGTTTTACAAGTTTTGTAGACCGCTCGAGCGACCAAAGTTACGCTTAAGCGAGGACCCCTTTTACTCAATTTTCCGCTCGAGTGACCGTCGAGCAGAAATTTCATGCAACCAGTACTTTTGCAAAATTTACAGACTGCTCGAGCAATAGAAGTTGCACTCAAGCGACTACTCTTATTTTTGAACATTAGCTCAAGCGAAGGATGTTGCGCTCAAGCGAAGACTCTGTTTTCAACAAAGTTTGACTAACTGTTTTAAGTGCATACTTGCATCCTCATGTTATTTCAAGTACTCTTAGGCACCAATTGAGCTCACATAAACATGGAATGAGTTAGAAACACATGAGGAAAATTTAATTAAAGCAGCATGGTTATCGAATGGTGTTTCAATTGTATTTTGTTATGTGTTTTGTGTAGGTGGACGTCTGAGGCCTAGTGACAACGTAACCCACAGTGAGTAATAACTCTATAAAGATATGTTCGAGTTATATTTATTTTTGAAAATGTTATTGTTATCAAAATTGATATATGGATGATTGAATGCCTTATTGAAACGAATAGTTTATTGAAATGCCATGATGATTTATCAAACCTGTTATTGTTCATCGAATGGTTTATTGAAACTTTAGTTTCTTATGAATGAATGAAGTTCCCTTTTGAAAATATATTTGTGGCATCTTTAAGTGAGGCCCTCACCTGGGGGATATAATACCATGGCTCATTGATAAAGAGGCCCTTGCCTAGGGGAAATAAATACCATGACCCATTGGCCCTTGCCCGATGAAAACAATACCGTGGCCCATTGGATAATTAAAATACAGAGATCTCTACAGTTAGACCTTAATCATCACATTGGATAAGATACAATGATTGACCCATTGTGGTCCCATTGATTGACCCTTAAGGTCCCATTATTATTGATACACTATTACTCTATTGGATGTTCCACGTAAATTGTCTTTGAGTGTGTAATGCTATTAAGATAACATGGATTATTGAGAATTGTATTGAAATCGAAATTATATTGAAACCACTATCGAACAATGGTTTTGTTAATGCAAAGGATTGATATGATGGCTAATCTAATTGATATTTGTAATGGTATGGAACTTCATTCATATAACCTCTTTGTTCTGTTATTACTCATTGGGCATTAGCTCACTATTTATGTATATATATATATGTAGGTGAGCAGGTTGAGCATCAAGGATAGAGATCGCGTCGGAGTCACCCGGTGGTCAGCCTTTTGTGGAGCTTCCAAGATGGAGCCAACTTGGACTTATGCAGGGCCAAGCAAAGTCTAAACCCTTTTTTGTTATGAACTTTATGAACTCTTAGTTGATTTTTGGTATAGGGGTTTTTGTGTATGTAAGACTTGACAAGTTCAAAATTGTGGGCTGAATGTTTGTTTTTATTTAAAACGTTTATGGTGTATGCACTTACTTATAGAATGATTGTACAGTTTTGATTCGAAGTTTCTTTGATATACGCACGGCTTAATGGATAATTTTTTTTTTTAATGTTATGATATACTTCCGCTAAGCCCCGTACTTTATATTAAACAGATTTTGTTTATAGAGGCCATAGGTAATCTATGATTACTGGCCGGTCATGACGCTAAACATATAGGGGCGGGTTTGGGTCGTGACAGAATACATGCAAGGTTCAAGGCTTAACTCTTTCTATTTAAACATATGAACACCATATATACACTTTTGAAATTAATACTTGAAGCCTCTAATATTATATATTTGAATGAAAAAATAAAAGAGAGGGTTGTTTTGTGGCTTATTTGTTTGCTAGATTTGCTAAGGCTTTGACAAAATCTTCTCTTCTTTTTTTTTCTCTCCCTTCGAGCTCACCCTTTGCTCTCCTCTCTCTATCTCAACCATGTGTATGTGTGTTGGTGTGAAGAAAATGCTAGGTGGATGGTTGTATTTATAGAAAAAGAAGTGGTGAAATGTCCAAAATGTCTCTTAGTTGGAATTGAATGGAATAGGCTTGTATTTAGTTGAAAGATGATGGAATAGGATTTGATTAAGGCATTTAAGTATGTTTAAGTCATGATCAAGTTGTTGCTTAGGTAGAATGAAGCTAGATTGGCATAGGGTACAAGACAAACTTCCTAAATTTTGGGGTACTAGTCAATTTTTCTTCCATATTTTCATCAAATATGCTACCAAAGTACGTCACAAATCTCCTCCAAGGAGTGGCCGGCCATGTGGGGTGACTTTTGAGGGATTTTTCTTTCTATTTTTTGTGTACAAATTCCATATATAATAAAGATATTTTGAGTACAAAAAGATTTAATAAGAGAATGTACAATTGTATATATAAGCACTTCAATTGGGGCTAAAGTGTAATTCAATTAAAGTGTGAGGTCTTGAGCTCAATTTATGAATTAAATATCTATTTAAAGTTCAAAATTAATTAAAATAGAGATAGGAAAAACAATTCGGTTTGCGTTACTTCGCTTTGAATTAAAAGGTGAATAATTGAACGAAATGATAAAAATAGGAGATTAGGGTTTTGATTGATTAACCTATAATTAGAGGGTTAATTAATTAGTATTAGGATGTTAGAAATGATTACTAAGCTACCGGTGTCGATTAGAGTTTGTACGGATTCGTCCATGATGTATTTTCAGTTCCAGGATTAATTTCGTGAATAAACATGGAACTGAGGGCTTTTACTATAATAGTAGGATATACAAAAGTTAGGGCCTCAAAGTGTAACTATTTGTTGTGCACATAATTAGGCAATGTCCACTTTTAGGTATGCATACATTATGACCACTATAAAAACACACATCATAAAATAACCAATTTAAAAAATAAAAAAAATCTCATAAAAGAAAGATATTTAAAATAAATGAAACCCACAACTCTAATTGATATGATAATTAAGGATTATTAAAACTAAGACAAGGGAAGGGAAAAATATATTATAGTTGAATGAAATTATTTATTCGAAAGTCTATGTTTTAGTTCAAAAACATAGACATGGTAAGTTTTGTCTTTGTCCATTCTCTTCCTTGGTTGCTGCCACAACCACTCACTCCTCACTACACCACCAACTCCTTTCTTCTCAGCTCCTTCCCTCTCCCATCCTTCCCTCTGCCACATTGTACCTCTCTTTTTCATTTTTGTGATCTACATGACTATGTAATTCTTTTTATTAACTTGCTTGACAAAAAAAAAAAATTATTAGGATGAAATGATGTAAAGCAAGGAAAAGGTCAATGCCAAGGGAAGGGAGTGCATTCCCAACCTTTATATATAACTATTTGGGGTTCAGTTATTATGGGTTGTGAAATAGGTATGTGAGTAATTATAGACAAATTTCAAGGGTGCAACTATATTTTGCATTAGGTGCAAGTCCTATGTTGTAGGGTGTAAGTACACTCTGTGTAGGGTGCAAGCATTTCGTGTGCCAATAATTTGGCAATGTTGGGTATGTTTATACCATGGTCACTAAATCGAAAAAAACCAATTCAAAAAAAAAAAAAATCATATCAAAAAGAATTTTAAATGAATAAAACCCACAACTCCAATTGGCATCATAATTGGGGAGTATTAAAAATTAAGATAATGGTGTGTAAATTTTATATCAGAAGTTGAATTAAATTTCATGGTGTGTAAGTTTAATTTGTGTTGGATGCAACTCCTATGATGTGGGGGTGTAATTATTTGGTGTGCACATAATTTGGTAATCTCCTCTTTTTAGGTATGTATACACCATGACGATTACAAAAACACATTATAAAACAAGAAATTCAAAAAAATCATAACATAAAGATATTTAAATGAATGAGACCCAAAACTCTAATTGACATGATAATTACAAATTATTGAAACTAAGACAAGGATAGGGAAAAATGTATTATAGTTTAAATTATATATTCAAAAATCTATATGTTCTAGTCAAAAATATAGACACAACGTAAATTTTGCCCTTGCCCTTTCGCTTCATCCATCGTCGCCACAACCCCTCACTCTTCATTACACCACCACCTCCCTTCTTCTCCCATAACCATTACACAGCCCTTCACTTGTTCTGTAACGACCCAGAAATCCTTTCCTCCGCTCGAGCGGAGGAGTGGCCGCTCGAGCGGACTTTTGGGGTTTCCAGCAATTTTTCAGATGGCCTGAGATTCTGGGAGTTGTGGTTCTCCGCTCGAGCGGGGGAGTTTACGCTCGAGCGGACGACTTTGTTGGTCTGCGCGCTCGAGCGCAAGGTTGGGCGCTCGAGCGGGTCGCCTGGGTAAGTTTGATTCTGAAGCATGTGGATTCATTTTGATGTTCTTCTTAGTGTATTTGAAATGTTCTTAACTTATTTTGGGATGTTAATTGAGATGATAATATGATGGTAGAGTAAGATTGGATCAAAAACTTTATTTTGAATAATTTGTTTGCGACCAACCGTCACTCATTTGTCCTTTTCTTTTTCCACACTTTGAGTTTGGATGTGAGGTTCGAATCGTTGGAAAGCTTATTTCCGGGGCTTCAATTTGGACACAAGAACGACCTAAAACGGAGTCCGGATGGGAGAGTTACGCATGTTTGAAGTTTCGGGATCTGTGCTGAAAACAGGTCCGCTCGAGCGGAAATTTATCCGCTCGAGCGGGAATTACGGAGCAGCAGCTTAAAAAACGGGATTTTGAGATATTTTTCCACATTTTCTTTCCCCTCTCTTCTTTCCTCTTCACCTATGTCCGAAATCCTCCGAAACCCTAGCCTCAAAACCTTGATTTCCTTTATTTTGAGCAACAATCCACCATGGTTTTTACATCAAGAATGGAGACTAAGAAGAGATCAATGTTTTTAACCGATTGAAACTTGGATTTGCGAAAGGTTACTCCTCAAGCTTGCTCTTTTGTTGATTCTTGAGGTAAGGGTTCTAATACTCTTCAATACTTACATTAAGAGCTTGATTTGTGGTATTTCCATTGTATTGATGTTCAAATTTGTATTTTGAGCATATAGAGTAAATTATGAGATTTGGGGAATTTCGGGTTTGAAGCATTGGGGTCCAATTGATGAGTTTAAATGATGGATTGTGAATCCTAGGCGTAGAATCATTGGGAAAATTAGAATTATAAGTGGTGATTTAAGGAGTTTGAATTTTTGCTAAAAACCCTCATTATTCTTGAAACCCTAGATTAATTGGTGATGATGAATACTAAGTTTGCCCAATTAAACATAGAATCATGGAATTGGTGGGTTGAATTATACGTGTACAAGTTTAATTGGATTTCTGAAATGTTTCGAAATTATGTTTAAATTTAGCGAATGGACTTTGTTATAAATGTTGGAATTCATGTAATGAAGTAAAGGAAAAATTAGGGAAATAATTTAGTAAGGATCTGGATGGCATGAGCTCAATTGTGGGGTGTTGAAATGAGATTCAAAGATTTAGTTTGAATTATGTTGAAGTGCAAAGTGATGTGTAATTAGAATAAAGAGAATTAATTAAGAACGAAATAAGTTTATGTAATCCGATTTCTTTGTGTATTACAAATTATGTAGGGACAACTACAGGGGCAGACCAAGTAGCCAAACACTGTGAGTAATAGTACGCCGTAGATACATTTTTCTTACTGTTAATGATTATTGTACTAACGTTCTGTTCCTCGTAAGTGAGTACACTAGCATTATGTCAGTTGGGAATCAGTGTGAACGTTGAAAGAGTCGCGTACATCGGTATGACTTTAGAATCATTATGTTCTGTCTATAATGTATATTAACTCTCTGTCATCTATAAGAAATTATATCGTTCTTTAGTACATAAATGGAACTTATGTTCATCTTTGAATGATGGAATCTGAATCAAGAGTATTTTGTTATATAACACATGAACTTGAGATCATTCAGACCCTATGACATGTAACCCACGTTAGAATGTGAGGTGTTCTATCCTCATGGAATGTAATGATATATTCGCTCTTAATTATATTCTGCTATCTACGAGACAACTATACTGACAGTTCATATGCACATTCTGTTATCTGCAAGTTAGTGGCATTAATTCATGATGAATAAGTGAAATGTAAACAAGTGAAATGTGAGCACAATATGAAACTACAGTATTTAGGTACCTTTGGAATTAATGGTTGATGTTAATACTTTATTAAATGTAACCTAATTATGCTAACTCATCTGAATGATAAAAAGGAACCGTGTGTCTGTGCATGACAGGAAGGCCAGTCTGTTCTGATGACATCTATGGTTATTCTGTTATTTCTGTTACTTCTGATATCTCTGGACCTATGGTCGTTCTGTATCTGTAGGCCTATGGCTGTTCTGTATATACTGGGCTTAAAGTCATTCTGTTAAGAAAACTGGACCCATGACTGTCTATGACTTAATTACAGGATGTAGTTAACCATATGTGTTCTTTATTGATAAATGCACGGATATATATTACAGTTCATGTTCAGCATTGACTTGTTATGTGCTATTATTCACTGAGCTTGACTCACTTTATTTTATGTCTGTCTCTGTAGGCACTCAACCTGGAGGTCAGCCTTAGCCTGTGGCTACCGTCACCAAGTTGTTAACCCTTGAGTATCTAAACCCTTAGAAGATGACCGCTCATGTTATGGAGTTTTACTAAATTATCAATTTGTACCCTAAATGTCTTTTAAGCTTGATGTGTATGTAATCCGTATATCTTCCCATGTTTTCGTTATACGCCCGATCTTAAGGGCTGGGTCTGTATATATATATATATATATGTATTTAGCTATCTCTATATGCACATCATTGTATATTTATCTGCATTATGTTCTGTCTGTGATCCTGGCATAATAGTGGTAGCTCAATGGATATTATTTTACGCTATTATATGATATTAAATGCTTCCGTTCAGGCCCCGTATGATATGTATAACAGGTTTAGTGTCTGTTTTCGAATGGGTCATGCCCAAACTTTTAGGGGCGGGTTTGGGGTGTGACAAGTGGTATCAGAGCACGAGTTGCTATCTCACACACGGATCCATTGAGCTGTAGGATGTCTAGAAAAGACCTAGGCTCCATGCATGACATCCTTAGTGCATATGAAAAGACTGATAGCAACGTTAAGAGTAATTTGTTTACGTTAACGATTATGAGCCATGTCTATTATACCTCTCATGTCTAGTATACGAAATGATTGATTTTTGAAAAGCCTATTTTGATGACATTATGGTTGTTCCGCTATGGTACTCGTTTTGCTTATGATATGACATGATGAGACTTATTGACTTCTGGTGTGGAGCAAAGTGCTGTACGGAACTAAGTGCTACACTTTAGTGGGAGCCACCTCTAGAATCCGTACGAGCCACCTCTTGAGTCCATACACACTTCTGTATATTTCTGATATATCTGTGCCGAAAGGCTATCTGGGCTGAAAGGCCAATATGATAATTCTGGGCCAACATGCCAATCTGTTAAAATGGTATAAGTAATTGTGGCACCCTTAATTCCTATGGCCCTCGCCCGGGGGTAACAATACCGTGGCCTATTGTAGACACCCCATTTTTGACCGACCTTAAGACTCAGACGTCACCGATTGAGCGCTCGGTGATGTTGCATACTGTGCTCGTTCAAAAGTCTCAGAGTCGCGGCCGTGCGCCCTGCCTCCGGACTATCGAACTCTCTTCTGTGCCTTGTCTCGATTTGCGAACCAGGCTCGTGTTTTCTCTGTTTTCTTTCCTGAGGGAAGGGAGTGGTCCCGTAGACTATCTCCCAGTGGCCGTGAGCTACTTTTTGTGGCCGTAGGCCATTTTGCCCATTTCGGAGCCCGGTTCCCGGTTTTCGGAGCCGTCAGGCCGTGTGCCTCGGTTCGGGACCGCCCAACCATCTCCGATTTCTCCGGTTTTTGGCATGCATCTTATTTACTCCCATTTAAGGGACACTGGGGTCTCTGAAACCCACTTCGCAGCCGAACACCACTTCCGGTGCCCGACAGCTCATTTTCGGGATCCCGAACCGCGCGGTTTTGGCCCCGAGCATTCATTTTGCATCGATGTCTGTTCATTTTTGGCAGACACCTCTGTTTGGTCCTTCCGAGGGACACTGGGGTCTCCGAGACCCACTTCGCAGCCGAACACCACTTCCGGTGCCCGGCAGCCCATTTTCGGGATCCCGAACCGCGCGGTTTTGGCCCCGAGCATTCATTTTGCATCGATGTCTGTTCATTTTTGGCAGACACCTCTGTTTGGTCCTTCCGAGGGACACTGGGGTCTCCGAGACCCACTTCGCAGCCGAACACCACTTCCGGTGCCCGGCAGCCCATTTTCGGGACCCCGAACCGCGCGGTTTTGGTCCCCGAGCATTCATTTCGCATCCGTTTTCTCCGGTTTTTGGCAGAGACCTCTGTTTGGTCCTTCCGAGGGACACTGGGGTCTCTGAGACCCACTTCGCAGCCGAACACCACTTCCGGTGCCCGGCAGCCCATTTTCGGGACCCCGCGCGGTTTTGGTCCCCGAGCTTTCGTTTTACATTAGTTTTTGTTCAATTTTGGCAGGTACCTCTGTTTCATCATTCCGAGGAACACTGCGGTCTCAGATGCCCACTTCGTGGCCGAACAAAATCTTTTTTTTTCGCCCTCAAAATATCTAGATATTTTGTTGCACTTTAGATATTTTGGATACACTTTAGATATTTTTGGTGCATTCTTGCTCTATAAAGGGACGGTTTTGGCTTCATCAAAGGGGGTTGGAGAATTGTTAGACATTTTTGAGAGGGAGAGACACCATTTTCTCTCCATTTTCCATAGCATCCAAGTCTTTTTCTTTAAGTTTTGGTCCCATTTTCTTCATCATCTTCAAGCTCTATCATCACCACTCCATTTCCAGCAGCAAGGGAGTGTTCTTCAGAGGCTAAGAGGCAACAATTTCAAGTTAAGAGGCCACCAAAGTTGGATCTTCAAGGGTAAGTCTTTAAATCCCTTTTTCTAGCAAAATTTTGAGTCATTTCTTAGCCCTACTTGCCTACTGTTTTCGGCTTTGACCCCTACTGGTTTTGTGCTTATTTTGAGCCCCTCTACAACTTTGTAGAAGGGCTCAACCTCATTTTGTATCTCTTTCATATACTTGCTTCAATATCAATCTTTATGCCATAAAATTGCATGTTTTGTTTGGCTTTAGAGTGGTCTGATTTCGAGCATACTATATACTGTGGGTGGGCTTATTTTGAGCCCCTCTTCAACATTGAATAAGGGCTCAACCATGTTTGGTGGCTCTAGCATGCATCTCCTTTGTAAATCCTCCAAATTACCGTAAACTTGCATGCTTTTTTTAGCTTATGTGCATTTATTTTTGGAGCATGCTATAAACTGATTTTGAGCCTATTTTGTGTCCCTCTACAACATTGTAGAAGGGACCAATCTTGTTTGGTGTCTCCATGAATGGCCTCTCTTTGTATCTCTCTTTGGTCATGTTTTGCATGCTTTGTTAGACTTATTTGGCTCCGGATTTCAGCCTTCATCAGGCTTAGAAAGAGCCTTATTTTTGTCTCCTTGTCTTTCTTTGTTAAGGGCCTTAAGCCATTTGGTGGATATTTTTGGCACTTACTTTGAAATCCATCTTATTTACCGTAAAATTGCATGCTTGTTTAGGCCATCTTAGCCTCTGATTTCAGCCTTCATCAGGCTTATAAAATGTCTTGTTTTGGTCTATTCTTCAAGTTTTGTCAAGGGTCTTAAGTGGTTTGGTGCATCCATTTGGTACCTCTCTTTATAACCCTCTTTTGGCCCTTATTTTGCATGCTATGTTTAGCATATATACATACTGATTTAGAGGTTGTCATCTCTTGCATTTGTGCATATTTTTGGCTCATATTTATTGTTGTAGAAATGATTTTTTGGGTTTGAGCATTGTAGATATCACTTGCTTTGTAAATCCTCTCTTTTTCCGTATTTTTGCAAGCTATTATTGTCATATCTATGCTTACAATTTGGCCATGTTTTGTACTGAAAAGATTCTATTTTTGGGGCTGCCTTGCTACTGCTTTTGCTTTCATGTGCCAATTTTGCATGTTTAGCATAGCCGTAGGCCATTTCGGGCACTTAGAATTGCATTTCGGGATGATTTCATGCATTGATTGTCATTTCGTATCATTTCGGGGCTGTTTTCCCCTTCATTTAGTGGCTGAAATTTGGTTTGCATGCTTGCATACCATTTCCCATGTCATTTTGTGTCTTAATGCATTGCCTCGGTTTGCGTGCCCGTGGGCACGCACTTCGAGGCACTCCGTTTTCATTCATCGGCATCCCATGTGAGTGCGGTTGAGGCCCTCTCATGTTGGTATAAGCCCAATTTGCATTTCGCATGTCATTCCGCATCGCCTCGATTTGCGTGCCCGTGTGCACGCATTTCGAGGCAACTCTTTTTTATCCGACGGCAGCCTATGTGAGTGTGGTTGAGGCCCTCTCATGTTGGCGTAAGCCCAATTTGCATTTTCATGCTTGTATGCCATTGCCTCGGTTTGCGTGCCCGTGTGCACGCATTTCGAGGCACTTTATTTTCATCCGACGGCAGCCTATGTGAGTGTGGTTGAGGCCCTCTCATGTTGGCGTAAGCCCAATTTGCATTTTCATGTTTGTATGCCATTGCCTCGGTTTGTGTGCCCGTGTGCACGCATTTCGAGGCACTTCATTTTTACCCGACGGCCTCCTATGTGAGTGAGCTGAGGCTCTCCCATGTTGGTGTAAGCCCATCGTTGTATTCCGTATGCCATTTCATTCTTTCATCATCGCCTCGATTTGCGCGCCTGTGGGCACGCGTTTCGAGGCACTTCGGTTTTATCCGATTTTCATTCTTTCATCATCGCCTCGATTTGCGCGCCTGTGGGCACGCGTTTCGAGGCACTTCGGTTTTATCCGATTTCCATCTTTCATCATCGCCTCGATTTGTGCGCCTGTGGGCACGCGTTTCGAGGCACTTCGGTTTTATCCGATTTTCATTCTTTCATCATCGCCTCGATTTGCGCGCCTGTGGGCACGCGTTTCGAGGCACTTCGGTTTTATCCGATTTTCATTCTTTCATCATCGCCTCGATTTGCGCGCCTGTGGGCACGCGTTTCGAGGCACTTTGGTTTTATCCGATTTTCATTCTTTCATCATCGCCTCGATTGCGCGCCTGTGGGCACGCGTTTCGAGGCACTTTGGTTTTATCCGATTTTCATTCTTTCATCATCGCCTCGATTTGCGTACCCGTGTGCACGCATTTCGAGGCACTTCGGTTTTATCTGATTTTGCATCGCACATCATCGCCTCGGTTTGCGTGCCCGTGTGCACGCTTTTCGAGGCACTTCAGTTTTATCTGATCTCCATTTTAGCTTCGCCTCGGTTTGCGTACCCGTGTGCACGCATTTCGAGACATTCTATTTTATCCGGTTTGCATTGCGTATGCCTCCGCCTCGGTTTGCGTGCCCGTGTGCACGCATTTCGAGACATTCTGTTTTATTCGGTTTGCATTGCGTATGCCTCCGCCTCGGTTTGCGTGCCCGTGTGCACGCATTTCGAGGCACTCTGTTTTATTCGATTTATATTTCATCATTGCCTCGGTTTGCGTGCCAGTGGGCACGCATTTCGAGGCACCTCATTCTTTTCATTCCGGCATCCTATGTGAGTGTGGCTGAGGCCCCCTTCATGTTGGTATAAGTCCATCATTACATTTCGCGTGTCATTCCGTATTGCCTCGGTTTGCGTGCCAGTGGGCACGCATTTCGAGGCATCTCATTTTCATAGCATCGTACATGCTAAGATTGTATGTAAGTTGCATTTCATGCATATCATGCATATCGCACGGGAAACGAGGTACATTCCGTACTCCGAGTGACGGAGTGTGTCTCAATTCCCAAGTCATCGCCACTCCGGATTACCCATGATGGAGTTGGGTTTTTGTTATCGCATGCACCTACATTCATCCCTACATTGAATTGTGCAATTCGGTTCCTCGGCCATCATGCATCGATATGCGTGATTGGTGGCACGAGGATCGAGGCATGCATATATTTGTGAAATACACTGCTGTGCCCTTTCCTGCTCTCTGTTGCAGCAAAATTCAGAGTTTAGCAACTTTTCGGAGATTCGGCGCGCATTTCGAGAAATACTGCAAACAGAGGCTAATTAGGGCATTCCAGTAGATTTCCGCGCCAAGCAGCCTAACATACAACATCTATCAAAAGCGAGGCAGTCCCTGGCTTGCACGCCAGTTTTAGTTCTTTTGTAATTAACTTGTTAATTAATTAGAATTTGTATATTTATTTCCGGACTGTATATTCTTTTATTCGGACTGTATATTTATTCGGACCCTCTGCGCGAGGGCATAAATGTAATAAGGGTGTGTGAGTGTGATGTATGTCTTCCAACCCCCATTTCTTTCTCCCTTTTATTTACCCGCTTTGAATGGTTAGATATAGGGCATATTTCAATTAGCATACAGTATGACAGCATGTTTGCATCATTCATCTGTATTGCATGCATCGGGCTCGGCACATCATGCAAACTGCATTGTATTTCAATTCTAAAGTTGAATACATGTTAGCTGTTGCATTCCATATACCATGTTTAGAATAGCCGAGCCTGCTATAGTTGCATTTTTGCATGTGTTGCATTAGGCATTCCGTATATTTTAGGATCATGCATGATTTCTAATCAGCTTTTGTTTTGGCTTGGAGTACTAGGTAAGTTTTATGTTTTAGCATCCTTGCATGTGTGTGAGTGACTGCCATGAAAGCATGCTTACCATGAGGCTAAATGCTTATGTGATATAACTGCCTTGAATGCCTGTGGGTGGAGGTTGAGTTATTTGAATTGGAGCAATTCACCGACTGTTTGTTTTAAGCCCACTAGATAGTGGCAAAATCATGTTTTCTAAGCCCACCTGAGGGTGGCAAATCCGCGTCTTAGCCTACTTGCGAGTAGCACCATCAAACCATTTTCAAACAAACAAACATGAAATGTTTTGTTCCAATTCAGACGACTCGGTCTATACTTGTTTGCTGCGAGCATCACATAGTAACCTAGGCTAATAATCGGAATAAGAGCATACAATGTTTTCAAAAACAGATATCATGGTTAGTAGAGGCCGGTCTTTGACCGGGCGAGAGGGGGTGCTCACGACCTTCCCTAATCGTACCCAAGTTCCCGAGCCAACTTTGGTGATGACGGACACGTGGCCTTTTGGCACCGAGTCAGGGTTTCCTAAATTTCCCATTTTAAAATATTTAGGTGGCGACTCTGTTATCTGGCAAAGCAGTCCATGTTTGGCACTTCTTTCAAAAAATCTGTTTTTCTTCAAAACGATTTGCCAGATTTGGACTCTTTGGTTCAGGATTAAGAACCGCAACAAAATCGAGTCCGAACTGTAGCGAGGCCCCCCGCGGGCGTTGTTACAGTTTCTGGCGACTCTGCTGGGGATTTAGAGAACTTGACTCGAACTCATGATATCTAGTTTTGACTACACTTGTGTGTTTCTTTGCATTGCATTTGCATTGGTGCGCCTAGGACACCGTGTTTGCCATATGCCATTCCCGAACGATTTGCCGGAGGCTTGTCTTGTCAAGTCATGTCCGTAAGGCTGATCGGCTCTGGGCTCTGACAGCATGGGAACACAAACCCCGGTTTTACCGGGGCACCCTTTTTGACCATTCGACCTAGTGCATATTCGGATCCATAGTGACCATTCCAAACTAGGACAGGTTGCTTACCCGTTTATAGGTTGTTTGAAGCCGCTGCGTGCGTAATGAAACCCTAGCTCCTAACAAAATAGGACAGGGCAACCCTACCCCAACATAGGGGTGTTTTGGCTCTCACTTATCTGTTATGTGCTTGTTAGAGTGTGCCTCTACAGGGAATGCATGTATCAGTTTTTGAGTTTGGGCATCAGGCCTGCGGGCACCAATTCAGTATTTTGGGTATCAGGCCTGCGGGCATCAGTATTTGGTAGAATCAGTTTTACCTGAAGGTATCAGTTTACAGGCAGAGATTTGGGTAGAATTCAGTAGAGGGCACACTCATTCAACTATGCTCGTATCTGTTCAGATGAAATCAGGCTGAGATGCTGTCTGTTTTCTGTTTTGCTAAGTGGTCTTGGAACCATAGTTTCAGAAGGGTCTGATATCCCTCAGGTACTCTGGACCCGTGTTGTTATGTGATCAGGGGATGAACCACTTGCTGTCGGTGCTCAGCTTACTCCGGATGTGATGGATGGCACGCACTATTTTGAGCATTTGCGAATGCTGTTTATCCTACCTTCTGACTTGGGTATTGCGTCTGTCCTGTTGTATCGAGTCAGCCCTGTTGAGTCTGTCTTGTTGTATCGAGTCAGTCCTATTGAGTCTGTCTTGTTGTATCGAGTCATCCCTGTTGAGTCTGTCTCGTTGTATCGAGTCACCCTTGTTGAGTCTGCCTCGTTGTATCGAGTCAACCCTGTTGAGTCTGTCTTGTTGTATCGAGTCGGTCCTGTTGTATAGGAGTCGGGTGATTCCGGGGGTGTTACCTCGAGCATCACCGTTTTGTTTGGCGCTTGTCTTTTTGTTTTGTTTTGAGTCTGTTTCTGCCAGGGAGCCAGTTATGCCGACAGATTTTGAATGAAACAGCAGTGATTTCCACGCTCTCGCATTTGCTTCTGCCGTGTGCTAGTTATGCCGGGATTTGAATGAAATGGCAGTGCATTCCACCTGCTCTCCTGTGCCCTGAAGCCATTATATTGACCTAAGTTTTTTCAAAACCTTTCTGAACACTGCAGTGAAAACAAAGAGGGAGGAATTCCTCGGGATTTGCGAAACTTTGATCAAATTGAGAGAAAGAGAGGAGTGCTAAGCCTTTAATGAATGAAATCATGCTTGTTAGCGTGAGTACTGAGAAGGACCCTGGCTTGATCCAGACTGGTTTCACACTATCTTCAGCGCGAGCGATTCGTCACTTTCTTAAAAATTTTCAAAAATAAAATGTTTTGCGCGGTCCTGCGAAGACCTGTGTGGAATCGCTCTTGAGATTGTGCAGCTTAGGATCGCTCTCAGCCTCGAGACTCAACCCCTTTGCTTCTAAACCTTGAACTTGAATTCAGAAGGTTCAACGGTCAACCACAATGTGAGGCCTGTGTGGCCAGATTTGAAGCAGCCGTCGAACAAGAGGCACCAAAGTCAGATCAAGAAGATCAGAAGTCGTCAAAAGAAGCTTGGAGAGCTAGATCAGAAGCACCCCTTGAACTAGGGGCAAAAATGTCCGATATGCTCGAAGAGCCGAAGATGGACCCTTCTGCGAATCAATACAGCAGTTATTTTCCGGGATTCAGATGACTTCAGGATCTCAAAACCATTTGGCATGGACCTATTACACTTTTACCCTTTGAGAGGCTCGCTGGGCCGAAAACCCAGAAGGGCGACCCAGGCAAAAGTTAGAGCAAGAAAAATGCAAAAAGAAAAATGCAAAAAAAAAAAGAGAACAAGAAAAGAAAAAAGGAAAAGATACAAAAAAATTCAAAAAAGAGAAAAAAGAAAAAAGAAAAGATGAAAAGAAGAAATGAAAAGAATGAAAAGAAAAGAAAAACAAAGCTCGCAAGGTCGAAAACCTGCAACAGGCGCCTTGGCAAAAGTTAGAGCATAAAAATGAGAGGTTAATACCCGAGTGTACCTTAACCCCGAACTACGTAAGGCTTGATTCCCATGTTTGGGATACGTAGGCAACTTCATTCTGAAGTCCAGCCGTAAAACAATTCAAAATTCAATTGTGTCCATGCGATGGTTCTGGTCATCTTTGTCTCCCCTATATCTGAGGATTTGGTTGTGTTCGTCGCTCTGAGGACTGACTACAATGTGCTGCAGTACTATTCAAACAAGGGGCAACTTTCCGTTGCCATTCAAACGCGCCGCGGTGCTATCCAAACAGGGGGCAACTTTCCGTTGCCGTGCAGTTCTCTTCAAGCACGGGGCAGTTTTCCTTTGGATCCGAGGTTGTGCATCTCAGGAGTAGGTTCTATGCTCGTTGAGCAGTGGCCGTTTGCAAAAATAGATTTTGAGAATTTTTACTGAGGCTGACTAGTTCTCTCGAAAACTGTTCCATCTTTTCCAAAAAAACTGAACCATTTCTTGGACCCAAAAAAGGAAAATTTTCAGTGCTCATGGCCTGACTTGCATGATTTCAAATCAAAAATCGAACAAGCATGTTAATCTAACTCCCATTTTGGCCAAATTTTTTTTAGAAAGCAAAAATAAAAAATGGTCAAAATGATGAACTAGGGGCACAGTTGAGTCAGGTGTTCTGTCTTTTCCCCATTGTCAACATACTTACCAGAAAGGGCACCCTACTCGCCGAGAAGGGCACTCTACCTGCCAGAAAGCACAACTGAAGGCGACAACAAAATGGTCGAAAAGGCTCTCTCACCCTCCAAGCAGCGAGGTATCAAGCCAAGTGCGAAGCACGAACTGGAATGGGCCAAGACATTCCACTCCATCATCTGGACAGATCTGATCACGTCCAAACTCCCCAGCAAAGCATCATCAATCGATGTCAGCTACAGATTTGCTACACACCCAGTTGTAGCGCAACCCCTCTGTGGGAGAAACTCACTGTTGTGAACAAGAATGAGAATCTAGCAGAATGCTAGAGGCACGAGCCCACAACTTGCTGCTTATCCATCAACCACCCAGGGGAGGGATTAAAAAATGAGAGATTGAAGAATAGAGAGATGTGCGATGAGAGAAAAAGTGAGAAAAGGGCTTTTTCAGAAAAACAGAGCTTGAGGGCCGAGTGATGTGAGAATCACAAATAAGAAAGGATGGGAAACATACCCGGTGAAACAGGCTCCCTGTGCACGTCTGAGTGTCGTGTCTTTTCGTTTGTCTCATTTCTTATTTTGAGTCATCCCGAGCGTGTCCCGAGCGTGTCCCGTTGTATTTAGGTCGTTTACCTTTTGTTTTTCTGTGTTGAGTTGTTTTGTCTGTGGTCAGTTGTAGGCTCAATACCCGGTTGAGAATCCTTTTCTCATTTTCAAAAAATAAAAATCGTTTTGTGCTATGAGTGCTGTGCCGTTCTCCACATTTGTGCAAAACAGAATTTGTTCTTTCAGAAAACCACAGGGTTTAACCCAGGTCATATGAGAACAGTGAAACCAGGACCTATCTGAAGCTATGAGTTTCGGGCTGCAAAGCAAAAGCAAAAGAGGAAAATGTCGAGCATCTGAGTTTGTTCCAACTTCAGTAAGTTCTGAGACTATACTCCGTGTGTACCTCTTCAGGTCTTGCCAATGTTCCGAAGTATGAGTGTGCCTCTACCTCAAGCTCAAAATCAAGTCTACTTCAAGCCAGAATGGCGATCAGGAGTGCTCTCCCTGAGTACCATTCCCTACCAGAGGCATCTTGGCCGTGTTTGCGATGAGTTCCTAGGAGACCAACTGCGACGGTGGAAACTAGAGTTCGAATGGCCGTGGCCTAGAACGCAAAGGTTCGGGATTTCCGAGACTAAAGTCTGGTTTAAATACCCAGAGGCGTGCCCTCGGCTTGAAATCTGTATGGCAGCCCCATAGGTTGAGATAGCATGTATGCACCTCAATTCTGGATACTGAACCAACCTAGTCTGCCACTCCGTTGGAGAATAGGGAAAGTTGTGAATATGATCAGGAAGACAAGCAGCAGCCGTGGCTCCTACATACAGATGTTGTCCCTTGTCAGCATTCCAAAGCCTTTATACTGTGAGTTCAAGGTAAAGTGTTCGAAGAGCACGAGGGGAGATCCCCGTTGGAGAAGAGCGGTTCACCGCCACTCACCTCATGAGGTGCTTTCTAAAAGCGCCGCTTTGTCCATTTATCGCTTCCCTTAAGCATCACGCATTGTAATGCATTACACCTATCAAGTTTCTTTCTCAGTCATGCACGATATTGTATGTACGGTTCATTCAAAGAAGTTCCGTTCGAGATCATTTATTAGTGCATCAACCACACTTCATTCATTTTGTGTATCTATCATGCACATATTCACTTTTTGTGTATCCACCATACACCTTTAGTGTATCAATCACACTTGTTCACATAGTGCATCTATCACACTTTGTGTTCACCTTTAGTATATCTATCATACTCTGCTCACTTTGTGTATCAATCACACTATGCTCATTCGTTGCATTGTTATGCACATCTGTCTAGCATTATTATGCTCATTCGTTGCATTGTTATGCACATTTATCTAGCATTGTTATGCACCTCTTCACTTGCATTGTGATGCACGTTTCAAATTGCATTGTTATGCACCCACTTCACTAGCATTGTTATGCTCATTCGTTGCATTGTTATGCACATCTATCTTGCATTGTTATGCACACTTCACCTGCATTGTTATGCATCTTTTCACTTGCAATTGTCGTCTTTTCTCCTCTCGCATGCGGTGTGTTAGGACACCTTCAGTTTCGCACATTCGGACGAGTTCCTGTATTAATTCACCTTTCCTCTTTTGCGTGTGATACGCTGAGAGATGCTTCCTTTCCTCTCTTGCATGTGATATGCTGAGAGGTTTTCTCTTGCGTGTGATACGCTGAGAAATTCACCTTTCCTCTTTTGCGTGTGATACGCTGAGAGATGTTTCCTTTCCTCTCTTGCATGTGATATGCTGAGAGGTTTTTCTCTTGCGTGTGATACGCTGAGAAATTCACCTTTCCTCTTTTGCGTGTGATACGCTGAGAGATGTTTCCTTCCCTCTCTTGCATGTGATATGCTGAGAGGTTTTCTCTTGCGTGTGATACGCTGAGAAATTCACCTTTCCTCTTTTGCGTGTGATACGCTGAGAGATGTTTCCTTTCCTCTCTTGCATGTGATATGCTGAGAGGTTTTCTCTTGCGTGTGATACGCTGAGAAATTCACCTTTCCTCTTTTGCGTGTGATACGCTGAGAGATGTTTCCTTTCCTCTCTTGCATGTGATATGCTGAGAGGTTTTCTCTCGCGTGTGATACGCTGAGAAATTCACCTTTCCTCTTTTGCGTGTGATACGCTGAGAGATGCTTCCTTTCCTCTCTTGCATGTGATATGCTGAGAGGTTTTCTCTTGCGTGTGATACGCTGAGAAATTCACCTTTCCTCTTTTGCGTGTGATACGCTGAGAGATGCTTCCTTTCCTCTCTTGCATGTGATATGCTGAGAGGTTTTCTCTTGCGTGTGATACGCTGAGAAATTCACCTTTCCTCTTTTGCGTGTGATACGCTGAGAGATGCTTCCTTTCCTCTCTTGCATGTGATATGCTGAGAGGTTTTCTCTTGCGTGTGATACGCTGAGAAATTCACCTTTCCTCTTTTGCGTGTGATACGCTGAGAGATGCTTTCTTTCCTCTCTTGCATGTGATATGCTGAGAGGTTTTCTCTTGCGTGTGATACGCTGAGAAATTCACCTTTCCTCTTTTGCGTGTGATACGCTGAGAGATGCTTCTTTTCCTCTCTTGCATGTGATATGCTGAGAGGTTTTCTCTTGCGTGTGATACGCTGAGAAATTCACCTTTCCTCTCTTGCATGTGATATGCTGAGAGGTTTTCTCTTGCGTGTGATACGCTGAGAAATCTACCTTTTCCTCTCTTGCGTGTGATACGCTGAGAGATGATCTTCCCCTCCCTTGCATGTGATATGCTGAGAGATGCTTCCTTTCCTCTCTTGCATGTGATATGCTGAGAGGTTTTCTCTTGCGTGTGATACGCTGAGAAATTCACCTTTCCTCTCTTGCATGTGATATGCTGAGAGGTTTTCTCTTGCGTGTGATACGCTGAGAAATCTACCTTTTCCTCTCTTGCGTGTGATACGCTGAGAGATGATCTTCCCCTCCCTTGCATGTGATATGCTGAAAGGTCTGCTTTTCCTCTCTTGGGTGTGATACGCTGAGGGGTTTACCTTGTTCCTCTCCTATGTGTGATACGTAGAGAGATATTGCGTGTGAGACTCCAGGTACTCTCGTCAGTCACTTTTAGCCTTCTCTGCGTGAGACGCAATGAGAATTGCATAATTCTCTTACATCCTAACTGCATGAAATGTAGTTGTTGCTTTGCATTCTTGCTTAAAACTGTTGCATCTATTTGTCAATACTTGCTTCATTACAGCTTGTTGCACTTGCACAATCACCTGGCTCCGTGCCTATCTTTTGCATTTTGCCCCCCCTTTTGCCTGCAGGCATGCATCTTTGTTTATCCTGTATGTTTGTCTAAGTCTTCGGCCTTGTCAAAAATGGGTCGTCTCTAGGCTTTGACATTCACTCCCGTCATTGTTATGACTTCCGAGTTCTGTCAAAGAGGGGCAACTGTAGACACCCCATTTTTGACCGACCTTAAGACTCAGACGTCACCGATTGAGCGCTCGGTGATGTTGCATACTGTGCTCGTTCAAAAGTCTCAGAGTCGCGGCCGTGCGCCCTGCCTCCGGACTATCGAACTCTCTTCTGTGCCTTGTCTCGGTTTGCGAACCAGGCTCGTGTTTTCTCTGTTTTCTTTCCTGAGGGAAGGGAGTGGTCCCGTAGACTATCTCCCAGTGGCCGTGAGCTACTTTTTGTGGCCGTAGGCCATTTTGCCCATTTCGGAGCCCGGTTCCCGGTTTTCGGAGCCGTCAGGCCGTGTGCCTCGGTTCGGGACCGCCCAACCATCTCCGATTTCTCCGGTTTTTGGCATGCATCTTATTTACTCCCATTTAAGGGACACTGGGGTCTCTGAAACCCACTTCGCAGCCGAACACCACTTCCGGTGCCCGGCAGCCCATTTTCGGGATCCCGAACCGCGCGGTTTTGGCCCCGAGCATTCATTTTGCATCGATGTCTGTTCATTTTTGGCAGACACCTCTGTTTGGTCCTTCCGAGGGACACTGGGGTCTCCGAGACCCACTTCGCAGCCGAACACCACTTCCGGTGCCCGGCAGCCCATTTTCGGGATCCCGAACCGCGCGGTTTTGGCCCCGAGCATTCATTTTGCATCGATGTCTGTTCATTTTTGGCAGACACCTCTGTTTGGTCCTTCCGAGGGACACTGGGGTCTCCGAGACCCACTTCGCAGCCGAACACCACTTCCGGTGCCCGGCAGCCCATTTTCGGGACCCCGAACCGCGCGGTTTTGGTCCCCGAGCATTCATTTCGCATCCGTTTTCTCCGGTTTTTGGCAGAGACCTCTGTTTGGTCCTTCCGAGGGACACTGGGGTCTCTGAGACCCACTTCGCAGCCGAACACCACTTCCGGTGCCCGGCAGCCCATTTTCGGGACCCCGCGCGGTTTTGGTCCCCGAGCTTTCGTTTTACATTAGTTTTTGTTCAATTTTGGCAGGTACCTCTGTTTCATCATTCCGAGGAACACTGCGGTCTCAGATGCCCACTTCGTGGCCGAACAAAATCTTTTTTTTTCGCCCTCAAAATATCTAGATATTTTGTTGCACTTTAGATATTTTGGATACACTTTAGATATTTTTGGTGCATTCTTGCTCTATAAAGGGACGGTTTTGGCTTCATCAAAGGGGGTTGGAGAATTGTTAGACATTTTTGAGAGGGAGAGACACCATTTTCTCTCCATTTTCCATAGCATCCAAGTCTTTTTCTTTAAGTTTTGGTCCCATTTTCTTCATCATCTTCAAGCTCTATCATCACCACTCCATTTCCAGCAGCAAGGGAGTGTTCTTCAGAGGCTAAGAGGCAACAATTTCAAGTTAAGAGGCCACCAAAGTTGGATCTTCAAGGGTAAGTCTTTAAATCCCTTTTTCTAGCAAAATTTTGAGTCATTTCTTAGCCCTACTTGCCTACTGTTTTCGGCTTTGACCCCTACTGGTTTTGTGCTTATTTTGAGCCCCTCTACAACTTTGTAGAAGGGCTCAACCTCATTTTGTATCTCTTTCATATACTTGCTTCAATATCAATCTTTATGCCATAAAATTGCATGTTTTGTTTGGCTTTAGAGTGGTCTGATTTCGAGCATACTATATACTGTGGGTGGGCTTATTTTGAGCCCCTCTTCAACATTGAATAAGGGCTCAACCATGTTTGGTGGCTCTAGCATGCATCTCCTTTGTAAATCCTCCAAATTACCGTAAACTTGCATGCTTTTTTTAGCTTATGTGCATTTATTTTTGGAGCATGCTATAAACTGATTTTGAGCCTATTTTGTGTCCCTCTACAACATTGTAGAAGGGACCAATCTTGTTTGGTGTCTCCATGAATGGCCTCTCTTTGTATCTCTCTTTGGTCATGTTTTGCATGCTTTGTTAGACTTATTTGGCTCCGGATTTCAGCCTTCATCAGGCTTAGAAAGAGCCTTATTTTTGTCTCCTTGTCTTTCTTTGTTAAGGGCCTTAAGCCATTTGGTGGATATTTTTGGCACTTACTTTGAAATCCATCTTATTTACCGTAAAATTGCATGCTTGTTTAGGCCATCTTAGCCTCTGATTTCAGCCTTCATCAGGCTTATAAAATGTCTTGTTTTGGTCTATTCTTCAAGTTTTGTCAAGGGTCTTAAGTGGTTTGGTGCATCCATTTGGTACCTCTCTTTATAACCCTCTTTTGGCCCTTATTTTGCATGCTATGTTTAGCATATATACATACTGATTTAGAGGTTGTCATCTCTTGAATTTGTGCATATTTTTGGCTCATATTTATTGTTGTAGAAATGATTTTTTGGGTTTGAGCATTGTAGATATCACTTGCTTTGTAAATCCTCTCTTTTTCCGTATTTTTGCAAGCTATTATTGTCATATCTATGCTTACAATTTGGCCATGTTTTGTACTGAAAAGATTCTATTTTTGGGGCTGCCTTGCTACTGATTTTGCTGTCATGTGCCAATTTTGCATGTTTAGCATAGCCGTAGGCCATTTCGGGCACTTAGAATTGCATTTCGGGATGATTTCATGCATTGATTGTCATTTCGTATCATTTCGGGG
Organism: Camellia oleifera; assembly: GCA_022316695.1. Taxonomy (NCBI): domain Eukaryota; kingdom Viridiplantae; phylum Streptophyta; class Magnoliopsida; order Ericales; family Theaceae; genus Camellia; species Camellia oleifera. The sequence continues at coordinate 98,995,642 of CM039308.1, read as the reverse complement.
CTGTTTTCCCCTTCATTTAGTGGCTGAAATTTGGTTTGCATGCTTGCATACCATTTCCCATGTCATTTTGTGTCTTAATGCATTGCCTCGGTTTGCGTGCCCGTGGGCACGCACTTCGAGGCACTCCGTTTTCATTCATCGGCATCCCATGTGAGTGCGGTTGAGGCCCTCTCATGTTGGTATAAGCCCAATTTGCATTTCGCATGTCATTCCGCATCGCCTCGGTTTGCGTGCCCGTGTGCACGCATTTCGAGGCAACTCTTTTTTATCCGACGGCAGCCTATGTGAGTGTGGTTGAGGCCCTCTCATGTTGGCGTAAGCCCAATTTGCATTTTCATGCTTGTATGCCATTGCCTCGGTTTGCGTGCCCGTGTGCACGCATTTCGAGGCACTTTATTTTCATCCGACGGCAGCCTATGTGAGTGTGGTTGAGGCCCTCTCATGTTGGCGTAAGCCCAATTTGCATTTTCATGTTTGTATGCCATTGCCTCGGTTTGTGTGCCCGTGTGCACGCATTTCGAGGCACTTCATTTTTACCCGACGGCCTCCTATGTGAGTGAGCTGAGGCTCTCCCATGTTGGTGTAAGCCCATCGTTGTATTCCGTATGCCATTTCATTCTTTCATCATCGCCTCGATTTGCGCGCCTGTGGGCACGCGTTTCGAGGCACTTCGGTTTTATCCGATTTTCATTCTTTCATCAACGCCTCGATTTGCGCGCCTGTGGGCACGCGTTTCGAGGCACTTCGGTTTTATCCGATTTCCATCTTTCATCATCGCCTCGATTTGCGCGCCTGTGGGCACGCGTTTCGAGGCACTTCGGTTTTATCCGATTTTCATTCTTTCATCATCGCCTCGATTTGCGTACCCGTGTGCACGCATTTCGAGGCACTTCGGTTTTATCCGATTTTGCATCGCACATCATCGCCTCGGTTTGCGTGCCCGTGTGCACGCTTTTCGAGGCACTTCAGTTTTATCTGATCTCCATTTTAACTTCGCCTCGGTTTGCGTACCCGTGTGCACGCATTTCGAGACATTCTGTTTTATCCGGTTTGCATTGCGTATGCCTCCGCCTCGGTTTGCGTGCCCGTGTGCACGCATTTCGAGACATTCTGTTTTATTCGGTTTGCATTGCGTATGCCTCCGCCTCGGTTTGCGTGCCCGTGTGCACGTATTTCGAGGCACTCTGTTTTATTCGATTTATATTTCATCATTGCCTCGGTTTGCGTGCCAGTGGGCACGCATTTCGAGGCACCTCATTCTTTTCATTCCGGCATCCTATGTGAGTGTGGCTGAGGCCCCCTTCATGTTGGTATAAGTCCATCATTACATTTCGCGTGTCATTCCGTATTGCCTCGGTTTGCGTGCCAGTGGGCACGCATTTCGAGGCATCTCATTTTCATAGCATCGTACATGCTAAGATTGTATGTAAGTTGCATTTCATGCATATCATGCATATCGCACGGGAAACGAGGTACATTCCGTACTCCGAGTGACGGAGTGTGTCTCAATTCCCAAGTCATCGCCACTCCGGATTACCCATGATGGAGTTGGGTTTTTGTTATCGCATGCACCTACATTCATCCCTACATTGAATTGTGCAATTCGGTTCCTCGGCCATCATGCATCGATATGCGTGATTGGTGGCACGAGGATCGAGGCATGCATATATTTGTGAAATACACTGCTGTGCCCTTTCCTGCTCTCTGTTGCAGCAAAATTCAGAGTTTAGCAACTTTTCGGAGATTCGGCGCGCATTTCGAGAAATACTGCAAACAGAGGCTAATTAGGGCATTCCAGTAGATTTCCGCGCCAAGCAGCCTAACATACAACATCTATCAAAAGCGAGGCAGTCCCTGGCTTGCACGCCAGTTTTAGTTCTTTTGTAATTAACTTGTTAATTAATTAGAATTTGTATATTTATTTCCGGACTGTATATTCTTTTATTCGGACTGTATATTTATTCGGACCCTCTGCGCGAGGGCATAAATGTAATAAGGGTGTGTGAGTGTGATGTATGTCTTCCAACCCCCATTTCTTTCTCCCTTTTATTTACCCGCTTTGAATGGTTAGATATAGGGCATATTTCAATTAGCATACAGTATGACAGCATGTTTGCATCATTCATCTGTATTGCATGCATCGGGCTCGGCACATCATGCAAACTGCATTGTATTTCAATTCTAAAGTTGAATACATGTTAGCTGTTGCATTCCATATACCATGTTTAGAATAGCCGAGCCTGCTATAGTTGCATTTTTGCATGTGTTGCATTAGGCATTCCGTATATTTTAGGATCATGCATGATTTCTAATCAGCTTTTGTTTTGGCTTGGAGTACTAGGTAAGTTTTATGTTTTAGCATCCTTGCATGTGTGTGAGTGACTGCCATGAAAGCATGCTTACCATGAGGCTAAATGCTTATGTGATATAACTGCCTTGAATGCCTGTGGGTGGAGGTTGAGTTATTTGAATTGGAGCAATTCACCGACTGTTTGTTTTAAGCCCACTAGATAGTGGCAAAATCATGTTTTCTAAGCCCACCTGAGGGTGGCAAATCCGCGTCTTAGCCTACTTGCGAGTAGCACCATCAAACCATTTTCAAACAAACAAACATGAAATGTTTTGTTCCAATTCAGACGACTCGGTCTATACTTGTTTGCTGCGAGCATCACATAGTAACCTAGGCTAATAATCGGAATAAGAGCATACAATGTTTTCAAAAACAGATATCATGGTTAGTAGAGGCCGGTCTTTGACCGGGCGAGAGGGGGTGCTCACGACCTTCCCTAATCGTACCCAAGTTCCCGAGCCAACTTTGGTGATGACGGACACGTGGCCTTTTGGCACCGAGTCAGGGTTTCCTAAATTTCCCATTTTAAAATATTTAGGTGGCGACTCTGTTATCTGGCAAAGCAGTCCATGTTTGGCACTTCTTTCAAAAAATCTATTTTTCTTCAAAACGATTTGCCAGATTTGGACTCTTTGGTTCAGGATTAAGAACCGCAACAAAATCGAGTCCGAACTGTAGCGAGGCCCCCCGCGGGCGTTGTTACAGTTTCTGGCGACTCTGCTGGGGATTTAGAGAACTTGACTCGAACTCATGATATCTAGTTTTGACTACACTTGTGTGTTTCTTTGCATTGCATTTGCATTGGTGCGCCTAGGACACCGTGTTTGCCATATGCCATTCCCGAACGATTTGCCGGAGGCTTGTCTTGTCAAGTCATGTCCGTAAGGCTGATCGGCTCTGGGCTCTGACAGCATGGGAACACAAACCCCGGTTTTACCGGGGCACCCTTTTTGACCATTCGACCTAGTGCATATTCGGATCCATAGTGACCATTCCAAACTAGGACAGGTTGCTTACCCGTTTATAGGTTGTTTGAAGCCGCTGCGTGCGTAATGAAACCCTAGCTCCTAACAAAATAGGACAGGGCAACCCTACCCCAACATAGGGGTGTTTTGGCTCTCACTTATCTGTTATGTGCTTGTTAGAGTGTGCCTCTACAGGGAATGCATGTATCAGTTTTTGAGTTTGGGCATCAGGCCTGCGGGCACCAATTCAGTATTTTGGGTATCAGGCCTGCGGGCATCAGTATTTGGTAGAATCAGTTTTACCTGAAGGTATCAGTTTACAGGCAGAGATTTGGGTAGAATTCAGTAGAGGGCACACTCATTCAACTATGCTCGTATCTGTTCAGATGAAATCAGGCTGAGATGCTGTCTGTTTTCTGTTTTGCTAAGTGGTCTTGGAACCATAGTTTCAGAAGGGTCTGATATCCCTCAGGTACTCTGGACCCGTGTTGTTATGTGATCAGGGGATGAACCACTTGCTGTCGGTGCTCAGCTTACTCCGGATGTGATGGATGGCACGCACTATTTTGAGCATTTGCGAATGCTGTTTATCCTACCTTCTGACTTGGGTATTGCGTCTGTCCTGTTGTATCGAGTCAGCCCTGTTGAGTCTGTCTTGTTGTATCGAGTCAGTCCTATTGAGTCTGTCTTGTTGTATCGAGTCATCCCTGTTGAGTCTGTCTCGTTGTATCGAGTCACCCTTGTTGAGTCTGCCTCGTTGTATCGAGTCAACCCTGTTGAGTCTGTCTTGTTGTATCGAGTCGGTCCTGTTGTATAGGAGTCGGGTGATTCCGGGGGTGTTACCTCGAGCATCACCGTTTTGTTTGGCGCTTGTCTTTTTGTTTTGTTTTGAGTCTGTTTCTGCCAGGGAGCCAGTTATGCCGACAGATTTTGAATGAAACAGCAGTGATTTCCACGCTCTCGCATTTGCTTCTGCCGTGTGCTAGTTATGCCGGGATTTGAATGAAATGGCAGTGCATTCCACCTGCTCTCCTGTGCCCTGAAGCCATTATATTGACCTAAGTTTTTTCAAAACCTTTCTGAACACTGCAGTGAAAACAAAGAGGGAGGAATTCCTCGGGATTTGCGAAACTTTGATCAAATTGAGAGAAAGAGAGGAGTGCTAAGCCTTTAATGAATGAAATCATGCTTGTTAGCGTGAGTACTGAGAAGGACCCTGGCTTGATCCAGACTGGTTTCACACTATCTTCAGCGCGAGCGATTCGTCACTTTCTTAAAAATTTTCAAAAATAAAATGTTTTGCGCGGTCCTGCGAAGACCTGTGTGGAATCGCTCTTGAGATTGTGCAGCTTAGGATCGCTCTCAGCCTCGAGACTCAACCCCTTTGCTTCTAAACCTTGAACTTGAATTCAGAAGGTTCAACGGTCAACCACAATGTGAGGCCTGTGTGGCCAGATTTGAAGCAGCCCTCGAACAAGAGGCACCAAAGTCAGATCAAGAAGATCAGAAGTCGTCAAAAGAAGCTTGGAGAGCTAGATCAGAAGCACCCCTTGAACTAGGGGCAAAAATGTCCGATATGCTCGAAGAGCCGAAGATGGACCCTTCTGCGAATCAATACAGCAGTTATTTTCCGGGATTCAGATGACTTCAGGATCTCAAAACCATTTGGCATGGACCTATTACACTTTTACCCTTTGAGAGGCTCGCTGGGCCGAAAACCCAGAAGGGCGACCCAGGCAAAAGTTAGAGCAAGAAAAATGCAAAAAGAAAAATGCAAAAAAAAAAAGAGAACAAGAAAAGAAAAAAGGAAAAGATACAAAAAAATTCAAAAAAGAGAAAAAAGAAAAAAGAAAAGATGAAAAGAAGAAATGAAAAGAATGAAAAGAAAAGAAAAACAAAGCTCGCAAGGTCGAAAACCTGCAACAGGCGCCTTGGCAAAAGTTAGAGCATAAAAATGAGAGGTTAATACCCGAGTGTACCTTAACCCCGAACTACGTAAGGCTTGATTCCCATGTTTGGGATACGTAGGCAACTTCATTCTGAAGTCCAGCCGTAAAACAATTCAAAATTCAATTGTGTCCATGCGATGGTTCTGGTCATCTTTGTCTCCCCTATATCTGAGGATTTGGTTGTGTTCGTCGCTCTGAGGACTGACTACAATGTGCTGCAGTACTATTCAAACAAGGGGCAACTTTCCGTTGCCATTCAAACGCGCCGCGGTGCTATCCAAACAGGGGGCAACTTTCCGTTGCCGTGCAGTTCTCTTCAAGCACGGGGCAGTTTTCCTTTGGATCCGAGGTTGTGCATCTCAGGAGTAGGTTCTATGCTCGTTGAGCAGTGGCCGTTTGCAAAAATAGATTTTGAGAATTTTTACTGAGGCTGACTAGTTCTCTCGAAAACTGTTCCATCTTTTCCAAAAAAACTGAACCATTTCTTGGACCCAAAAAAGGAAAATTTTCAGTGCTCATGGCCTGACTTGCATGATTTCAAATCAAAAATCGAACAAGCATGTTAATCTAACTCCCATTTTGGCCAAATTTTTTTTAGAAAGCAAAAATAAAAAATGGTCAAAATGATGAACTAGGGGCACAGTTGAGTCAGGTGTTCTGTCTTTTCCCCATTGTCAACATACTTACCAGAAAGGGCACCCTACTCGCCGAGAAGGGCACTCTACCTGCCAGAAAGCACAACTGAAGGCGACAACAAAATGGTCGAAAAGGCTCTCTCACCCTCCAAGCAGCGAGGTATCAAGCCAAGTGCGAAGCACGAACTGGAATGGGCCAAGACATTCCACTCCATCATCTGGACAGATCTGATCACGTCCAAACTCCCCAGCAAAGCATCATCAATCGATGTCAGCTACAGATTTGCTACACACCCAGTTGTAGCGCAACCCCTCTGTGGGAGAAACTCACTGTTGTGAACAAGAATGAGAATCTAGCAGAATGCTAGAGGCACGAGCCCACAACTTGCTGCTTATCCATCAACCACCCAGGGGAGGGATTAAAAAATGAGAGATTGAAGAATAGAGAGATGTGCGATGAGAGAAAAAGTGAGAAAAGGGCTTTTTCAGAAAAACAGAGCTTGAGGGCCGAGTGATGTGAGAATCACAAATAAGAAAGGATGGGAAACATACCCGGTGAAACAGGCTCCCTGTGCACGTCTGAGTGTCGTGTCTTTTCGTTTGTCTCATTTCTTATTTTGAGTCATCCCGAGCGTGTCCCGAGCGTGTCCCGTTGTATTTAGGTCGTTTACCTTTGTTTTTCTGTGTTGAGTTGTTTTGTCCTGTGGTCAGTTGTAGGCTCAATACCCGGTTGAGAATCCTTTTCTCATTTTCAAAAAATAAAAATCGTTTTGTGCTATGAGTGCTGTGCCGTTCTCCACATTTGTGCAAAACAGAATTTGTTCTTTCAGAAAACCACAGGGTTTAACCCAGGTCATATGAGAACAGTGAAACCAGGACCTATCTGAAGCTATGAGTTTCGGGCTGCAAAGCAAAAGCAAAAGAGGAAAATGTCGAGCATCTGAGTTTGTTCCAACTTCAGTAAGTTCTGAGACTATACTCCGTGTGTACCTCTTCAGGTCTTGCCAATGTTCCGAAGTATGAGTGTGCCTCTACCTCAAGCTCAAAATCAAGTCTACTTCAAGCCAGAATGGCGATCAGGAGTGCTCTCCCTGAGTACCATTCCCTACCAGAGGCATCTTGGCCGTGTTTGCGATGAGTTCCTAGGAGACCAACTGCGACGGTGGAAACTAGAGTTCGAATGGCCGTGGCCTAGAACGCAAAGGTTCGGGATTTCCGAGACTAAAGTCTGGTTTAAATACCCAGAGGCGTGCCCTCGGCTTGAAATCTGTATGGCAGCCCCATAGGTTGAGATAGCATGTATGCACCTCAATTCTGGATACTGAACCAACCTAGTCTGCCACTCCGTTGGAGAATAGGGAAAGTTGTGAATATGATCAGGAAGACAAGCAGCAGCCGTGGCTCCTACATACAGATGTTGTCCCTTGTCAGCATTCCAAAGCCTTTATACTGTGAGTTCAAGGTAAAGTGTTCGAAGAGCACGAGGGGAGATCCCCGTTGGAGAAGAGCGGTTCACCGCCACTCACCTCATGAGGTGCTTTCTAAAAGCGCCGCTTTGTCCATTTATCGCTTCCCTTAAGCATCACGCATTGTAATGCATTACACCTATCAAGTTTCTTTCTCAGTCATGCACGATATTGTATGTACGGTTCATTCAAAGAAGTTCCGTTCGAGATCATTTATTAGTGCATCAACCACACTTCATTCATTTTGTGTATCTATCATGCACATATTCACTTTTTGTGTATCCACCATACACCTTTAGTGTATCAATCACACTTGTTCACATAGTGCATCTATCACACTTTGTGTTCACCTTTAGTATATCTATCATACTCTGCTCACTTGTGTATCAATCACACTATGCTCATTCGTTGCATTGTTATGCACATCTGTCTAGCATTATTATGCTCATTCGTTGCATTGTTATGCACATTTATCTAGCATTGTTATGCACCTCTTCACTTGCATTGTGATGCACGTTTCAAATTGCATTGTTATGCACCCACTTCACTAGCATTGTTATGCTCATTCGTTGCATTGTTATGCACATCTATCTTGCATTGTTATGCACACTTCACCTGCATTGTTATGCATCTTTTCACTTGCAATTGTCGTCTTTTCTCCTCTCGCATGCGGTGTGTTAGGACACCTTCAGTTTCGCACATTCGGACGAGTTCCTGTATAATTCACCTTTCCTCTTTTGCGTGTGATACGCTGAGAGATGCTTCCTTTCCTCTCTTGCATGTGATATGCTGAGAGGTTTTCTCTTGCGTGTGATACGCTGAGAAATTCACCTTTCCTCTTTTGCGTGTGATACGCTGAGAGATGTTTCCTTTCCTCTCTTGCATGTGATATGCTGAGAGGTTTTTCTCTTGCGTGTGATACGCTGAGAAATTCACCTTTCCTCTTTTGCGTGTGATACGCTGAGAGATGTTTCCTTCCCTCTCTTGCATGTGATATGCTGAGAGGTTTTCTCTTGCGTGTGATACGCTGAGAAATTCACCTTTCCTCTTTTGCGTGTGATACGCTGAGAGATGTTTCCTTTCCTCTCTTGCATGTGATATGCTGAGAGGTTTTCTCTTGCGTGTGATACGCTGAGAAATTCACCTTTCCTCTTTTGCGTGTGATACGCTGAGAGATGTTTCCTTTCCTCTCTTGCATGTGATATGCTGAGAGGTTTTCTCTCGCGTGTGATACGCTGAGAAATTCACCTTTCCTCTTTTGCGTGTGATACGCTGAGAGATGCTTCCTTTCCTCTCTTGCATGTGATATGCTGAGAGGTTTTCTCTTGCGTGTGATACGCTGAGAAATTCACCTTCCTCTTTTGCGTGTGATACGCTGAGAGATGCTTCCTTTCCTCTCTTGCATGTGATATGCTGAGAGGTTTTCTCTTGCGTGTGATACGCTGAGAAATTCACCTTTCCTCTTTTGCGTGTGATACGCTGAGAGATGCTTCCTTTCCTCTCTTGCATGTGATATGCTGAGAGGTTTTCTCTTGCGTGTGATACGCTGAGAAATTCACCTTTCCTCTTTGCGTGTGATACGCTGAGAGATGCTTTCTTTCCTCTCTTGCATGTGATATGCTGAGAGGTTTTCTCTTGCGTGTGATACGCTGAGAAATTCACCTTTCCTCTTTTGCGTGTGATACGCTGAGAGATGCTTCTTTCCTCTCTTGCATGTGATATGCTGAGAGGTTTTCTCTTGCGTGTGATACGCTGAGAAATTCACCTTTCCTCTCTTGCATGTGATATGCTGAGCGGTTTTCTCTTGCGTGTGAATACGCTGAGAAATCTACCTTTTCCTCTCCTTGCGTGTGGATACGCTGAGAGATGATCTTCCCCTCCCATGCTAGTTGATATGCTGAGAGATGCTTCCTTTCCTCTTTGCATGTGGATATGCTGAGAGGTTTTCGCTTTGCGTGTGATACCGCTGCGAAATCCACCTTTCTCTCTTGTGCATGTGAATATGCTGAGAGGTTTTCTCTGCGTGTGATCGCTGAGAAATCTACCTTTTCCTCTCTTGCGTGTGATACGCTGAGAGATGATCTTCCCCTCCCTTGCATGTGATATGCTGAAAGGTCTGCTTTTCCTCTCTTGGGTGTGATACGCTGAGGGGTTTACCTTGTTCCTCTCCTATGTGTGATACGTAGAGAGATATTGCGTGTGAGACTCCAGGTACTCTCGTCAGTCACTTTTAGCCTTCTCTGCGTGAGACGCAATGAGAATTGCATAATTCTCTTACATCCTAACTGCATGAAATGTAGTTGTTGCTTTGCATTCTTGCTTAAAACTGTTGCATCTATTTGTCAATACTTGCTTCATTACAGCTTGTTGCACTTGCACAATCACCTGGCTCCGTGCCTATCTTTTGCATTTTGCCCCCCCTTTTGCCTGCAGGCATGCATCTTTGTTTATCCTGTATGTTTGTCTAAGTCTTCGGCCTTGTCAAAAATGGGTCGTCTCTAGGCTTTGACATTCACTCCCGTCATTGTTATGACTTCCGAGTTCTGTCAAAGAGGGGCAACTGTAGACACCCCATTTTTGACCGACCTTAAGACTCAGACGTCACCGATTGAGCGCTCGGTGATGTTGCATACTGTGCTCGTTCAAAAGTCTCAGAGTCGCGGCCGTGCGCCCTGCCTCCGGACTATCGAACTCTCTTCTGTGCCTTGTCTCGGTTTGCGAACCAGGCTCGTGTTTTCTCTGTTTTCTTTCCTGAGGGAAGGGAGTGGTCCCGTAGACTATCTCCCAGTGGCCGTG